>CP092877.1:4532299-4634786 GCA_030710605.1 Cordylochernes scorpioides | reverse complement strand
CCAAGATAGTGGATATTGCTGCTGCTGTGATGGAGATGCATGGAGACATCTGAGACTCTTCTTTGGACACGACAACAACAACATAGCCTTTATACTCATCACAATAACGTCATGACCAATGAGAGGCTTAGTATCAGACTGGGCCAAATGTCGCGGAGTCTCCCGGATGTTTTATATCGCAAATTGTAATTTGACAGGACCAGGGAAAAAAAAAAGAGTATAATATAGGAGCATTGTAATGGAGTTTAACTGTACATATTTGTCGTTGCGAGATAAATTATTGATGTCACATACCATTATACCATTGAATAGGACATGATTGGTGACTTAGGGACTGCAGAAAGAAACACAAGTTTGTGATCAAAGTTGTGTAATCTAGATGAGTTCTGTTTGAGGCTGTAAAGTTCTACTCAAGGTTTGAAACTTTCTTCTAGAGAGACCGTTACTTCTGGCAGCACCATTTGCTTTGACTGTAGGTCGCCTACTTTGTCTTCTTTGGGTTCTTGTGCTATTTTATGTTAATGTTGGTGGATGCATCCTTCTCAAATCAGATGAGTAAAACATCTGTTGTTTCTTATCCCCTTGTGTAAAGATTACACAAATTCCATGAGTCCATGCTCCTCAAGATGTTGTTGTTTCTTATCCCCTTGTGTAAAGATTACACAAATTCCATGAGTCCATGCTCCTCAAGCTGTTGTTGTTGTTTCTTATCCCCTTGTGTAAAGATTACTTGAATTCCATGAGTCCATGCTCCTTGAGCTGTTATATGATAAGCAGTGGCCTCTCCCAAAGGTCCTGTTTAGTGCATCTAATGCAAGTCAAATGTGTTCTGGAGCTGCAGGTGCAAAGCTACATTTTGGGCAAGTGGGGTAGTTTTTGTTATTATTTTCTATCTTCGATGGCATGAGATGGCCTGTTCTAAATCTTGTTAGTGTTGTTTGATAAAACATCTTGTGTAAATAGATGAAGCCAAATTTTTAAAATTTGAACAACACTCCAGTTATCAATTGGGTGCTGAAATTTTCTAAGATTTCTCCAGGTTTCGAGTAGCTGCTCTATGCCAGGATCAATGCCACCCTCATCATATTTGACTCAGAAACTCTGCTTCTATTTTATCATGCTTGAAAAGTGGGTGTATTCAGTCGAATGATTATGGAGGGTGAAACTATCCAGCGATATAAATGATAGAAATATTGGAACACAAGATTCTCTCTTTAGGTAATAAGGCACAATTTGGATTATAGATTTTAAACACATGCTGTACAATGCTGTCACCGAAACGTCACACACTATTTATTTATTTGGATAATAATATCTTGTTTTTACTCTCTTTAGGTAGTTTTTGATTTTATTGTTTTACTAAATTCCCATTTTTAAAACTTTCTTAAAATGCTACAAAGATCGCAATCAGTAACAAATCCATCTGCATAGAGTTGTCCAACTTTGATTTGGGGTATTTTTGCTGATACTGTCCATGGTTGTTGGTTTATGATTTTTTTTTTCCAGTGAGGGGCTGACACTTGGCCAAATTTAAATATATTTTGTCTCCATTCCTATGTTCAATGTGTCCAGGGGCTGGAAGGTGGAAGTACTTAAGGACGGCTATTCCCAACCATGTTCTGATGACCCCAAATCCATGCTGGCCAACTGCACCTGCACTCTGGTCAAAGGCCGGGGAGTGATCATGCTAGTGGACACCCTCTCCCCACAGGATGGGGCAGTTCTCATTACTGGTATACATCTCATTCTTAGAACACCATTGTTACTTGAGTGGCAATCCTTGAGCCATGCTTCGCCCGACTTCTTCCAGGATGAATGTTTGCCAGGTTGGAATATTGCTTCAACAAATATATTGATTAGGATTATATCACTCCAGTTGTCTTGAGGATTTCAATTAATATCGGTTCAGTTCCAAAATAACTTTACTAGGTACCTCTCAAAAAGAGCAACCTAGATTATGATATTTACAATATGAATAATAGGTGAAGGTTATTCACATATTAAAACAAAGTGTCCAATGAGGGATTAAATCCCGGTTCATGGCTGTCGGGAATCGAGGGATTTGACCACTCGTCCACCGATCTTCTTCAATTAATATATCAATATAACTATTTTAATTATTTTTTGGGTTTCTCATTTAAAAAAAAATATTATTTTTCAAATTGGTGTCAAGAGGGAATTTCAACCATGAGATGTTGGATTTTCATTTTTACACCAAGTTTCAACCACTTTCCTGCTTTCATACCTTGGAATGAGGATTAACAGGGGGTTGATGGAAGGATGGTCTAAACCGTTGGTTTTTTCGACCGCTACGACCCGGGTTCGATTCCCACATTGGGCACTTTTTTTTCTGATTTAAAAAAAAAAAAGATTCCAATGGCCTTCGATTCTTGCAAAAGTCCAACCCCACCAGCGAGTGCAAGTAACCAAACGGGCTCTGGCACATTTGTAAGTGCAAAGTCGAACTGCTTTTAACATGTGTAGACATGTGGTGTACTTACAGTAAAAGCAGGCGCCTACTTCTACCCACAATGATTATCATGGCCTGTACCATGTGTACTAGGGATAAGCGAAGAAGGATTAAGCCATCAGTTAACCCTTAATTACTCGCGTCGAGACACAGGTCTCACCTAAAATTTTAATCGAAAAAATAAATACGATTTTCGAGTCCAAATAATTTGTAAGTTTTTGTAGCTTAAGATAGCATCGAAATAAATATTTTAGACCATTTGTTCTATCGCTTGGCCCCTAGAAGGAAGAAAAATAAAACAAAAAAGCCACCGCCGAGACAAACGTCTCGACGCGAGTACTTGCGTAATAATTTTGGTTTAGGTTTCATTTTCCGGCTGGCTCTATCTTCGTAAAACAGTAAGTTATTGTTCTTCTTCTAAGTATATTTTTTTGTTCCTAAATATCCTAAATTCTCTCTCTCTGTCTCTCTTAGGTATTTAGAATTTATTTATTTTTGTTCAATATTTTAATACTAAATATTTCCTAAAATATATTTTATATTATAAAAAATGGCTAGTACTTCTGAGAGGAATCAGAGTGAATCCGACATGGATTGCGATGAAAAAATTAGTGATTTATCCGATACTTCTGATACCGAAATTTATAGTTATCATGACACAGACTCTGAACAGAATTCAGAGGCGGATGAAGAATTACCAAATGATGATTCTGAATTTTATTTTGGAAAGGATGGTGTCACAAAATGGAAAAAGACAATGTGGCAGAAAACCCAGATTCATACAAGAAGTGTAAATATAATTTCTCAATTGCTAGGGCCTAAATCTGAAGCAAAATCGATAGAATCGATTCCATTTCGTGGCAGGTGTGGCTTTAGACAGGATATGCCCAACAAACCTGCAAAATATGGGCTCAAAATTTATACCATTAGTGATGCAATAACATTTTATACCTTTAATATTGAAATATATTGTGGAAAACAACCCGATGGTCCATATAAAAAAAGTAATTCACCCGATGATATCATAAAAAGATTGATCACTCCAATATCTGGGACAAGCCGAAACATAACAACAGACAATTGGTACACTAGTTATAAATTATCCCAAGATCTTCTTACAGAACATAAACTCACTTTAGTTGGCACTTTGGAAAAAATAAAAAGGAATCCCTAAAATATTTCTGCCCAATAGGAATAGACCAAAATATAATAGTATATTTGGCTTCACTCAGAATACCACCCTTGTATCTTATGTCCCAAAAAAGAGCAAGGCTGTTCTATTGCTCTCAACAATGCACTCAACTCCCGCAATTGACGAAGAAAGTGGATTCAAATTAAAACCTGAAATTGTAACATTTTATAATTTGACTAAAGGCGGAGTTGACATGGTGAACCAAATGTGTGGAACTTATTCTGTTGGCCGTCGAACCAACAGATGGCCTCTGCCTATTTTTCGACCTACTAAATGTTGCAGGCATAAGTTTCGAAATAATTTTCAAGTCTTTATATATAAATTCACCTCGAGTTCCAAGAAGAATCTTTATGAAAAATATTTCCCTACAATTATTCCAGGATCATTTAAAAATTCGATCCCAATTGAAAACCTTGCCAAGAAGTCTCCATGACCTGATAATATTGCATTGTGAGAAAGCTGAAAGTCCAGAGGTAAGTTATATATATTTCATAAAATTATTTAAAATGATAAACATAACAATCTTTTGTTTACCACAGATCGAAATGAGTGTAGAGTCAGAACCTAAGAAGCGAAAACGGTGCTATGTTTACCCAAGTACCAAAGGTAGCATGACACAAATGATTTGCTACAAATGCAGGAGACACATCTGTCAACGTCATTCTTCGAATATTTGCAAAGATTGCGAATAATATCCGTCTGCAACTTTTAATAGTAGCCTATTTGTAAAACTATGTCAAACATTCATTGTTTTTACTATAGTCATTGTTTCTATAAAAATAAATAAATGTAAAAATATTTTTTGCCTTAATTCACATGTGTCATAAACTACACACAATTACGAATATAATGCAGCCTAATTTTCAATCCAAATATTAAAATTTAACATATATTTCGTTTTTTTAAAAGTGAGACCTGGATCTCAACGCGAGTACTTACGTAACAAATATAGGCGCGAGTAATTAAGGGTTAAAGACATTTTTCCTTCCAGGTTCTACCCAGATGTTCCTGTTGATGGAAACCTGATAGAACTGCTCTTTCCTTTAATCTATGTCACCACTTTACCCAAACGTGAGATACTGGAACACCTGGGTAAAACATGGTCATAAAAATGGTCTTAATACACCTATCCCCCGATTTGCACGGTACTTGTTTTACACGTTTTCGCTTTTACCCGGTTTTCCAAATAAGTTTTTTTTTTTATTTTTATCGCACTATACTAAAATGCGATATTCTACTCTATACTACCTATGTTAAAAAGAATATTGGGAGGCTCTGATTTATGAGGGGGCGAACACCTATTCAGATTTGATAGTTTAATATACACCTATCCCTCGATTTACACGTTTTTCTCAGGAACGTATCTACCGTGTAAATCAGGGGATAGGTGTACTCTGATGGGTTAATCCCCTTGAAATGTTAGGAATGTGATGTAAAAATAAAATTCCAACATATCACAGTTGAAATCCTCTTTTCACAATTTTTCAAATTATCTCACTTTAGACTTCTTTCTTATCTCCACTTAATCATATTAGGATATCAAGTTGTGACCCTTGATGGTGTCTGTTTGACAACCATCATGACTGAGTGAAGTAGAATGCGCCTGCCTTTGTCATTAAGACTGGGAGCACTACTCAGTGGCAGGCTGACTTAGCTCCAAAAGAAATGGCCGCCTCTAACATGAGGAACAGACACCATGTGCAGCTGCCCCTAACATGGAGTACAAACGCTACTCATCCTGTATCCCTGGATTAGGAGCCCTTACAGGGTACTATCAGCCGGGCCAGCTGAACCCAAGTTTTTTAGCGAGCTTGTTACTGCTCCCCCTCCTCCTTTTTCATCCGGGCTTGGGACCGGCAAAGGCGGAGTTTCACTTTAGACTGATAAGGTATAATCATAATTAATAATAATTTGTTAGAGCATTAGTTTCTAGGCAAACATTCACACTAATAGAACCCGAGTGAAGCTGGGTTATTTCATTTTATAGCTATACACCCGGGCATTGCCCAAGTCATTTGGCTAGTAATTATATAAAATATTACCCCAAATAAAAAGGAAAAAATTTTGCCCAAATTCTAATTTTTCTTATATATATTCATATAAATAATTGCAAATACAATTTTTTTTTTTTGCTTATCCCTAGTACACGTGGTACAGGCCATGATAATCATGGTGGGTAGTTAGCGACTGCTTTTTCTGTAAGCGCACCACATATCTACACATGTGAAAAACAGTTCGACTTTGCACTTACAAATGTGCCAGAGCCCCGTTTGGTTACTTGCACTCGCTGGTGGGGTTGGACTTTTGCAAGAATCGGGGGCCATTGGAGCATTTTTTTTTTAAACAGAAAAAAGTGTCCAATGCGGGAATCGAACCCGGGTCGTAGTGGTCGGAAACCAAATGGTTTAACCAGCCTTCCACCGACCCCCAAATACAATTTTAATCTGATTAAATAATAGATGTTGAAAATAAAATAAATATGGAAATTAAAAAGAACATTTTAAAAATATTGTTTGAAAATATTCCTGATCTCTTAAAGAAGTAATTTATGAATGTCTGTTTTTGTACACAACTGAAATCCTATTCAGGGTGCATTCCACCTGATCTATTTTCAAAAGACATGCATGTCTTTCCTCCTTTGTAATGTCTTTTAAATAACACAGAGTTTTGAGTGCAATAAAGTTTTTTATTCTGAACCTGACATACTTGCTACACTCATATATGACAATGCTGTTACTGAACAACACTGTTTCCAAAATATCACACACTATTAATTTATTTGGATTTGATCTTATTTTCTTATAGTTATAATCTATAATCCAAATTGTGCCTTATTATCAGAGTAAACATTAATTTGTTTTTACAGTTTTTCATTCATTAATCAGTGTACACTTTTATGATTTAAAAAAAAAAAAAAGTTGGTTGCCCAAATTAACCAATAATTGATTAAAATTGGTCGCTCTAAAAATATGATTTTTAATGAGTGCGGCTGTTTAAAGGGTTAATAGAATTTCTTAAAAGATATGTTTGCTCATTACAAGAATCCTAGTTTTGTTGATGGGTTTTTTACCACCAGATTTAGTTTTCCCAGTATGTTTTCCCATGAAATTTGATGATGGTAGAATATATAATGATTGCTGTCACTGCAGAAAGATTTCTTAGTTTCATTTGTTACCCACCTTTTATCTAACTTGTGCAATTTTGTATTTACAAAATGGATGAAATCATTTCTTTTGATCCATATAAATGTCAAGGAAAAATTATATCCAGCATATTGAGCAAAACCATGTTAAAATCATGTTTGTAACAGACATTTGCAGGGATGTGATTGCATGTAACAGCAGAATATATTGACCTTGGGATTCGTGGTTGCAGAAATACAACAAGCCTCCCCCTACTATGTGCAGTTCTAATTACATAGTGCAGTATGATGTAACTATGTGTCGAATACAATCAGTTTGAGAGATCTGTGTTGTAATTCCACAGTGTTAACTCACACTCATGTTACAGCAACTGGAATATACTTGTTAATTAATAACAAAAATAAATAGAATTTACTAAAAGCCTTTATTTATTGCTTTTATTTTTAATTGAATTTGAAACATATTGAAGATAATATTATTTATTTACCCCATATAACTATATATAAACTAAAGAACAAAAGAAAATGAAACCAAAACGTAAACATTGGCAACCGCCATTTTTCTTTGTCTGCCAGCAACTGTTCTATACTCGATCCTGCGCAGGCGCACACCATGCCCGCCGCCACCATGTGTTGCTCGATGGGGTCGTGTTTTCGAGCCGCTCGCCCACTCTAATGGATATTTAACAATACTAACTTTGTATAGGAGCAAGAAAGAGACATTCTGGTGTGTGCAGCATTGGAATCCCATGGAGTGCAGTGCAGTGATGTGACCCATGTAGTGTGCACTCACGGCCACCTCGACCATGTGGGGAATCTAGGGCTGTTTCCCAAGGCCACGCACGTCCTTGGCTTTACTGTGTCCAAGGGCAACCGTTACCCATTCCATCCTTTCCATTCTGTAAGTTCATGGTTAGATCTTTATTAGGATTAATTTTTTACCTTGTTTACCGTGTCACCACAAGATATTGAACAACTTCCTTTGGTGGAAGTGCAGACTAAAACAATGGAACTAATAAAAGATAACAAGGCAAAATCCAAAATATTGGATTTTTGTGATGTTTTTTTGGTCACACACAGCATTGTTACCATTTTCAAACAAGATATGATATTTAATACCTTGTCTGATGATTGTAACAATGATGTTACTGAAACATCACAAAAATTTCAATCATTTGGATATGGTCTTGTTATCTTTTGATTCTAATCTATAATACAAAATGTACTTTATCATGGAACTAATACCATTAATGTATTTACCAGTCGAATGCCCCAGTTCTATGAATGAAGAGATCTTGAACTACGCAGCCATTGCTAAGTTTACCATAATAAAATCTAATTTCTTCAATTTGACCAATGATAATTGAACACAATATAATCAACCTAACCTAAGCGGCCACAAGTCACCAACATAAGGTGTCTTAAAGAGTAATGCTCAGCTAGTCAAATGAACTTACAGAGGGGAATACATTGCATGATTTTTTAAGATGATCTCAGCTAGAATGTGTGTACCCTGAATAGGGTTCAAGCCCCAAAAGAAAATAAAAGGATTTCTTTAAATGATCTCCATGTTTTATAAGCTCAAAATGTGTATTAATACAATTTTGACCCTCACTAAATATTAGTCATGAAACATGCTAAAATACAGTTTACCCCTATAGTGAACCCCAATGGGACTGAACTTTTGGTTCACTATTGCCACGATTTAACTCATTTTTTTACTTTTCAAAAATTTTAGATCATATAATTAAAGGGCAACCTTGCACAAAGGCCATATCTTAATAATGGTCACTTTGTTTTAATCCACTAAACTGACCTATTTATTAATGCTGAATTTCAAAATGGGCACAAAATATCTTGTGAAAAGAAGGGGATTGCAAACACAAAATTGGTAGTAAAACGGGTGGCCAGCGGGAATATCTGTGAACCCTGAATGAGTCATATACCTAACAAGGCTTCCGTTCTAAAAATAGAACTCTCGCAGTCGTTTCTGAGAATTTATAAGGCAATTTGTTTGTGGCCTGTCAGACGGGCACAATCACGGCATTTGTAATAATTTTTATCTATTATAATAGAAAAGTTACATTCCTTTTTTACTATGTTCTGAAAATTTTCTCGCTTTGTTTCACTTTGAAAAGTTTTTATATGATTTTTTTTTTTTTATAATAATAGCTTTTGGTTTTTTAGAACGCTTTCCTTTGCTTTATTTTCTTCATTTTGGAAACCATTTGCATTTTTTTCAATTTAAAACTTGTCGGATGCAAAGATATACTATCCAATAAAAGTATAATATGTAAAAATGTTTATAAAACAAGTGGCATAAATAGAACGTAAATATGAACAAACAATGCCCCCAAATTCATTGTTTTGAAATTGAAAAATTGTGTTATTCCAATATTTATTAATTGCAATTTTAAATTTGTTATAAGCCTAGTATTTTAATTATATTTTATTATTTTGTGACTTGAAATTAGGTTCATTATAGGGGTAGTTTGCGATTTTAAAATTTGCAAAGTTTGTTATAATGATAGTATTTTCAATGGAATGAAATTGGGAATTGCCTTAGGTTCGTTATAAAGGAAGGTTCACTATATCGTCGGTTCATATTACTGGGGTTTTAAATATATATAATCTTCATTATGTGTAAATTACTCATTATTTTTACTTTTCCACGGGGTCGGTGGAAGGCTGGTTAAACCGTTTGGTTTACGACCACTACGACCCGGGTTCGATCCCCGCATTGGACACTTTTTTTCTGTTTAAAAAAAAAAAAAAAAAATGCTCCAATGGCTCCCCGATTCTTGCAAAAGTCCAACCCCACCAGCGAGTGCAAGTAACCAAACGGGGCTCTGGCACATTTGTAAGTGCAAAGTCGAACTGCTTTCACATGTGTAGACATGTGGTGCGCTTACAGTAAAAAGCAGTCGCTAACTACCCACCATGATTATCATGGCCTGTACCACGTGTACTAGGGATAAGCAAAAAAAAGAACTTAAGTAGTGTGGATTATGCACTCTCACCTGTATTGACAAGATGTCAATAAACCTTTGTCAATTGTCCTTCTCTCATCTATTTGATGTCCCCTCTGAGAATCACTGGGTTAAAACATGCTGTCATGTCATTGTTAAGTGCCCATCAAGTTGAGTTTGACTTCTGGTGACTAATATGGCCAATATTTTCTTCAATTTGACCTGTTAGTGACCTTCACTCAGCTCATCTAGTGACCTTCTGGTAGCTTCCTTGACTCCTTCTAGCCATCTCATTGAGGTCTCTTCCTCTCTTACTTCAATTTTTTCCAACACAACATCTTTTTAAAACTATTTGCTCTCATTATGTGTCCAAACTAGATCAGTCTTTGTTTGCATATTTGGGATTCTTTGGACCTTCCATGAGATAAATATTTGTCCTTCATCTGGCCAGGGCACTCTGAGTAACTTTCTTCACGTTCACATTTTAAAAGCTTCAATTCTTTTTTTTTTTTTTTTAAGAGTCCAGCTCTCATATCTATATCTAAAAGTGACTACATGCCTCTTCAGTTCTCCTCTTTGTCTTGAATGAAATGCCTTCTTCTTTCATAATCTTGTCCAAATTGATCATTATGTCCCTTCCTAGTTCTATTCTTCTTTTTACATCTTCAAAGCAACCTCTCGTCTTATCAAATCCTGGATCCTAAGAATATGAAGTGATCAACTGTATCAAAACTTTTTCTTAATGAATTTCAAAGCTATCTATGTTATTGGTGGTTATAATTTTGTCTTTCTGATACAGTAGAATCTCCATGAGAGGACACTCACACTAGAGGACACCTCTCTACAAAGGACAGTTTTCATTTATAAAATTATCATTTTTATTATTTAGCAACTCTCCTGTAAGAGGATACCTCTCCCTAAAGAACACTTTAGCTCTGCAATTAGGTGTCCTTTACAGGGAGGTTCTACTGTATTTAATTTTAAACCAAAATTTTCAACTTTCTCAATAAATGCAAAATAAGCTGTCATGGGTTTTACTTGCTGTGCAGGATGTCCCCTTTGTGGTGGAAGAAGGACTGGAGATAGTGGGCACTCCGGGCCACACCACCAATGATGTGACTGTGATTGTCCGTGGCTGCCAGTACGGGACCATAGCTATCACTGGTAAACAACTACCCTATTTATTACCTTCATCATTTATTTTTTTTATGGGGGTTTGGTAGAAGGATGGTCAAAACATTGGTTTTCGACCGAAACGACCCGGGTTCGATTCCTGCATTGGGCACTTTTTTTTCTGATTAAAAAAAAAAAATGCTCCAATAACCCCGATTCTTGCAAAAGTTCAACCCCACCAGCGAGTGCAAGTAACCAAACGGGGCTCTGGCACATTTGTAAGTGCAAAGTCGAACTACTTTTCACATTGTAGATATGTGGTGCACTTACAGTAAAAGCAGTTGCCTACTTCTGCCCACCATGATTATCATGGCCTGTACCACGTGTACTAGGGATAAGGGAAAAAAATTATTTATTTTGCTGCAATATATGGGGACACTAACTCCACTTTAAAGCTTGAGATTCTACAGTTTTTAAGACATTTTCAAACCCTTGAAAAATATTCAGTCACATCAACCAATGATGTAATCAACTTCAATGTTTCAGTGACCTGCTGGCACTCTCCTCAGGGGAAATGATATTTGTTGTTGTTGTTGTTGTTTATTATCCCCTTGTGTAAAGATTACACGAATTCCATGAGTTCATGCTTCTCGAGCTGTTTTATGATGAGCAGCGGCCTCTCCCAAAGGTCCTGTTTAGTGCATCTAATGCAAGCCAAAATGTGCTCTGGAGCTGCAGGTGCCAAGCTACATTTTGGGCAAGTGGGGTAGTTTTTTTTATTATTTTCTATCTTCAATGGCTTGAGATGGCCTGTTCTAAATCTTGTTAGTGTTGTTTGATGCTGTCTATTTCTGATGTTCAGAGCTCCTCCTGGGTTCACTCCACTGTACCACCTGTGCTTAGGTGGGATCCTCCATGATCCTCCATTTAAAACAGTCAGTCACCTGAAGAGAGTGACAGCAGGTTACTGAAACGCCAGGAGTTGAAATAAACCAATGGTTGATGTGACTGTGTTATTCTCTAGATCAACTTCCAACCAACAAATGATCTATGGAACTTGAAAAACATGGTTCTCATAGGAGGTTTTACCTTCACCAATGTTTGTTGGCTCTACCAATGAGACACAAATTTAATGGTCGTTCTGTAGATAACCTCTATGTTTGATAGTAGTGCTATACTTTATGATAGTTTTTTTTTTTGCTTATCCCTAGTACACGTGGTACAGGCCATGATAATCATGGTGGGTAGAAGTAGGCGACTGCTTTTACTGTAAGTTCACCACATGTCTACACATGTGAAAAACAGTTCGACTTTGCACTTACAAATGTGCCAGAGCCCTGGTTACTTGCACTCGCTGGTGGGGTTGGATTTTTTGCAAGAATCAGGGGCCATTGGAGCATTTTATTTTAATCAGTATAAAAAGTGCCCAATGCAGGAATTGAACCTGGGTTGTAGCGGTCGAAAGCCAACGGTTTAGACCATGAAAATTCAAAACTATTATAAACACGTAAGATTCTTTTTGAAATTAAACAATTTCTACTGCCCTTACTGCAATGGAAAAATTAATGGAAGGGCTTGGCTCATCAGTGGTGAACCCTCCCAGCGGTTTTGCCAGTTTAATCTACCATACCGCTGTTATATTGAATTTTTCGATCTTTAGACCATCGTTCCACCGACCCCCACTGTATGATAGTGATGCTGTATAGTGTAGGTTTGATATAGGGTATGATAGTGATGCTGTATAGTGTAGGTTTGATATAGGGTATGATAGTGATGCTGTATAGTGTAGGTTTGATATAGGGTATGATAGTGATGCTGTATAGTGTAGGTTTGATATAGGGTATGATAGTGATGCTGTATAGTGTAGGTTTGATATAGGGTATGATAGTGATGCTGTATAGTGTAGGTTTGATATAGGGTATGATAGTGATGCTGTATAGTGTAGGTTTGATATAGGGTATGATAGTGATGCTGTATAGTGTAGGTTTGATATAGGGTATGATAGTGATGCTGTATAGTGTAGGTTTGATATAGGGTATGATAGTGATGCTGTATAGTGTAGGTTTGATATAGGGTATGATAGTGATGCTGTATAGTGTAGGTTTGATATAGGGTATGATAGTGATGCTGTATAGTGTAGGTTTGATATAGGGTATGATAGTGATGCTGTATAGTGTAGGTTTGATATAGGGTATGATAGTGATGCTGTATAGTGTAGGTTTGATATAGGGTATGATAGTGATGCTGTATAGTGTAGGTTTGATATAGGGTATGATAGTGATGCTGTATAGTGTAGGTTTGATATAGGGTATGATAGTGATGCTGTATAGTGTAGGTTTGATATAGGGTATGATAGTGATGCTGTATAGTGTAGGTTTGATATAGGGTATGATAGTGATGCTGTATAGTGTAGGTTTGATATAGGGTATGATAGTGATGCTGTATAGTGTAGGTTTGATATAGGGTATGATAGTGATGCTGTATAGTGTAGGTTTGATATAGGGTATGATAGTGATGCTGTATAGTGTAGGTTTGATATAGGGTATGATAGTGATGCTGTATAGTGTAGGTTTGATATAGGGTATGATAGTGATGCTGTATAGTGTAGGTTTGATATAGGGTATGATAGTGATGCTGTATAGTGTAGGTTTGATATAGGGTATGATAGTGATGCTGTATAGTGTAGGTTTGATATAGGGTATGATAGTGATGCTGTATAGTGTAGGTTTGATATAGGGTATGATAGTGATGCTGTATAGTGTAGGTTTGATATAGGGTATGATAGTGATGCTGTATAGTGTAGGTTTGATATAGGGTATGATAGTGATGCTGTATAGTGTAGGTTTGATATAGGGTATGATAGTGATGCTGTATAGTGTAGGTTTGATATAGGGTATGATAGTGATGCTGTATAGTGTAGGTTTGATATAGGGTATGATAGTGTTACTGCTGATCTAACTGTCCTTTAACACATTCAAGGCTCTTGTCATTGTACTTTTCTTTGTGAAAGAAATTTGCCACCATTAAAGGCAACAAATCAAATAAAATGTATATTTTATTTTTAGCATTTTATTCAAAAATAATTTTTGTCATACTTGAAGCATTGTGTTTTGGAGTGCTATCTAACTTTGAAGCAATCTAATCATGATATAGCATTCTATGCTCATTGTTGTTGGTCTTTATTGAAGTATCCATGGACTTACAGCTGACTAGAGTGCAACACCACCTGTGGAAATAACTACTTAGATCTGCCCCATGTCAAAATGTGAACTGGGGTTTGGTGTGCAAATTTCCTGCTGAAACTGTTAGATCTGGTGTTCCCACCCATGGCCAGCTTCTAAATAACACAATACTCTTAACACTAGTGTAGCAAACAGTCAATAATCACTGGTACTGCTGTCCACTCCAGCACATAACTCAGGTCAGAATACTTAAGCCAGTATTATCAATATGTGAAAAAATTAAATAAGCCTACTTTTCATCACAATAGAGGGGCTATATTGATGAGTATATTGTAAATGTTAATACCATGTGTGTGTACGCAGGTGTTGTTATTTAACCTATGTGTCTATGATGGTGGTATACTATATTTACACTGCAGATAAAGAAACTAATGTTTTCACATACAAGGTGCCAAATCCTTATTTGTATTCACTGGTGGATTCACTTTTGAACTCCGCCTTTGCCGGTCCCAAGCCCGTATGAAAAAGGAGGAGGGGGAGCAGTAACAAGCTCGCTAAAAAACCTGGGCTCATCTGGCCCGGCTGATAGTACCCTGTAAGGGCTCCAGGGATACAGGATGAGCAGCGTTTGTACTCCATGTTAGGAGCGGCTGCACATGACGTCTGTTCCTCATGTCAGAGGCGGCCATTTCTTTTGGAGCTAAGTCGGCCTGCCACTGAGTAGTGCTCCCAGTCTTAATGACAAAGGCAGCTGCATTCTACTTTACCCAATCATGATGGTTGTCAACTTTACAAGCTTGATACCGTATTATGATTGAGTGAAGATAAGAAAGAAGAAGAAGACTGGTGGATTTTTGAAAAAATCTGAGAGGTCTTTAAAAAAATGATTGAAAACATTGCATCAATGTGGATTTTGAGGCTGAGCCCAGGTTGGTGGCATGTGGCAGGGGACCTGTTTGAGAGGAAGGAAGACATTGAGGATCCCCGGCTGTGGAAGGACCTGGGTGGCAGTGAGAACCCCAGGCTGCAGTGGCTCAACCGCCAGAGGGTGCTGGAGGTGGCCAACTATGTGGTTCCGGGCCACGGCCCCATGTTCAGGGTGGACCCAGAGCTGGTGACCCTGCACCGCAGTCAGCGCCCCACTGACTAACATCTTGTTGTTGTCTTTGTGAATAAACCTTGGTGGAATTTATGGTGATGGGCAGCGGCAGAGCACCATCTTTGTCTTACATCAATCCTGTTGCAAATCTATTGCCATCTTCAAGTGCATCATTTTATGGCTGCAAAGTTGAGATTTTTTTATTATTCTCTATTCAGTTAGTCATTGTGGATAATTGTGAATTTTTTGTATAATTTATCCACAAAAGCTTTTTGTCTTTTATGAAAGATTTTGTCCTCTTACAATTTAAGATATATTGATGTCCAGATGGATCTATTGGACACGTTGGGTCAAATCTGCTTCATTTCTGTTGAGAGTTCAATACCACATCTTGTATTTGAAAATATGATTATTTTGGGTCCACCGGACAACAATGAGCTTATAATAATGAAAGGATTACTCCCACTTTAAGATTCCATTGTTAGTTGCTCCCAGTAGTTCAGCCAAACAGATGACTCCTCTCTGTGTACAAATTGTCTGCTAGCTGTGTGCCAATTCTCCCTAGGTTCAATCGAATCAAATGATCCCTACCATGTCTATTAGAATGATGCTTTATTCCTTCTGTTGGCCTCCCTAATAAACCCATAAAAATATGCACATTCCTGCCTTCCCCCCCTCATCTATAAAGTCTCCCGATTTAGAGAGGAGTAGTTGAAATATAGTAGAAACCCTCAAATTTGGTTGCTGATAATTCATAGTTGACAGGTTTTAGCCATTTCTCATTGAAATTACCAACATTATTTTGTATAATCAGTAATTTTTTATGGCATTATTTCAAACACTTATCATTTCTCAAAACAGTAATTATTATAAAAATTCATTTTTAATATGGCTTTAACATCTTTATATTAAAAATACATTTTAGAATTATAAAATATATTAAATAGAAGCAAATATCTATTCTCATCTTGTAGTTCTATTATTTCACTCAATTTATAGATACAAGAAAATAAGACCTAATTCAAATATATTAATAGTGTGTAAGGGTTCGATCTTATTTTCTTGTTTCTATAATCCAAATTGTGCTTTATAATTCACTCTATTTAATTTTATATCAACATTTAAACTTTGTTTACTTTTCATTATTTTAGTTAGCTTCCCTTTCAATTTGGAATATTTCAAAATCCTTAATAATCTTTGAAGATATGCCTTTGTAAATATAGCACTCACACACAGAAATGTAAACATCATGGCTTGGGAAGAATAAAGTCATTATTCAAATGGTTATTTGAAATTCCCATATTATATATTTAATTCATTTGTTATTCTAGAATAAAATAACTTTATAACCTCCCCCTCATCCATCACAAGCTAGTTTAGTTCCAAGCACATCTACAGAGCATTATCCCATCACACATGTGTGACAGAATTTTAAAGGGGGGTCGGATGGTCTAAACCATTGGTTTTCGACCCCTACAACCTGGGTTCGATTCCTGCATTGGGCACTTTTTTTTCTGATTTAAAAAAAAAATGCTCCAATGGCCCTTGATTATTGCAAAAATCCAACCCAACCAGCAGTAACCAAACAGGTTTCTGGCACATTTGTAAGTGCAAAGTCGAACTGCTTTTTACATGTGTAGACATGTGGTGCAAAAAAGTTTGTTCTTTAGACAAATTAGTCCATCGAAATATTGAGGAATAGTGATTTAATTCAAATTAAGCCCAATTTTAAAATGTAGTTATTAAGAATTGCTTTATATATTCAAATTACATTTCTGAATAATGAGAAAAAATAAAAATTTTACTATCAACAACAAAAAAGAGAAATTCCTGCTTCAAAATAACTATTGTTATTTACATGAGAAATATGAACAGGTTCTTCACAGAGAAAAAGGTCGAAGACAGCCCACAGGACAGAGGTGCGGCCATGACACAAACCAGGATGCCTAACACCGAGACAAGGAGGAGAGAGAGACAGAAGTGGCCTGCATAGATGGACACACGCTATCACACACTGAGCTGACACTGCTGTGTTTACCACTAGAGGGATTGCTTTTAAAAACTCGGAAGAGACCCCTTCTTGAGCATGTCATGTCCTTTGGCTTTGCCTTGTAGCTGTTCCCAGACCACTCTTTTGCTGTTTTTATTTTGATGTCATTTTGAGTTTAAATACAAATAAGGATGATACAAGTTATATTAATAAAGATATAGCATATCATACAAAATATGGGGGTGGTAGCAAATAGGAGCCGTGTACATTTTAATAAGAGGGTATGATGTTAAACTATTGACTCTAACTAATTAGAAAATATGTAAACTATACTAACAGTGTTATTATATCACAATTTGTACTACATATATACTTATATATTTATTAAAATTAAAAGGGCATCTAGTGGAACAAAAATAAACTAAACAATTATTTTGGTTTGTTCAATAATATTTGGCCAACCCGATTTCTTTTTAAATAAAAAAAATCCAACCAATAATACAGTGGTTTCCACATGTTGATATTGAAAATTTGCCTAAGAGGTCCATTCTTATCTTTTAAAAGGCGGCTCTGGGCGCCGGTATTGGCTGTAAGCGTCCTGTAGGGAATTGTGGCATTGTTGACAATCTCAACAGGGAGCCACATACCTTCTAACATTTCTATACATTCTAGGTCAGTAAAAATTCCACTTATTTGGCTGTAGGTTTTGGTTAATCCGAGATTACCAGCCATGGGTGAATCATGGGAATTTTTCAGTATTTCCTGCCATAAATGGCGAGGAACCACCAAAAGCCCCTGTCTCCTCATTGGATCATAATTTTTCTGTAGAGTGTGGCATCGATTTTTAAAAAGGAATTTTTTGAGGTATCTTGTAATTGGTCAGATTTTTCTAAGGCTTTGATCTTTCATCTGCTCTTCACTGAAATTCTGTAATGTCACTGTTTAAATAAAAAAACTGGAATATTTACCTCTATATCTTCACTGTAATCTAATGGACTTTTTGAAAAGCAGTCTGCATCCTGATGTTTCCTTCCGCTCTTATACACGACAGTGACATCAAACTCTTGCAGCCGAAGTGCCCATCTTGCTAACCTCCCACATGGGTCTTTGAGGTTGGTCAGCCAGCACAAAGAGTGGTTGTGTGTGACAATAGTGAACGTCTGTCCAAAAACATATGGTTGAAATTTATTGATAGCCCAAATGATTGCAGGTATGAGTACTTCCTTTCAGTAGTTTAATAATTATTTCTGCCTTATTCAGTGTTCTAGATGCATATGCAATGGCTCTTTCCTTTCCATTTTTGGCTTCTATTTCATAGTTGCTTGCATCAGTGTTTATCTCAGTTAGGAATGAGTAATCAAAATGTCCTAATACAGGTTCGGAAATTAACGCTGAGTTGAGAGCTTCAAATACATGCTGTTTTTCTTGGTTTCAATAAAATGTTGAGTCTCTCTCTTTTATCAAAAGGTCATTCAAAGGCTGGGCTAGGTGGGTATATTTGGGTATAAAGCGGCGGTAATAGAATGAGAGACCAAGAAAACTTCTCACTTCTTTTAATGACCTTAATGTAGCTAAATCACAGACTGCTTGAATCCTTTCAGGATTGGGACAAATTGCACTAAACTTGCATTTCTTGGAATTGAGACATAATCTGGCTTTCTTAAGGTATCTTAATATAAATTGAAGGCGTCAGATATTTTTCAAGATCATTTGAAAAACGATGATGTTGTCGAGGTAATATAAGCAGATGGTCCACTTAAGACCCTTCAGAAGATTGTCCATCATTCGTTCGAAGGAAGCTGGAGCATTGCATAGCCCAAATGGCGTGACTTTGAACTCGTACAGTTCATATGGAGTTATAAATGCTGTCTTCTCACAGTCCAATTTTTCTACGTCGAACTGCCAGTATCTTGATTGGAGGTCCATGGAAGAATAAAATCTAGAGCTCCCTGTAGGCAGTCTAAAGTGTCGTTGATCCTTGGGAGCAGGTAGACATCCTTTTTTTTTTCTTTGGGTATTTTGTTTAGGCGGCAGTAATCGACGCAGAATCTCCATCTGCCATCCTTTTTTCTGATAAAGACTAAGGCTGAGGCCTATTAACTTTCATTTTATTGACTTCCTCCAGAATTATCATAAGAACTAAAAACAAGAATATCTCACGCTATATATTGATTACATCACACAACAACAACAACCAAGTCCTTGGTCAAAACCATATATACATATTATATATTACAATCTTAAATGATTTGCCATTCTGTTGGTGCTACTCTGTAAGGTCATTTCTTCGTTGGTAGGTAATCTGTATTAATTTGGTGTTCAAACTTGTACTTGAACGCTTTTCTCTTCCTAAATTTGAAAACATCCATGCAATTATAATTTTTTTCAATTTTTCTTTTTTTTTTCATTCGTCAAGTGAGTCATCTATATAAACATTTTCTTGAATTTTCATATTTTTTAAATTTCTAGCCCCTGTTTGTACTTGATTGCCATGAGCAAGTACACATAACTAGCTTTCCTCGATGATGGCATCATCATCCATGTGCATTCCCTGTGTAACTAGCTTCAGATAAGGGCCCCAATTCGCTACCCACAGTTTTCCTGTTTCTAGAAAGTAAAATAACCGACGCAGGAACCATTAGTTTTCTCTCGAGCAATAGACATTTTTATATTTGCTACCACAATTGCATCATTCGGAATGTCACGTTTTGCTATTTCTATTAGTTGGATAGAGGAGGGCTCGATTCTATATTCAAATTCTGAGTAGAGAGGTGAACTGTTCTTGGGCGCATCCTCAATAAGGCATTTCTCAAAGAAAAGTGTATCATTTCCTGAGTCAATTATCGCCCTTGATATCTTCAAAAAGTCCCATCCGAAGATTACATCATGATTACAGTCTTCCAGAATGACAAATAAAAAAAATTCCTGTGATAAATTCAATTCCAGTTTCAAAGATAAGCGTCCTTTTGGTGTATAATTATTCCGTTTGCCTCTCTTAGGTTGACATCAGTTTCAACAAACATTATTTTTCTTAATTTATGTCTGAACTTCTCAGATGAGTCAACAAGAGAATGCGTCATTTTCCCTTCAGGTTACCGTAAAGAGATCAAATTAGGTATTGAAAAATTGGAAATTTCAATGAGAAAGAATGGACTGGATTACATTATAAATCGTTTAGATAACAAACTGCAACAAATAAATATTACCGCCCCTGCTCAAGCGAATGCATCATACAGCAAGATTCATCAAGAATTCACCCAAAAATTTATTTCACGTAAACGACATCAGAACACTGACAACAAAACTATCGTCATCTTGACAAAATCTGATTATCAAGTCAACGATGTTCACTTTCGGCAACAAACTTAATAAAAAATATACAAATGCAAAATTAAAAGAACAAAATCAATAAAATAATCAAGGGCAAAAAGAGAGTATATCTTTCAAATTCCATTCAACGAAGAATCGACAACTTAATCGAAGAATTCCGGGCCAACGACCAGCTTTCTTCAATCAGTAAAATATACGAAGCTAAAAAAACTGGATCCGACCATAGTTATAAAATCAGTCAACAAAATAACTCCAGCATCTTCAGAATTTGTTGAAACCATATGTTCAATGAATGAATCACTAATGGGCAAACAAAGGAATTCAAGTCTTATTTGAAACCAAAGCAAAATAACCTGATCACGACATAGTTCTCCGAGTTGTTCCAAGGGTATACAACATTTTTAAAAACTTAACATATGGTCATATACATACGGATTTGCAATCCTTCATAATCAGAGATCGAGTCCTGGTCAGACAATGTCAAAATTTCTACTGTTTCAATTCTGGTCATAAAACAAACAACTTGTAATTACCTCCACCATGTCAAATATGAAATTTTCCGTAGGAGGACTCTCTCAAGGTGGGAGAGCCTCACTGAAAATTATTTTACATATATAACTGTAGATATATGGTAATTTGAACCAACAACCCCATATTGGTGTATAATATAACAAGATTGTCGTGTTGTATAATAAACACCTCTTTAAATAATTATACACATGATTTTGACATGAACCATTGCATCACAAGATGTAATGTACTCTGTAAAAACTAAGGATAATAAAAAAAAACTGTGTAATAGATTAAGAGTTGAGCTAAATAGCAAAGATTGAGATATAGAAGTCCAACAATGTTTAATAATGAGGCTTAAAAGATGTCAGGAAGTTGCCTGGAAGTCGTTAAGAATGTACAATAACATCTCTTCAGTGATCCACGACCTTATTGCATCTGCTGAATTCCCAGTACTTCCTCATCGTAAAGATATATAAACCTCCACCAAGCCGGAAATGTATAGTCACTTCACCATCCGCGGAAGCCCTCGTCGGTTGTCTCCAAGGTCCATCCCATCCCATAAAACTTTTTAAATCTCCATCTTTCACTTCTTGCTCGACTATATCTGTTCACGGAACTTTCCTAGTACAACTGTGTCCCTTTGATTTTTTGTGTGACATTCCCAAGTCTTTCACTCTGCCTCGACCACGACTGCCTGTACTCTGTGAGAACTGTTAAAGGTCTTCTAAGGTGCAGAGAGGTACTGGAAAACTCTCCACACCCTCTGACTGTCCCTCTCCGTTAGCATAGGTTTGACCTACTCGGTTTCCACATATATGTTCCTATATATAATCCTTTGTTTATTTTATCATTATTATTTTTTCAAATTTTTCTATCTGTGTGTAAACCATTGATTAGAAACCAATAAAAATTTTTTGAATTGTCAATTATCTAACTTTAAGCAATCAACAGGCAATTAAATGAATTCGGCCTAGACTGACGATGGCCATTTGCCCGGAACCATGGTCTTCAAGTGGACGCTTCTAATTTCGCCAAAGCTTGTATCGTCACCGATATATTGCTGAGACATCCGATAGATGGCGCATAGTGTTAGCGTCTATTTTTCTGCGAGAACTTTATTTTATTGATCAATTTCCTCACAGCAAAATTTGCATCTATATTTTGGCCAAATATTTGTCCTTGCCATACTACCAGCCTGACACCTCTTTGGCAGGTTTTGAAGATTTCATTTGATTCCTTGTGGATCTCGTGAAGTAAAGCGGGCGTTTCTTGCGCTCCTGGGGCCTGGGTTATCCTTATTTCTCTCTCATGAAATAAAGTCCGCCTTAAACTGACGAGGGCCATTAGCCTGTAACCATGGTCTCTAGGTGGACGCCTCTCAGTTTGTCGAAGCTGGTGTCGTTGCTTTGTCACCGACCTGAGTTCGCTAGTTTTCTGAGACGGTCAACAGATGACGCTTTTTATATATATGTTGTAATATATATTTCAATATAAACTTGGATATACATATGTAATATAGTTATAGTGTAACAGCCAAAATTGTGGACACAATCCAACTCGCCAGTTTGGCCATCATGTAACACAAAACGGAACAATAAAGTTTGAGAGACAGCCGGCGCCCAGTAGGAGAAAGGTCTCCGATTATACCGTCGGTCCGAAAAAACAGTCAGATTACCAACAGTTCCCCTCTGGCTCTAGATAGATCAGACGCTCCTCGACCGGCGCTGGCCTCTCCCTCTCTGAGGTGACATCCAACATGCCTCGTCCTTTTGTGCTATCCCATTTACATATGAACCCTTTCTGACCATTGTGGCCACACGACTGCATCTAGTCAATCTACAGGATAAAAACATCACTACAGTCATTCAACAGAATTACCTTCCGAAGTAAATCCCTCAAGACATGGAAACCAAGGCAAGAAGTGGCGAAAACTCGGTGAGAAGTTCTCCACCTTCGGCCTGACAACGATATAATCCTCAAGGTGACATACCACTACAGTCAGCCGCCAGGACTAGGCCGAGGACAGCGCAAAGAGGATGGAACCTGAAGAACAGAGCGACGCTGGTCATCACCACCATGCACCCACAGCCACGGACATCGCTGAACACATCCAAGACCTCACCACTTCCACCATGAGGTAGTTAGCCCACCTTCAATTGCCATTAACCTTGCATTCCACACGCCATTACAAGTTTAACGCCGCAAACATCCACACTTCACCTGACGACGAGAACTTCTCCCCCCTTACGGCTGTGCTTTCTTCAGCCATCACCAAGGACGTGACCATGGCTACATCAACCAATACGAGCTTTCAAACTACACTCCAAAATAACACCTTTGTACTGTAAGACTTATTTTACACCTAAACTTCCAATTGTTTTTCAAAAAGATTTTTATTTCTTTGCTCACATTTCATCTAAATTCACTAATTCAATTTTAAACCATCTCACTGAATTCTTATATATATATATCAATTATATTACTTCGATATATATGGAATTTAACCTACAATGTTAAAATCATTTCAACTCATTTAAAGTTAAGTCTTCATATCACAAAACTATAATTTTATTCTTAATGACTCTGTGAAACTTTATTTTTATAATTATTTTTATACTTAACAATTTAACTATTGTGAAAGAAATAGTACAAATGTGATATTGTACCTGGATAAGGTGCATAAATTATGAAAAAGGCATCTCCTTATCGTGCAACTAAGAGCTGCTGATGGCTTGCGCCATCTATTGGAATAAATATCAACTATTCTCGTTGATTTCTAATTATTCCAGAATTGGCCAGAATTTAACTATTGTTTTTAAATTAATCATCAGACTTTATACTTCTCGTTTTTTTTATAATGACATCTTTAAAATTTGGTGGTGGTGGTGTCTTGTCCATGGAGCACACATCTTTAAAATTTGGTGGTGGTTGTGTCTTGTCCATGGGGCACATCTTTAAAATTTGGTGGTGGTTGTGTCTTGTCCATGGGGCACATCTTTAAAATTTGGTGGTGGTTGTGTCTTGTCCATGGGGCACATCTTTAAAATTTTGTGGTGGTTGTGTCTTGTCCATGGGGCACATCTTTAAAATTTGGTGGTGGTTGTGTCTTGTCCATGGGGCACACATCTTTAAAATTTGGTGGTGGTTGTGTCTTGTCCATGGGGCACATCTTTAAAATTTGGTGGTGGTTGTGTCTTGTCCATGGGGCACATCTTTAAAATTTGGTGGTGGTTGTGTCTTGGCCATGGGGCACATCTTTAAAATTTGGTGGTGGTTGTGTCTTGTCCACGGAGCACACATCTTTAAAATTTGGTGGTGGTTGTGTCTTGTCCATGGGGCACATCTTTAAAATTTGGTGGTGGTTGTGTCTTGTCCATGGGGCACACATCTTTAAAATTTGGTGGTGGTTGTGTCTTGTCCATGGAGCACACATCTTTAAAATTTGGTGGTGGTTGTGTCTTGTCCATGGGGCACATCTTTAAAATTTGGTGGTGGTTGTGTCTTGTCCATGGGGCACACATCTTTAAAATTTGGTGGTGGTTGTGTCTTGTCCATGGGGCACATCTTTAAAATTTGGTGGTGGTTGTGTCTTGTCCATGGGGCACACATCTTTAAATTTGGTGGTGGTTGTGTCTTGTCCATGGAGCACACATCTTTAAAATTTGGTGGTGGTTGTGTCTTGTCCATGGGGCACATCTTTAAAATTTGGTGGTGGTTGTGTCTTGTCCATGGGGCACATCTTTAAAATTTGGTGGTGGTTGTGTCTTGTCCATGGGGCACACATCTTTAAAATTTGGTGGTGGTTGTGTCTTGTCCATGGGGCACATCTTTAAAATTTGGTGGTGGTTGTGTCTTGTCCATGGGGCACACATCTTTAAAATTTGGTGGTTGTGTCTTGGCCATGGGGCACATCTTTAAAATTTGGTGGTGGTTGTGTCTTGTCCATGGGGCACACATCTTTAAATTTGGTGGTGGTTGTGTCTTGTCCATGGAGCACACATCTTTAAAATTTGGTGGTGGTTGTGTCTTGTCCATGGGGCACACATCTTTAAAATTTGGTGGTGGTTGTGTCTTGTCCATGGGGCACACATCTTTAAAATTTGGTGGTGGTTGTGTCTTGTCCATGGGGCACATCTTTAAAATTTGGTGGTGGTTGTGTCTTGGCCATGGGGCACACATCTTTAAAATTTGGTGGTGGTTGTGTCTTGTCCATGGGGCACACATCTATAAAATTTGGTGGTTGTGTCTTGTCCATGGGGCACACAACTTTAAAATTTGGTGGTGGTGGTGTCTTGTCCATGGGGCACACATCTATAAAATTTGGTGGTGGTGGTGTCTTGTCCATGGGGCACACATCATTAAAATTTGGTGGTGGTTGTGTCTTGTCCATGGGGCACACATCTATAAAATTTGGTGGTTGTGTCTTGTCCATGGGGCACACATCTATAAAATTTGGTGGTGGTTGTGTCTTGTCCATGGGGCACACATCTATAAAATTTGGTGGTTGTGTCTTGTCCATGGGGCACACATCTATAAAATTTGGTGGTGGTTGTGTCTTGTCCATGGGGCACACATCTATAAAATTTGGTGGTTGTGTCTTGTCCATGGGGCACACATCTATAAAATTTGGTGGTGGTTGTGTCTTGTCCATGGGGCACACATCTATAAAATTTGGTGGTGGTTGTGTCTTGTCCATGGGGCACACATCTTTAAAATTTGGTGGTGGTTGTGTCTTGTCCATGGGGCACACATCTATAAAATTTGGTGGTTGTGTCTTGTCCATGGGGCACACATCTATAAAATTTGGTGGTGGTTGTGTCTTGTCCATGGGGCACACATCTATAAAATTTGGTGGTGGTTGTGTCTTGTCCATGGGGCACACATCTATAAAATTTGATGGTGGTTGTGTCTTGTCCATGGGGCACACATCTATAAAATTTGGTGGTGGTTGTGTCTTGTCCATGGGGCACACATCTTTAAAAATTTGGTGGTGGTTGTGTCTTGTCCATGGGGCACACAACTTTAAAATTTGGTGGTGGTTGTGTCTTGTCCATGGGGCACACATCTTTAAAATTTGGTGGTGGTTGTGTCTTGTCCATGGGGCACACATCTATAAAATTTGGTGGTGGTTGTGTCTTGTCCATGGGGCACACAACTTTAAAATTTGGTGGTGGTTGTGTCTTGTCCATGGGGCACACATCTTTAAAATTTGGTGGTGGTTGTGTCTTGGCCATGGGGCACACATCTTTAAAATTTGGTGGTTGTGTCTTGTCCATGGGGCACACATCTATAAAATTTGGTGGTGGTTGTGTCTTGTCCATGGGGCACACATCTTTAAAATTTGGTGGTGGTTGTGTCTTGTCCACGGGGCACACATCTTTAAAATTTGGTGGTGGTTGTGTCTTGTCCATGGGGCACACATCTATAAAATTTTGTGGTTGTGTCTTGTCCATGGGGCACACAACTTTAAAATTTGGTGGTGGTGGTGTCTTGTCCATGGGGCACACATCTTTAAAATTTGGTGGTGGTTGTGTCTTGTCCATGGGGCACACATCTTTAAAATTTGGTGGTTGTGTCTTGTCCATGGGGCACACATCTTTAAAATTTGGTGGTGGTTGTGTCTTGTCCATGGGGCACACATCTTTAAAATTTGGTGGTGGTTGTGTCTTGTCCATGGGGCACACATCTTTAAAATTTGGTGGTTGTGTCTTGTCCACGGGGCACACATCTTTAAAATTTGGTGGTTGTGTCTTGTCCATGGGGCACACATCTTTAAAATTTGGTGGTGGTTGTGTCTTGTCCATGGGGCACACATCTTTAAAATTTGGTGGTGGTTGTGTCTTGTCCATGGGGCACACATCTTTAAAATTTGGTGGTTGTGTCTTGTCCCTGGAGCACACATCTTTAAAATTTGGTGGTTGTGTCTTGTCCATGGGGCACACATCTTTAAAATTTGGTGGTGGTTGTGTCTTGTCCATGGGGCACACATCTTTAAAATTTGGTGGTTGTGTCTTGTCCCTGGAGCACACATCTTTAAAATTTGGTGGTTGTGTCTTGTCCATGGGGCACACATCTTTAAAATTTGGTGGTGGTTGTGTCTTGTCCATGGGGCACACATCTTTAAAATTTGGTGGTGGTTGTGTCTTGTCCATGGGGCACACATCTTTAAAATTTGGTGGTTGTGTCTTGTCCCTGGAGCACACATCTTTAAAATAAAAACTTATATAACTCATTTACTCATGTAAAGAAAAAATCAAGTTTTTGGTATTTATAAATATACGCCTGCTACCCACTAAAACAATATATAGCCAACACTAAGAAATTTTCTCCATGTCCTCATCACAACTACATTCATAAATACCAACTCACCCAGTGTAATGCTATTTTCATCATTGTTCCTACCATTAAAAATATTCCATTCCACAAGCCAACTTATTTAATCACGTTGATAAAAAAAAAAAGAGAAAACTCTTGACTTTCAAACACAACTTTAAACTATCTCACTCTCACATCTTCCTCTATCCCTTCATCTTTACCCTACATCCATCACCAGAACTAACCCCATACCCATCTCCATAGAACCGCCATATTCCTCCCAATTGAACATTCCTTCAATCAACACCAGATACTTTCAACAATTTTAACACCCAAATTGACCCGAATAATTCGTTAAAAAAACATAAATTTCTAAACAACACATCTAACACATTTTTAAAAAATTCTTCTTTCACATCAAAACTCGTACCAAATAATTCATGTATGTAAAAAAAATGTCTCCATTACATAATCAAGCCATGTCATGAAAACACATTTCCACACAATGTGCCTAATTGGTCACCCCTGTCATTTGATACCCAGGAACCAACAAACACTATGCCAATCCGACAAAAATTCTCGCCACTAAACGCGCCACATCACAAATATTCACAAATTATCTCATTCTTTGTTCGTACAACCAGCGCCTATGACTTCGATAAATTTGCTGTTCATGATGAAACAGGTTAGATTTTGCACAGAAACAAGAACTTCACGTGACACCTTTCCATTTACAATTTTCTGGCACGTGTCACAGCGACTTAACAACACTTTTTTTCACTTTTAACATGCCAAACAGACGCCTTCATTTTCCTTTGACATATTTTTTTCACCCAAAAGAGTGTCCGCGTCGAAAGGCACATCTTTAACAACATATCTAACCTAAAAATAGTGAACAATTCATTTACTAAGACAAAACTAATGTCGAAACACACCGAGTTCATTTCCCATGGCATAAACATATGGCATACTTAAACTAAAAGAACACCCTAGGTTCTATCAACTACACTTGTCCTCATAAAACCATATGCGGCCAATAATATCCAATGCCAACATAAATCACGTCATTTCTCATCAAACTTCCATCCATTCCTACATTTAAATCCCGATATATTGAACATCGATCGTTTTACCTCAAATAGCGTCAATACACACATTTTCACAATAAATTTATAAAATCTATTCCTCACAAACACAAAATACCAAAATAAGGATCTTCATTTAAGACAAGTTTTCCCTCTTCCAAAAATATTAATCAAACATCTGCCCCTCCCTTCCGCAGGAAACTCTTCTAAAACTGGACATCTCTTCCCCCTCGGACAACGCTCCCGTTTCCTGTTTGGACACAGCGTATCTTCTTTTACCTCTTTCTCCCAGAAGTATCTAAAAACGGCCAAAGTCATTTTAACCTCCAACACACTTCCTAGCTACTGTCTTCAATTCACATATAGCATTCTTAATTCTATCTCAAAACATTTACAGCATTACCAAACTAATCATCAACTTGAAATATATAGGAATCTAAACACGTACCACCCTCACAACCACAAATTTACATCACCTCATACATCAACCTTATAATGTATTTTTTTTTTTATTTCCTAAATTTTCAATGTTACTTAATACAAAGCAATACCGCGCCATCTATATATACTACAAATGAAAACATTAAGACGCGAATGTTTCTTTTCACAAATAAATCAAACTTAACTGTCCTTACTGCGGTGAAAAAATATTGGGAGGGCTTGTCTGATCAGTGGTGATCCCTCCTAGCGGTTTCGCCAATTAAAATAAGCGGTCTACTAGATTAAATTGGCGAAACCGCTGAGAGGGTTCACAACTGATGAATCAAGCCCTCCCAATATTTTTTCCTCGCAGTAAGGGCAGTAGAAGTTTTATTTATTTGCGAGAAGAAACATTCGCGTTTCATTGTATTCATTTGTTATGTCTTTGTTAATGTTATATAAATGATCTGAATTCATAACATCACCAAAAGGTCATTTTGCGTTGGCATAGCTGGCTTGTGGCAGGTCTCCAGCGGTAGTCATGGCCGTGGCCCTGGCGGTGGTAGCTACGGCGGCCGTAGCCTGGCAGGCCAGGTGAGTCCCACCCAACATCACCTAGCACTACCCCATCTTCAATATGTATGTTCGGAAACTCAGAATATCAACTCGAATATATTAATATTTGAGTTTTTAGAAACAGTTATATATACGCAATTGACCTTTGGGACCTTCAAGACATGCTAGAATCTTCACTATGCTGGTCATAATTATAATTTGATGTATATTATGATTATGAATGTTTTAGATTCATTTTTATTTAAATGATCAAATATTTTGTTTGCGTATCGAAATTAAACTGATAACAAGCTAGGAGTGTTCTAAACTTACAATTCACAAATTAACAATAAAGAAAATAGCTCTTATTTTGAAAAGCATTTATAAACGGTGGGTTTTTTTGTGTGTGAGAGTGACAGCGATTTCATATATAAATAATATTAATATGAACAGAGGATATATAAAGAGTAATTAAGAATTAAAAAATAATATATAAAACTAGTGTTAATAATGTTTCCTCTTACGCAAGAGGCTTATCATATAATATATATACATATATATGTTATCAAAAATAATGAGATTTTCTGCTGATTTTGATTATTTTTTATAGAATTATTAGCTGTTTCTTGATTTTGGTATCCATGAATATATTACGATTTTGTTTTGCAGTCGTTGTAACAGAGTAATATTAATGAAAATAGTTATCAAAAATAGCTTTAATTGAGCTTAAGGAATATATAAAAAACATAATTTGATAAAGTACTGCCTGTCTTAAGGCGATTAGAACAAGGAAAACAAAATATTATTTAAATAATTACAAAGGTTTGAGCCGGCCATCGGGAAACAACAACAATGAATTTTTATAGAGGAAGCGTGACCTCTGGCGGTCGATTTAGCAGAGTATTTGAATCCATGAAATATAACTTTAAACAAACTAATATTTTAATATAACATATATATGTTGTGATGTAGTTTATCCTGTCGGATTGACAGTAGTGGGGCATGTTGGTTAGATACAGTCGTGGTGGCCACAATGGTCAGAGTGGGTTCAGGCGAAATGAATTGCAAAAAAGGACAAGGCATGTTCGATGTCACCACAGATGGCGAGATGTCGAGAGAGTAAAGCCTACGTCGGTCAAGCCAGGTCTCTATATTGGAGCAAACCCCTGGGAATTCGACTATGTTTTTAACGGACCGACGGTGTGATCGGAGACCTTCCTCCTGTCTGGCGCCGGCTGTCACTCAATGGTATTACACTATAGCTATATTTCATATGGGGATATAAGTATATATTGAAATATATTACAACTAGCCGAGCTGCCTGGGCAACGCCCTGGATTTACCCGAATGGCCCGCAGAGACATTAAGAGTAGAGATAGTGGCTTAAATATTGCAATGGGTGTAATCTTATTTCCAAGAAGCATCATTTCAAATATAAGGGTGAATAAAAAATACTTTCTAAGTATATACATTCGGTTTGATCTTATATATTTATATATCAAAATGAGAATGGAATCTCCATAACAGACCTTATCATTAACAACATATTAGACAGCACAGTGCAAAAATGTCGAAAATTAATGTATAGAGCAGTGGGGGAAATAGGTCAATAAAGAGAAGACCGACAATCAAAATAATTGATAATAAATAGTTTATTAGTGAATACAAAATTTAATTACAAAATTTAATACAAAAAATTCCTTTCAGGTGAGAAACTATAGGCATTGGTGCATATGCCTAAAAAAAATATTTAAAATGAAAAAATATATTTTTTTAACAAATCCCTATATATATAAAATTCAGTGTATGTATGTATGTATGTGGGTATCTATGTCGGCTATACACGTCCACAATACGTAACTAATCTGACTGAAATTTTAACAGTATATAGAGTAGAATCTGGAAAAACCTATAGTGAAAATTTCAGGTCTCTATCCCGAATATTCTTCGAGTTATTTGCAAATTGCGTTGCAAATTTGCCTTTTCGCTCGCAAGCCTACTAGCGGTGAAGATGGGAGGTAATATCAGCTGACCTAATGTACATGTAAAACGTGTTTGACATGACATAGAGAAAAATCTGGAAAATATATTTATCGGATTTTTAGCCAATAAAAAATAAAATTGACAGGTTCTGGGCAAAAATAGTTGTTTTTTAGTAAGAAAATGATGATGACAATATTGCTGTATCATGTTTGATTATCAGATACAAAATTATATCGGGAAAAATTCAAAAAGCTGAGACAACGGGTGAAGCCAGTTCATTTTTAGTGTGCAGGAACAAAATTCTAACAGAAAAACATTCATTCGAGCAGAAGACACAAAGCCAGATCATCTCTTTATAAAAATATCGCTTCTCTGACACATAGTTTGGAGCGGGACGTTTCACAAGAGTGACATCCACGGCGCCAATTTATAATTGTAACGAATAGTATTTGAATAAAAACATTTAATCGGGTAAACCGGCTAGTCATAAAATAAAGTTGCAAACAACACAACTATATTGAAGCTAAGAGAACATATAAAAGGAATGAATTAATTTAAAGGACCTCATAAAAAATCACATTTATAGTTTTTTACAAGGCGTGTTTAATAAATAATGAGGCCGGTCAAAAACAAATAAAAATGAAATGATATATATTTTTAAAAGTCTATTAGAAAATAGAAATCTTCAGCTACACTGCGGCATATCACATCACGTGATTGCGCGCGCAGTCGATAAATTGTAAGCTTGTGAAAAAAACGCCTTGCATAACAACTTCTAATTTGTAACGGATAGAAAATTCAAACAACGAATTTGTATTAAATTTTGCTACAAAATTGGGAAATCGGCTTCAGAAACTTTAGATTTGTTGAAATTGGCATTTGGAAATGAAAATGTAAATAAGCCCACTGCATTTAGATGGTTTTCACGATATTAAAATGGAATGGTATCGGTGAAAGATGAGAAGCGTGTTGGACGTCCAATTCTGCACAGGAACCCTGAAAAGGTGAGCCAAATTTCAAATTTGTTTTTAAAAAATCCACGAATAGGGTTACGGGACATTGAGGAAGAAACTGGGACATCAAAATCATTAGTTGGATCAATAATTAAAGAAGACTTGCAGTTAAAGAAGACACCTTCAAAATTTGTCCCTAAAATGCTCACAAATTAACAAAAAGAGAATCGCGTTGAAGTTGGCAATAAAATGCTTGAAATGGTGGAAGAAAACCCTAATTGGAAGGAAAAGGTAATAACTGGAGACGAGACATGGGTTTACGGGTATGACCCGGAAACAAAACGCCAATCCATGGAGTGGAAAGGAAAAGATGAACCAAGAACGAAGAAATCCCGACTTTGCAAGTCAAAAAACAAAGTCTTATTGGTCACGTTCTTTGACATAAAGGGAATTGTGCCTTATTAAAATCTATAGGAAGGTCAAACAATCAATAATGAGTCTTATTTAAACATTATGAGACGTGTACGTGAATCAATTCGTCTGAAAAGAAGTGAAATGTGGAGTTCCAAAAATTGGATTATCCATCATGATAATGCATCACCACACACCGCTACATCTGTACTGACTTATTTGGCTAAACACGGCATTCAAATACTTCAACAACCTCCCTATTCCCAGACCTAGCTCCAAATGTTTTTTTTTTCTCTTTCCAAAACTCAAAATGACTCTAAAAGGAAGGAGATTTGACACTAGAGAGTCCATCATAGCGGATTCGAAAAAGGTCTTGAAGAACATCCCAAAAGATGCCTTTTCTAAATGTTTTAAACCATGGGAGAAGAGATGGAAATTACGTATAGACTAGCCGAATGACCCGGGCAACGCCCGTGTTTTAATTTAGACACGTGGACCTGTTGGATCATTAACGCCCGTGTTTTACCCGATTGAATGTTTTTATTCAAATACTATTTGTTACAATTATAAATTGGCGCCTTAAATAAATGCATATATTAGTTAATAACTATAGCCTATGTGCTTTATCTGTCTATGTACTGTTGGCTTCCGAAGGCGTCTCTTACTGGGAAAAAGAAAGAGAGGATTCCATTTAGTTATTAACTAATATATGCATTTATTTAAGGAGCGACCCGCTCCAACACAATAGTTACAAAAACCAAAAAGCGAGTTGGGGGGGGGACAAAGTAAAAAAAAAGTGTCTCGCGCAGTGGCGGCGCCATCGTAGAGAACCATTAGGAGAGCGCCATTCCAAAAAAAAAAAGCAAACGGTGACAGAGATGAAGAACACATGACGCTCGTAACTGTATATAGAATGCGGGAGGGGACTTTTTTGAAAAATACTAATAAAAATCTTTTTAATCATTCTATTTTTTCTTTATTTTTGACCATTCTCATTATTTATTGGACACACCTTGTATATACAGTATAACCTTGTTAATTCGACACATGATATTTCGACCATGTTTGGATGTGCTGACCTACGGCCTATCATATAACAAACTGTAATTCGAAACTATCGATAATCTGACTCTTCCGATAATTCGACCATTTTAAAATTCAAATTTAGACAGTTTATTGTTGTTTAAATACAACTTTACCAGTAAAAAGGGATTACAGAGGCGACGGCGGCAACTGAAAATGTCCAAAATTTATTTATAGAGCAGTGAAAAAAAAGGAAATAAAGAGAAGACCAAATCGATATAATTGAAAAAAAAAAGTTTATTAACAAACAAATAATACAGAAAAATCCTTTCAGTTGAGAAACTATAGGCATTGGTTAAATTTATATAAATATTGTCGCGCGTGACCCCTCCGGTTGTTCGCGACGACGCCGCTTCTTCCTTCGTGGATCACCTACCCGGGGCTCCCGTTGCTCTCCCTCTGCAGCTCCACCCTGCAGAGCAACTAAGGACGTCCAAGAACCACCACTCAAGTGAAACTCCTTTCCTCTGGCAGTATCTCTCGGCCTTACCACTGGTGGGGGGACACGAGAGACTTACCAGTAACAGCGATGTCGGCGAGAGAGTCATGACAGCAAGCGGCACAAAGACTTCAAACACTCCTTCTTTATTGTCATTTCTACTAAACATTACATAAAACTAGAATAACATTCAACGGGTATTTACAATTATTTACACTCCAGAGCCAATATTCTATATACAGTTACGAGCGTCATGCGTTCTTAATAATTCTTCATCTCTGTCACCGTTTGCTTTTTTTTTTTTTTTTGGAATGGCGCTCTCCTATTGGTTGGCTACGATCACGCCACCTTTGCCCCCCCCCCCACTCGCTTTTTGGTTTTTGTAACTATTGTGTTGGAGCGGGTCGCTCCTTAAATAATCTATTGTTAACAATACCTCATTATAGGTCCGCAAATATCGAACGTATAGGTATGTAGCTTTTGTACGGGTAGATATGCACACGGGTCAATCCCGGGGCGAAGCCCGGGTCACCCGTCTAGTGAACACATATTTACAACTATTTGGTCTAGGAAACAGGAACACAGCAGTCGGCGATTCCCACACAAGTTGCAGACGGAAACAGGAGAAAGCGCCATCTATTGGCGGAGGTTGTAGGTGTTTTGAGGCCTTATACGCGACAATATATTCAAAATGAAAAAGAATTAGTTATTTTGATCCTCCACATTATCATGTTTGGTAAGCTATTTCTGGTGAAGAACTATAACCATTGGTGAAATGTTTAGATAAATACATTTAAAGTAGAAAAAAAAAGAAAAAAATAACAAATAAGAAAATTAAATTGTAATTCTAGTTTTTTATATACCTGGGTTCAACTTTACATGTATGTGATAACCGAGGGTCAAACCAGTAGTAACCGAGAGGGACAGTCAGGGCGTGGAGAGTTTTCCAGTACTTCTCTGCATCTTGGAGGACCTTTAACAGTTCTCACAGAGTACAGGCAGTCGTGGTCGAGGAAGAGTGGAAAGCTTGGGAATATCCACACACAAAAAACGAAAAGACACAGTTTTAGTAGGAAAATTCCGTGAACAGATAGGAGTCGAGCTAAGAGCAAGATGGAGATAGAAGAGTTCTTACTGTTCTACATGGTCGATGAGGTGGACCTGGGTACAACCGACGAGGGCTCACGCTGATGGTTAAGTGACTATATTTTCGGCTAGGTCAGAGATCTTATATATCTTTTCCGAGTAAGGAGGCATGCGGGAATTTGGACTTTGAGCTGGTGAAAAGGGCGTGGGGCGTCTGCGGTATTCTAGACCCAATGACCTTGATGGAACGATCTGCCAAATTCCTCTTTAGGGTTGTGGGACTTCTTCTCAATCTTGCTTTAGCTCAGCTCTTAATCTATTACATAGTTTTATTTATTCATTCTCGGTTTGTACAAAGTACATTACATAAGGTGATGAAATGGCACATGTTATAATCAAGCGTATAATTATTTATAGATGTGTTTCTATATACAACATGACAATCTTGTTAAAAGTATTATACAATATAGGGTTGTTGGTTTAAATTACCATATGTATGTTATTCAAAATTCGCACTTGATGAAAAGCCACATAGAGTTGTCCATGTATAAACACAGGCTCTTGTAGCAAGAGACCCACTCTAGCAAAGGTTTGGCCTTGAGCCTTTATTTATAGTCATAGCAAAACCCAACCGTAGTGGAAACTGATGCCTCTTCAGAATGAAGGGAAGGCTGTTATCTGAAGGAGCCAAAGAAGAACAAATAATGCAAAAAGAACGTGTTTTAAAAACAAACAATTCGATGATGATAAATAATAAATAAGATATGATAAGCAAAATTTGAATGCAAAAAATCTACAATTGCAAAATTGAATAAATTAAAAATAAATAAATCTATTTATATTCGCGAATAAAAATAAAACGGTCATGTGAAGCAAAAAATAACAAAATTTTGGTGTATAGATGGATATTTATAGTTAAGTATCTTTGGAGGAGATAGCTTCAAACTTTACAACTGGAAACTTTGTTAGACTATTATCTATATAGATAAGAAGATATATATGTTGTAATGTAGTCATCATGTAGGATGACTATGGTGTGGTTGATTAAATGAAGTCGTTGTGGCCTCAATGTCCAGAGTGGTTTCAGGCGTGAATGTATTGTACCAAAGAACGAGGCATGTTGGATGTCACCATAGAGATGGCGAGCGAGTAAGTGAAGCCGACACCGGTCAGGGGAGATCTGTGTAGGGGGGTCTGTCAATCATCGTGTTTCCAGAAGGACTTATCTGTTTGAGCAAGAAGGAGGCACACCTGGTAACCCCGACATGTTTTTCGGACCTTTTCCTGACGCCGGCTGTCTTCAATCGAATTTTATTTTGTCATGCATTACATGATAGCCGAACTGGCGATTTGAATTGTTTTTACAGTTTTGGGTATTATACTATATTACATATGATATATAAGTTTATATTAGAATATATTAAAACATATATATATATGAGATACATATAAATTACAGAGATATTTATAACCCAGGTTTTCGGAGCGCAGAGCGCCAACTACCCGGGGAGACCAGCTAACTAATATGGGGTAGTGTAAAGCACTTTTACTCGCGTCCTGTTTTGCTTACTGAGCTGAACCAGTTGACCAATAAGTTCCATGTAGAGTCGAGTCTGAAGGGCTGGCTATAGATGTAGGGTTGAGGTGGGTCAGTCTAGGCAGGATAGTTGTTTACATCCTATGTCTCAGGAATGCTGGACAGCTGAAGAGAAGATTTTCAACTTACTGTCTGTGACTCTTCCGAACAGCGCGGCTAGGCAGAATATGTTTCGAGATGAATATATATAAATAAACATATATACTATATATTTGTATTTAGTGTAAATGTAAGGATATACATAACTTTCTAGTTTCCTCGCGTTAATTTACATCAAGAAAAATTACAAATATATATGAAAGGTATCCACCCTCCTTCAAATTATTTATCATTTAACTTTACCAAGGTGAGAACTTCATTGAAGTTAAAGTAGGCCGAACCAGAAATTTAGGAATCAAACACATTTAACAAAGAAAATGTTTTCAAAATAGTTTTATATAATTCGTGTTACATATTGTACGATATGCGAAAAGTCGAATATATATATTTACAGAGTTCCTGTCGATTAGGATGCCTATTCAGCATTGTTCACATCTTCTTGATTATCAGCAATTGTGTCAGTGCAGGCGGGGAAACACCAATAACCTCTTTTATGACAAAATCAGTAACTATTCCATATGTATGTTCCACTAATTGATCATAAATTTCATCTGAAGAAAAGCTAAAATATCCCCACTTCGCTCTTTGTATAAGTCTCCCTTAATTTTCGATAAAACTATTCTCTATAATCAAATCCCTCATTCTCAGTTGTTGAAAATTTGCGCTTTTTAACTGGAGGTATAAAGCTGAAGTTTGTAGTTTTCGTTTAATCTTATCATTTTCAATCATATCCTTTGGTTTCTTAAGATCAAAGAGATCGTGAGGTAGTTGAGGGTGGTTCGCTTTCATAAATTTATGTAGTTCAGAGTAGCGTCGTATATTTTTACCTTCTGGGGTTTTTATGATGACATACGAGTACGATCTTGCTTCTTTGTCTTCATCTATTCTTTCTTTGATTAACTTCTTAAACCCGTGTTCTAATGAAACTTCGGTACATTTGAACATATTTTCGCCTTCTAGTGCTCTATTTGATTTTTCAAAAGATATTTTGGGCGAGGTTTTTGTTGTTCTCTCAGTGCACCTGATATCAGTAGATAGTGGAACTATCTTGCCTTCTTTAATCATGATTTTATCTTCAGGAATAAGAGTTTTTTTATGTTTAATTTTTGCATACAATGGGTTTTTGAAGTCAAAGTGATCCAGTGGAATATTTGGGTGATGTTTTGTTAAATACGTTTCAACTTGACGATTTGTACGAAGTATTTTGTTTCTGGGACTAATGAGATAAACATCATATTTTCCCTTTGTTTTCCCACTGAGCCTCCTGATAATCATTTTCTTGAATCCATAGTCAAGTTCAAAAATAAATTTTCTTGGAATGTCTTTTTCTTCAGCATAGGGTTTTGTCTCTTTGTTATCTATATTATCTGCTGCTTTTTCATCCACATAGGATCCATTATATCTTGGTGTAATTATATCATCCTTGATTTCATAATCATCTTCTGTGTAAATATCCACCTTGGGTTTTGAATCTTCAGCCATAGTGAAATTCCTTTTGGCTCTAGGATCTTTTGCCTTGATTACATCCATGTTTAATGAAGTACCTACTGCTATGGGGATATCCACGTTAATTTCAGAATTTCCTGCCTTGGTCAAATTAGTTTTGTTTCTAGCATCTCCTTTAATTAGCTCTATATTTATTGCAGGATCTGTACTTGCTATTTCCATACTTATTGCAGTATCTTTAGTCGTGGTTGTCATTTTCCCATTAGTTAATAATCTTCTGCCATGGTTAAATTCGTTCTGGTTCTAGCATCTCCTTTAATTATCTCTATATTTATTGCAGGATCTGTATTTGCTATTTCCATGTTTATTGCAGTATCTTTAGCCGTTGTTGTCATCTTCCCATCCATTACTAGATCTTCTGCCTTGGTCAAATTCGTTCTGGTTCTAGCATCTTTTTTAATTAGCTCTATATTTATTGCAGGATCTGTATTTGCTATTTCCATACTTATTGCAGTATCTTTAGCCGTGGTTGTCATCTTCCATCCGTTACTAGATCTTCTGCCTTGGTCAAATTCGTTCTGGTTCTAGCATCTTCTTTAATTAGCTCTATATTTATTGCAGGATCTGTATTTGCTATTTCCATACTTATTGCAGTATCTTTAGCCGTGGTTGTCATCTTCCCATCCATTACTAGATCTTCTGCCTTGGTCAAATTCGTTCTGGTTCTAGCATCTTCTTTAATTAGCTCTATATTTATTGCAGGATCTGTAGTTGCTATTTCCATACTTATTGCAGTATCTTTAGCCGCAGTTTCTATTTTCTCATTATTTACTGAATATTCTGCCATGGTTAAATTCGCTCTGGTTCTAGCATCCTCTATCTTAGTTATTTCCATTTCACTATCTTCTTCCATGGTTGTTCCTTTGTTGATTGCAGGATGCTCTGTCATGTTTATTTCCGCATTAATACCACTAGCTTCTACCATAACAGCCTCGTTGGATGTACTCTCCATTGCTTTTTATACAAAATTTAAACAAGAACTTCTATTAAATGCCAAGCGCAAAAATAGTACGAATTTTAATAAAGGTAAATCATGAGTGTAGCATTTTATGATTAATTTTTATATATTCAAAATACACACTTAAAAATATTTACATATTTTTATTATTTTTGTTTTTTATATAGGATGACATTTCAAATTTATATGTAAAAACATTTAACTTGTTCAAATCTTGTTTAAACTCTAATAAAAAACCTAATTAATATTAATAAAGCTTTTTTAAATCATTAGATCATCTTAGAAATATACAAAATAAATTTATGAATAAAATTATTTTCGATTATTTTTTATCAAAATTTGGAGATTTGACACATCTAACACTTAATTTTATATCATTCTAATAAACCTATTTGAGCAATATACATTTCACATCTAATATCAATTCGTTTTATGTGGACTCAAAACTTATCCCAGCAATAATTTTTGCTGTCGATTTCTTTTAGGCATTTTTAAATTTCTGCAAAAGATATTGAATTTAGAATAAAGAAATATGGAGAGACATAACGAATGCAAATTTTGACGATAGCTGGCACGACAATTACGTTGAAGCTATTCAACAAACCTAGAGATATAATAACAATTGCTACTATAGCAAAGTTCTCTTTCTTCACCAAGTGTGGATGCAATTTAACAACATTTATAACTGTCAGTGGTTCCATCCAGGCAGTTTACGATAAGGTTTAAAAAGGAGAAGTCAATTTGAACCAGGTCTGTATGTGACACAACCGTGGAACATGTCAGTCCTTCACCTACTCAATACCAACGCTCCACCATGGTCACCTTCCTAGGATTCACTAGAATAGGCCTGGAATTGGTGCAAAATTTACATGAACTAAAACTGACGTGACCTCATGCTTGGCACCGCCTTTGTAAGTATAAAATAAGTCTTAGGTCTTAAGGACAGCCGCCCATGGATAGTCAACCCTGATGATTCCTAGGAGGATGTGCACCCGAAATCTTTGGTATTGGAAGGCCAGATAGAGTTGATAGACTAATTAGTCTGCATTTTAAGTTTCACTTTGGCGACGTGGTCAAATTAGATCCTCTTTCAATTCCTGACTGTAAAAATCATGCACAGTCTGAATTGTTGTCAAATTGGATGACGTTTGTCAGGATGAAGAGTTTGAAGTGGCAGCAATACCTTTATATATTTGGTTGAAATGTCTTTGGCGTAACGTTCTGTCAACTTGCTCTGAGTGTAGAATGGATTATTTCATATAAAAACAGGGTTTGTTTACTTCCATCATATTCTTTATGTTCACAAAATCCAGTAGAATATATTTTTTGAAATATATGAAATAAATATCGCTCAACAAAATTCTCATTAGAATGGTTTGAGTTCATTAAATAAGGAATTGAAATCGGCAAAAATAAAGGGAATATAATTCCAGCTGCTATGATCAGTAAGGTCGAATAACAAGGTCACTGATATGTCAAAGCAGCTCAGGAAGGATGTGGGCAGACCATTTCAGTCCTTGATTGGTCACGGACACCCAAAAAAATCCGCCCTCTCTGACAATACCATTAGCACATAAGATTGTTTCCTTCTGAGGCCCACAGAAAGAGGAGACAAGACAGCAGCCCCACGCCATGCTACCAGATTAACCAGCGAGTTCCAGGACTTCTCCAAAGTCCACCTTTTCAGGTGCTTCCCCCTTTAAACCGAGATAACCATGTTCCTACGCGTATTGTCTTCATTTACCTTCAGGCTAGTGCGCTCCCACTCTGACTGCATGTTGGATGAGGAGCCCGCTGCGACGGGTTTACGGCTCCACGCATTACAACACACACATATATTCACAGTCGATGCAAACTAGAAAATTCGGATTGGTGACAAAGCCACTTGGCAAACTGAAAAGCTTCCACGTGGAGACCATGGTTTCGGGCTAATGGCCTTCTTCAGTCCAGGGCGGATTTTAGTCCATGAGATCCGCAAGGGATAGATGGTGTTTAGTTTTGACGTCTATTTTGACGGGAGAGGCTACCTTTGCTTTTATAAATTAATTTTCTACCGGAAAAAAAACTCCATATTTATTCTGGCCCTATATTTGGCCTAGCCACTTTGTCAGCTAAACACCTCTTTGGCAGATTGTGAATATTCCATTGGATCCCTTGTGGAGTCCGCCATGGACTAAAGAGGGGTCCGAAACCATGGTCTCCAGGTGAATGCTTCTCAGTTTGCCAAAGCTGGTGTAGTGGTGTTGTCACAGAGGCCGCAAGTTTGCGGCGATGGTCAAACGACGATTATCGATCAATTTCCTCCCGGTAAAATTTTCTTATATATTTGTGTGTGTAAGACCTTCGTTGGTTAAAACAATATTGGCTGGGAAAACATTCAGGAAGAATCCGGGAGAAGTCGAGCCATATTCATCTTTTTCGAAATTTGCATTGAAAAAAAAAAATTCGAATAAAAAACATCCTAAATGTGATGGAAATGCTTTGACTCACTAATTCAAGTTAAAAATCCCAGAATATAAAGTATACGAATCAACTATTATGTGGCTGTGCAATGTCTATAATTTATTTAAATATTAATTTAAAATCAAGTAATTAAATCTTTAAATAACTTGGATGTTGTCAGATAAAAAAACAGATATCCTATGGGACAATATTTCAGATATTGATTCGAGTGCACTCTATTGACCACTGTGACTTAGTTGGTGAAGAATTTGTCAAGTGGTAGAAATTTTAGTTTTTAAAATCAACGTATTCAATAATCTCTCACCAGAGCATTTTAAAATTTCGTTAGAGTTTCACCCCCCCCCCCCCCCTTCCCCTTCAGAACCTATCATCCGAGTTTTTTTTTTTTTAAGCCCATTCTTTAACGATTATTTCATCCACACGCATTTCCGAGTCTCTTGAACCAATTATAATTCATTTTTTCGTTTGTAACGCAATCAAACAAACCAGATTAGTTCTTTGCTACTTATTTTCTTCCCTCTCTTTCTCTGCTCCTCACTTACGTTCACACAGTCTGTAGATGGATTAGAATCTACCCCTCCCTCTAGCAACCTAAAATTTAAATCTCTTTGTGTCCCAAGTGGCAATATTTGAGAACTTTATAAATGTATATAGTGAATGTATTTCTGTTTCAGGAGAAGACAAGAACACTTCAGGTACTTTGAGAAACTCGGCATCAAGGGACCCAAGCCCAACTTCTTCTTCGGGAACCTCTTGGAGTTAATGTTCAAAGTAAATATGCTCTTTTAGTTTAAATCCGACATATACATAGTGTGATCAATAATTTACAGGAATTAATAAAGCCAACCTACAGGTAACCCAGACGGAAGCTGGCGGGTAAAGTCCGGCCACTTGACATGCCAGTGAGATTCCACTGGGGCCCCGTTAGTTGACACCCCGGAAACACTGTTGGGGATGAGGTGCGACACGAGAGGCCGTGTGGCTGTGTCAGTCCCTTCTACCTCTGGTTGCCTAGGTCCCTCTTCCAACTTGTGACGTTTATTTCCCTATCTTTTATACCACATAAAGTCGACAGAATAAAACCTGGTCGAGAAGAAAATTCCTGTTTCTACTAGAGTATGAAGAAAACAATAAGCAAGACCAAGATGATCGGACAAACCCACAGCCAAGTTCCACAAGACTCAACAACCGAATCAACTGTAACCGCTTCTCTTCGAGCTCTCACCCCGTGCCTCGAGCATCTTTTGAACCGTGATTCAGAAGAATTGATGACCTACGACGGAGATGAACCTGCTGCACACTTCTTCCACAACACAGATCCAACACGCGAAAGGTTCTATCACCACTCAGAGGCAAGCCACGTAAAGTGGTCCAAGACTTAGCTCTACGCACAATAGGACCTATGAAGAGGTCAAGGAGGGACTCTGTGCCGTCAATCCCCGACACCCTATCTTCACTCTTCAGGAGTTCTATGAACTTAAATGCACTTCGATGGCCAAGATCGAGACCTACTACAAGGACAAGGACCAAATCAGATTGCCAATCAACTCCCCAAGAGTTGCAGCACTATCTAACGGTGTACAACTCACAACGGAAACCTGTTAAATATGGCACAACCCTCGGAACCAGTAGAGTGGTTGCACTTAGCCCAGCAGATGGCTTACAAAGGGGATAACACAGCACTAAATCTACCCAAGAACGATCACCACGCCAGAGCAGGACACCTTGCGCCACCATGTGTTGTTATATTAAAACATAGCATTTCATATAATGAAACTTGTGTGGTTACCGCGCTAATGCTGTTTTGACTTTTTATTATTATTATTATTATTTTTTTTTTGACATTAGGTAAAATTTAACAACGGCCGCTTAACGTTATGAAAATTTTGAATTCTTCTTTTTTTTTTTTTAATTTGAATCTCTGCATGTGATGCTAATTGTTTCATGACACAATTCTTATGTTTTTTTTTCTCGTTTACTTTATCATTCTACCACCATTTTATTAAATCTATATAATTGGTATTAAATAACAAATTTTAATATAAAAAATATTAATATTCATATTATAAAATTTTAATCAGTAGATTATTATGCAATTAACTTTAATACTTTCTTTAAAGCTACAGAAACCCATTATTTAAACTTTCAAACACCTGCATATTTCTAAATTATGAATTGCATTTTAAACCAAAGCGTGTGTAAAAAAAAGTATTTTTATTCAAACTTAAGAGAAATCAAATGCTTTCAATGCTTACTTTTAAAGTTAATATTTTACATAGTCAAATATTCAGGAATATAAAGATAATGAGGTAAAACATCATTGAAAAATTATTTATTTATATTTGATGAAAATTCAATCCCGAGCAGGGTGATCCTTAAAGGGAAAAAAATTCTCTTTAAAAATACTCAGATACAAAGCGCCATTTCCCAATTTGAAAATATGTGTATTGTGGACATCCATATTGGCATAAAAAACAATTGTTCACATCAATGAATGGATCCTAAAATCTGTTTGTTCAGGAGCCCCACATTTGCCAAGTTGAATGGTCAAAACGTTACGGTGATCTTTATGGGTGAGTGACTGTCCTTTTTCTCTTGTCCTTGAACTTTTTATAAACCATTTAACACTTTTACCCCTTTTCATCTACTTCGATAAAACCTATATATCCTTTATTCGTCGTCTAGATGTTCTAACGCGTTATTAATAATTTCTCTTTTGCATCTTAAATATTCGACGACTTATTTGGATACGTCAAAAAATAGTGTAGAAACACATGTGAAACAAACAATAAATGTATAGAATAACATTAATTATTCATTTCATATCGAGAAGATAATCATAGATTAGTAAAAGTAATTCAATATGATACTAATGCTATCCTTACACGATGACCCAAAATAACGGAGTTAAAAAAAATTATCCATATTTTTATTGAACAAAAAAAATTGAACAGTTTGGATATCGTTTGAGATGTGGGGAAAGTTAATGAGGTTTGGAAGTAAGGTTTGTGAAGAGCAACGAGAAAGAGATCTTAAGTAGATATAAATTTACAAATATCAGTTAGAAGAATATGGAAATAATTTCTAATTTTCTTATATTAAGATTAATTATGTATTTTTCAGGTGTTGAATTTCTCAATTATGCTCATTTAAAAATTATGTTTGCTTTTTTTAAATTTTGCAGACACATTTTTTCTAGTTTATGTATACTCGGCTATTTGAATGAACCTGAATTCAGAAAAATAGATAATGGTTTGACCCGAAATTCTCAATATAAATAATGTAACTATGAGAGACTACTATATACCAATGTTAGGTAGCATCACGTTTAAGTTTAGCCATTACTGGAAACTCATGGTCTCAGTGAGATAGGAGTTAGTGGAGTCCTTCTCCACGCAGTGGTTATCTACTTGACCGGTGCTGCCATTGGATGTAAACTTATAGAGTAGAACCTCCATGCGAGGACACTCCGGCTAGAGGACATTTCTCTACAAAGGAAATTTTTCATTGTGAAAATTCCCATTTTTACTATTAACAACTCTCCGGCTAGAGGAGACCTCTCTACAAAGGACAGTTTTCAATGTCAAAATTCCCATTTTTACTATTTACAACTCTCCAGCTAGAGGACACCTCTCTACAAAGGACAGGTTTTCATTGTCAAAATTCCCATTTTTACTATTAACAACTTTCCAGCTAGAGGACACCTCTTTACAAAAGACAGTTTTCATTGTCAAAATTACCATTTTTACTATGTAACAACTCTCCGGCTAGAGGAGACCTCTCCACAAAGGACAGTTTTCATTTACAAAATTACCATTTTTACTATGTAACAACTCTCCGGCTAGAGGAGACCTCTCCACAAAGGACAGTTTTCATTTACAAAATTACCATTTTTACTATGTAACAACTCTCCGGCTAGAGGAGACCTCTCCACAAAGGACAGTTTTCATTTACAAAATTACCATTTTTACTATGTAACAACTCTCCGGCTAGAGGAGACCTCTCCACAAAGGACAGTTTTCATTTACAAAATTACCATTTTTACTATGTAACAACTCTCCGGCTAGAGGAGACCTCTCCACAAAGGACAGTTTTCAATGTCAAAATTACCATTTTTACTATGTAACAACTCTCCGGTAAGAGGACACCTCTCCATAAAGGACACTTTCTCTGCAACTAGGTGTCCTTTACAAAGAGGTTTTACTGTATATACAAAGGTCATAGAGATAATTAGTATATTTGAGAAAATCTTAAACCTCTACTAAATTAAAAATATATTCAAGAAAAAATAATATATCTAATATTTTCACCCAATTTTAATGTGAATAAAAGGTTGAGTCCAGAGGTACTAAAGAAATAAAAAAAAAACGGGTCCATATCTTAAATGTTGAAATATTTTTAAAAATGTATAGAAAGTTCTAAAACCTTTATAAAAAATCTTCAGACTGGATTGGCGAGACAAGCGTTTGATAAAGTGAAGATAAATGGATAGAAGTATGCATAAGATAGTCGTCTGAATTAATTTCCATATCCTTATATAAAATATGAACAGTATCAACGCGTTTCTTTATTTGTTAAAAGTGCAAGTTTTCGTATCTTTATAATACTTCCACAGACATAGCTTTAGATTGAAATATTCTCATTCTCTCAACCAATAGCTATGCCTATGGAACGAATATAAAGATTCGAAAACTTGCACTTTGCACGAATAAAGAAAAGGATTGCTACTGTTTATATTTTTACTTTATACTTTATATAGCAACTTTCTTTTTTAATATTCATATGTCTAATTGTCTAAATTCGCTGTAAAAAAATCCAAAAATACATAATTTTATTTAAAACAATTACATATATGCTACGATATATTTATTGGTTGAGCGAATTTTTCCATTTCTTAAATCGATGAGAAGGTTTATGAAAACCTGTGTGGCCAAAAAAAAAAATCAAAAATATTTTAATATAATATTTTACTTCACACACACCTTGCGAATTTCTCTTGTTAGAATAGAAATTTCAAAATATTGACGTTGTTATTCAAATTTATTGTTTAATTATTCGGCAATCAAATGGTTCAAGATCATTTAATACTTATCCTCATGGTATTACGGTGCACTCATCCTAGGATTCATAAAATAAGCACGAGAGTTATAGGATCACAAAAGGAAACGTAAAGAACCAGAAACGTTAGACACAAAAATATTATTGCGCGAAACCAATTATAAAAATTCTCTAATTGGGGTAATTAACTTTGTATCAATCAGGAAATGGAGAAACCTCAAGGTTGACAGAAGTAATTAACTCGTGCCGAAACTGCCGACTGTCCTCTTTTAATGCCCAGTTTTCCATGGATTTGAAAAGAATCTACAAAAGTTTTTAGGATATTCTTACTTAATTAACTCTACACCATATAGAAACAGATGTACCATCATCTGGAATAAGACCAATAGCTGGAGATTTACTCGGCAGCATATAGAAACTGTTCTAGGATCTAGATCAAGCATGTCAAACTCGCGGCCCGCGGGCCTCATGCGGCCCACAACGAATAAATTTGCGGCCCACCATACAATATATTTTAATAAAACCATTTGTTGAGTTTTAATCTATGTATGTATTATTCTTTTTTGTTTAATTTGATTTGACCACGGACGTCTGGTCACGTGTTTATTTTAAACTGTATATATTGTGATGCAAAATAAAGTAGTTGTGAGTCACCAGTTAATCGTGTCGGCCTCATCCTTCTGAGAGGTTATTTGGTAAACGTACTCCCGTGGGCCAAGTACCGCATCCTCCAGAGAACACAGCCTCCCTTATCCCTAGGTCGCCGGCAGTTCGGATCTTCCCTCAAACAGCAAATCAACTATACAGTCCTCTAGATACGGTGGAGTGAGGTACAGCGGGTTGTTGCCTTCAGGTGAAACACCTCCTCCAGCCCAGGTTAAAACATTATTGGTCCCTCGAGCCGGATTCAAGGAAGTTGAGAAAATTAGGGAAGAAAAAAGAATTCTAAAGACAACAAATTTGCATGCTTCAGAAGAAATTAAAATTTGTTTGAAAGTTAAAAGGGAAATTTGCAAATTTATTTGATCACACACAGGTGAAATAATTTTTAGAATTCAAAATGGAAAAGAGTAAAAAACTCCGAACGCTGTTGCGATCATCTGCAACAAAGAGTATAAGGGAACTCGATGCGGAACTGGAAAAGGAATCTCCATCTCGTGAGACCATCAGGATAAATTTTGAGGTGTTGGAGACTAATGAGAACCAACTCAGAGATGTAAATTCACAAATTATGACTCTGATGTTGGAGGATGAAACAATAACTCCGCATGATCTGGAAAAGGAGCAAGATATGGTGGTCCAGTATAAAAAGAATTTCATCAAAACGAAACTTCGAGTGGCTGAATATCTCCAGTTAAAGGAGAATGAGCACCAAGGCCGAAGTAATCTGGACCCTATTAGGAGCGCCCAGGAGGGTATGTCATCGTGCAAGCTGCCTAAAATGGCACTCCCGGTTTTTGATGGCACATGTCTAGAGTGGATGGAATGGTGGTCGCGATTTGAAATGATCCACGAGAGTGCAGTGTTGACGGAGGTGGAAAAGTTCCAGTACCTTGTGCAGTCAATGAAGGTTGGTACCCGAGCAGATAGATTGGTCAAGAGTTACCCGCTGACCACAGAAAATTATCCAAAGGTGGTTAAGGCCTTGCAAGATCGGTTTGGGGATAAAGTGATATTGACCGAGGTCTATGTACGCCAACTATTGAAACTGGTGATAAATAATGCACGAAAAAAGACCTTAACGTTGGAAGGTTTGTATGACCAGGTCGAATCACATATAAGAGCCTTGGAATCATTGAGCGTCACTACACAACAGAACGCCTCCTTTTTGTACCCCCTGGTGGAGTCAAGTCTGCCAGAAGATTTGTTGAGAATATGGCAGAGAAGTGCACTGGCAGGGTATGGTGGAGATGAACTTGAACTCCCCATAACCATCGACCAAAGATTGGAACGACTTCTCGAGTTCCTAAGGAGAGAAGTGAAGGGGGACCAACGGCTTGAATATATGAAAGAGGGGTTTGGAGAATCATCCCAAAGAAGGAACTATGGCCAACATATAGCCAGGATGCACGCCGCTCAGATAACGGAGGCTAAGGGTAGAGTGACTCCCCTGTGCCTCAGGTGTAAAGGAAATCATTGGATCCAGGATTGCGCGGGTTGGCGTTCCATGACAGTGACCGGACGCAGAGATGAAATCAGAAAGTTTAACGCCTGCTTTCGATGTCTGCGGGTGGGTCATGTGATAGCAACCTGCCGAACCCAATTCCGGTGCTCGCACTGCAAGGGATTCCATCATACAGCTCTGCATCTACCAAGGCGGGTCTCTATGGAAGATCAGGATCAAAGGGAAAGGCAAAACACTGAGGAGCCGCGGATCTCGCCTGGTGAACAGGAAATCGCCTTATCAGGGATGCATGTGAGAACCGCAATCCCAACAGCCTTGTTAGCGACAGCTCGGGTTCGCCTGGTGGGCCCTCGGGGCGTGGGAGTCACTGTGCGGGCGTTGCTGGATCAGGGGTCTCAGTCGTCCTTTGTCCATCGAGACCTCCTTCATCACTTGACTATCCCAGTACACAAGGTCAATGCACAGATCTTCGGGATTAACGACACCAAGGGAGAGCATGTTAAACAGATGGTATCCTGTTCGGTGGCGTCGTTGACGGAATCAGGATGGACTATGCCGATTCGGGCGCTGGTGGTGGGAAGAATGACTGGGATCCTACCTAGTCGGGATCTCCGCATCCCTGTGCCGTCCAGCTGGAAGACCCTGCCATTGGCAGACCCTCAGTTTGAGACAAGTGGCCGAGTGGATGTAATACTGGGAGCAGACGTATATGGAAGTTTATTGCTTCCCGAAGTTAAGTATGATGAAAAAACCCAATTATGCGCGCAGAAGACCCGTTTGGGCTGGATTGTCTCGGGAAAATTACCAGGTGAAGGAGAAGTCGGCCCACACAGGGTGTACAATATTCGGGTGAATTATGAAGAAAACCTGGACAACGTATTGCGGCAACTCGGGGAGGTGGAAGAGGTCTCCCTTAGACATGCCAAGTTGGACACAGATGAATTCTGTGAAGAATTGTACAAGACCAGAGGTATGGCAAAAATGGAACGCCATGAAAAACGTAGCAGAACTCCAGCGTCTAGGACGGGTGAGAAAATCTCTGAATATTTCATGTCGAAAGAAGAGTACACCACTGGCCGGGTTAAGTTGACCGAGTCTAAAGACAGATACGGTTCTGAGCGTGTCAAGGTGAAAGTGGATAAACTCTGCCCAGCTAGTGCCATGGTGAAAGTGACCGAAAGAAAAACCTGTCCAGATAGTTCAGTTCTGAAAAGGCCTGAAGAGTCAACTTGTCCTGACTGCTCGAAGGTGAAAGGATCAATGTGTCCACACTGTGCAAAGATGAAGGAGATTGAGATGCTAACCTGTACAGACAGTGCCAACGTAAAAGCAGAACTCTGTACAGACAGTTCCAAATTGGATTAGATAAAGAAGAACCCTCTCCAGAGCTATGGCCCAAGATGCCTAAAGATAGAAAAGGATGGAAAAGGTGTCCAGATATTAAGCCGAAAGAGTACGATCATTTGGAAGAGAAGGAGAATGACAGGAGGATTCTTTCAGTCGACGAATTTGCCGAAGAATTGCTGGAGAGCTACAAGGAGTTTCCACCAGTCCATGTTAAAGTCGACAAATGTGGCAACCTCGATGAACATTGGCTGAGACGAAAGATCCGCGAGGATTTGTGCCAGGTGCCTCCAAAAATTCCTCCCTATATAAGGATGAGTGACTCCACAAAACTGAAAGTTGAAAAACTCCGGGAAATGGCTTGTTTTTTAAAGAGCACTAACGTGTTAGGAGACTTGCAAACAGGTGTTGTCAACCTAGACATGGTGGAAGAACTTCTGAAGTCTCGGCCGAAGTGTGAGAATAGGGAATCGGAGTTGGACATCTACGAAAACCTTGACTTGGAGCAGAGAACGTTGGATATCGTTCAGGAATCCAATGTTGAAAATCCAAATTGTGAGGAAAAGATGGCCGACAGTAAGCTCGTCCAATCTCACGTGGAGATCTGCAGAGGCGACGAGGAGCCTGATGACAGGAGCATGTCCATTTCGCGCTATGTGGCTCAACACGTCCCCACTGCATCTTGCTGCGGATATCTACAGAATGGGAGAGAACGGGAGATGCAAGACATCTACGATGACGCCAAGATTTCTAAAGAAGCTGCGAAGAAAGAAAAAGTCGAACAACCTCACGAAATCTCCCTATCCTGCCAACTTTTACAGATGAACGGCAATCTGAACGGCAACCCAACTGTTGGGTGTTCAGAATCACTTTTAGATAGTCGGACTTCGGGAGTTAGGTGCACAGAATCTGTCTGTTGTAACGACTTAGACACCGAAATATGTCCACTTTTTGAGGATTCTATTGGCGAAGAACTTCACAACCTCTTACAACCAAAAGTTAAGCCCCCACACCATGAATCGCTTATCGAAAATCTAACTGAGAATGACGACATTCCTGGGGCTATCGATGAGAATCACGAAGAAGATTCTTCAATTTTAGAAACCACTTTTGTCATTGAAGACGAAGAGCCTAACAAAGCTATCGGAACTCCGGGAATCGAAATTTCCGAAGTTTCGGTTATTGCTAAATCGGAAGGCAAAGATTCGAAAGAACCAATGGTCAGGGCAGAAGCTCTGGATAAGAAACTCTGCCATGATGACCCGGCTCACCTCAATGTGGTTGAAACTGATCTTAATCGACCTAAAGAGGCTACCAGTGGCATAATTAATGTTTCTACTGAAAGCAAAGACAAAGCTGCACCTGTTGAAACTGTGGATCCATCAACAAAGGATTATCTACAGAGCGGTGAAAAGGCTAAATTATCCCGTTGGAAGCTCATCGATTCTCGGTGCTTAGAAGACTTCAAAGAATCTGAAAACGACGATGAAAAGTACAGTTCATCGGCATATATGGAATGGCCAGAAATCTTGAAGAAAGAAGTCTTAAAACCCGAAGCGTTAGAAAAAGCAGCCAAACAACTGCGTATGGGATTCTATATGGCTCGGGATCAGATGTCGAAGATCGCGGAGATATTGGCCAATGATGGAACGGAGTGGAAATTTAGTCCTCCAGGTGCTCCTCACTTTGGTGGCCTATGGGAAGCCGGCATAAAATGCTTCAGGTATCACTTTCGCCGCATCATTGGAGAAACCTTGCTGACTTATGAGGAGTTCCTGACCCTAATTGTCCAAATAGAAGCCTGTCTGAATTCAAGACCTTCGGGACCAATTAGTGGCGACCCCAGTGATCTGGCGGTATTGACACCAGCACATTTTCTACTGACATCTTCATCTTGTTGCGTCCCTGAGGAGGACTTATTGAGCGTTCAGCTATTGCCTCGGTGGAAAATGGTCCAGAGGATGGTCCAACATCTGTGGAGGCAGTGGTCTACAGATTATATTCATAATCTGCAACAACGACACAAATGGAGAACGCCAAGGCCCAATGTGGCTACTGGTTCCTTGGTTCTTGTCCGGGAAGAACATGTGCCCCCCGCCAAGTGGATAATGGGGCGAGTGGTGGAGATCCATCCGGGCAAGGACGGATTGGTCCGAGTTGTGTCTATCCGCACCAAGGCTGGCTTACTCAAAAGACCACTGGTTAAGCGGGCATTGCTGCCTGTTCCCCACGAATTGCTTTGTTGGTTCCCATCAACTCGGGGAGAATGTTGAGTTTTAATCTATGTATGTATTATTCTTTTTTGTTTAATTTGATTTGACCACGGACGTCTGGTCACGTGTTTATTTTAAACTGTATATATTGTGATGCAAAATAAAGTAGTTGTGAGTCACCAGTTAATCGTGTCGGCCTCATCCTTCTGAGAGGTTATTTGGTAAACGTACTCCCGTGGGCCAAGTACCGCATCCTTCAGAGAACACAGCCTCCCTTATCCCTAGGTCGCCGGCAGTTCGGATCTTCCCTCAAACAGCAAATCAACTATACAGTCCTCTAGATACGGTGGAGTGAGGTACAGCGGGTTGTTGCCTTTAGGTGAAACACCTCCTCCAGCCCAGGTTAAAACACCATTTTTATAAATTAAAAAAAAATAATAATAAAAATTTGTAGCCTAATTTTTAAAAATTGTAATTATACATAATTTATTTATTAATAACGAACCACTGGTCGCCATACATAAGTCGTGAAATGAAGATTCATAATTCATAAGAAATGAATTTGAAACAAGGTTTTCTGATTTCAAATCTTTGGAAGGCAAGTTTACTTTGTTTTCTTCGATTTTCTCGATAAATATAGAATCAGTACCTAATCATATGCAAATGGAGGTAATAGATATCCAGTGCGATTCAGATTTAAAGGCAAAATTCATTGAAGTTGGCGTTTCTGAATTTTACAAATATTTGCCAGCCAGATTTGAAAACACTCGAAAATTAGCATATGAAATTATGTCCATGTTTGGAAGTACTTATCGGTGCGAGCAGTTATTTTCACTTATGAAAGGAAATAAGTCTCCAATCAGATCGAGAATTACTGACGTTCACCTTGGGTCAGTTTTAAAATTAATCACTGCGAACAAGATTTCCCCCGAAGTAGGAAAGATGGTAGCAGAAAAGAGATGCCAAATATCAGGGAGAAAATATTAACTTTACTTTCTTTTTTCTTATTAGTATTTTTTAAAATAAACCTACATAAATGTTACTATAAAAAATTAATTACTTGTTTTCTTTTTTTTGCGGCCCACATAATCTTATTACTTTTTTATTTGGCCCGTGTTAGGATTTGAGTTTGACATGCTTGATCTAGATCATCAAATAGAATGAGACCAAGAGCCGGGAATACACTTGACCATATAGAAACAGATGTACCATCACCTGGAATAAGACCAAGAGCCGGGAATACACTTGACTATATAAAAACAGATGTACCATCATCTGGAATGAGACCAAGAGCCGGGAATACACTTAACTATATAAAAACAGATATACCATCATCTGGAATGAGACCAAGAGCCGGGAATACACTTGACTATATAAAAACAGATATACCATCATCTGGAATGAGACCAAGAGCCGGGAATACACTTAACTATATAAAAACAGATATACCATCATCTGGAATGAGACCAAGAGCTGTGAATACACTTGACCATATAGAAACAGATGTACCGTCAGTTGGAATGAGACCAAGAGCCGGGAATACACTTGACTATATAAAAACAGATATACCATCATCTGGAATGAGACCAAGAGCCGGGAATACACTTAACTATATAAAAACAGATATACCATCATCTGGAATGAGACCAAGAGCCGGGAATACACTTGACTATATAAAAACAGATATACCATCATCTGGAATGAGACCAAGAGCCGGGAATACACTTGACTATATAAAAACAGATATACCATCATCTGGAATGAGACCAAGAGCTGGGAATACACTTGACTATATAAAAACAGATATACCATCATCTGGAATGAGACCAAGAGCTGGGAATACACTTGACCATATAGAAACAGATGTACCGTCAGTTGGAATGAGACCAAGAGCCAAGAATACATTCGGAAGCATATAGAAACAGATGTGCCATCATCTGGAATAAGACCAAGAGCTGGGAATACATTCAAGGCACCATATAGAACGATAAACACTACGAAGTAATATAAATTCACGGTCTGGAAGGAATACTGGGGTGTACAGGTACTTCCATGGCTGGGAGCCGGTGGTGGTTGTTGGAGACCCCGGGCTGGTCCACCGCCTGCTGCAAGACTCCACCGACCGCGGGGTGAGTGAGTCATAGCCCCGAGGTTACACAGTAGTAGGCCTCTTGGCGTACCCCTTTGGGAGTTATGATCCCTAAAGTTTCAGCCTTTTTTTATCAATAGTCTTCAACAACGATCTTCCTCAACCACCATTCATTTATTGAAATAAGTAAACTTGCTTTGATATAAATGATCAAATGATAATCAGTTCTGAGAATAATGAAAAATATTGTATCAATAATTGGTGCCTCACTCACTCTCTCACGCACAATAAAAACTACCAGTTTTGGGCCCAGTAGTAGGAAGTAATGGGGAATATTCGGTGTATCATCCAACCGAAACATAAAAAGCTATGTGCAAAAAGGCACTTTTTTTTAAAATGAACTTATAAATATTGTAACATCATGCTTGAGTTGCTCCATTTTGATAAATAATTTCTAAATTATTATTTTTAAATATTTTATAAATAATTTTTCAATTTTATATATTAATTTTTATAAACAGATTATAGGTATTATAAAATTATCAATTGTATTGTGCAATACTGTGACTACACACCTCTTTAAAAATTGGTTTTATAAATAAATTACCCTCCACTGGCAGCCATATGCAACCCAGATGTCCCACGCGCAAATCATAAATAGCCTTTCAAATAATAAAAACATTCAACTCTGCTGAGTACCAAGCTACAAAGGAATCGAAGGAAATGAAAGTGCGGACCAAGCGGCCAAAATGGCCGCTAAATCAGACATTCCTCCATATTTCATAAAACTCCCAAATAAGCTGGCGAGAAAAAGTAGCAAACAATTTGCCCATCAATTATGGACCGATATATTTACCTCTGACCAATCAACTAGACACCTGAGAAAATTCTCACCCACTCCCGGCCATCTTAAAAGAACCTCAGAAAAATACATCTAGGAACATCAACCACGACCATACTATCAGGACATGGATATGTTCAAGCCGACATGGCCAGAATTAAATAAGTCCTGATCTAACATGCCTACACTGCCAAGAGGAAGATCAAAGCTTAGAGCCTGTGCTCTTCAGCTGCCAGAATTTCAACTACAGCGATTCCAGACGGCTACACTTCTTGGACTGCCCTCATTCAATAACACTGTCCATTGAATCTACCAAGAAACAAACCGGCCTGGAAAGCACTTGGTGAACTGGTTCACTAAGGCAACCAGGACACACTCCTAAACCACAGGACAGCCCGGGTAGTTTTGCCATCTATGGATACGCTGGAGCCTGGGTTACCTTTATGTTACTACTAATTAACACAAAGCAATAACGCGCCATCTATATATAATACATGACAACATTAAGACGCGAGTGTTTCTTTCAAAAATATATCAAACTTCTACTGTCCTTACTGTGATAGAAAAAAAAATACTGTGAGGGCTTGGCTCCTCAGTAGTGAACTCTCCCAGCGGTTTCACCAATTTAATCTACCTAGACTGCATTTTTAGAACTCTAATACTGTATTGGATCTTTCTGCTTATAAATGCTACACTGAAGGATGGAGTCCTAGAAATGGTATTTATGCAAACTATGTACATAAGCTTTCTGGACAGTAGAATTACATTTAAATATTTGCATGCGAAAATAGATTGTGAACATGAATCAATAAAATATGATTTGCAGAGACGAAAGCAATTTGTATGTGTTAACTGAAGAAAATAAAAAGCACTAAGGTTACCGTTATACCTGAACTTTCATACTAAATTGATTGAGGCATTGAGGTAGAAGCAGAAGTTGGCAAATTTCTCATTCAAGAGAACGGCAAAATGTTTCGAACAAACGGACTTCGATTAGCGAGAAGCCTGATCAATGTTGTAAATAAGGAAGCACACATCTAAATAACGAACCCTAGACTTTAAATATAATGAAAATCCTAACAATGATGTATGGAAATCACCCAGATTTTTTTTTTTTTTTTGGGGAAAGAGAACAAAATTGGACTGAAAAACCGCAATTTCACATAAAAGAAAATTTACTACCTAAGGAACAAAATGATTTGAAACAAATTTTAGCAAGATACGCGGATATTTTTTCGTCGGTTTAGGCATAACCAATTTGGCGAAACATCGGATTGATACAGAAGATGCGAAACCAAATAAGCATAAGCCATGTTGAGCGCTGAAGAGTGAGACATCATAAGACAACATGCTGAAACAAGGCATAATTAGACCATTCTTTCCCGTAATGGCATATATAGATTTTGTGTGGACTACCGGAAGTTGAACGATGTGACAGTAAAAGATGTTTACCCATTACTTGGGATAGACGAAAGTAATGGATACTCTTCAAGGACCAGATACATTTACTGTTAAAAATGTGAAAGTCGATATTTTAGTCCATGCCGATCACCAGAAGTCTGAAATTTTGTTACCTTACAATGCCATCAGGTGTGAACCATTGTACCAAATTTCAGACTTTTAGGTGTGTGTGTGTGTGCTCTGTAACCTCTTTGATATACATTAAAATTGATTAAAAGATTTGCGGTCACACAAACATGGAGACAAGTTAATTAAATGCTTTTAAAAATGCCTTATTTAATAAAATAACCATCACGCCTATTAACATTCACAGTGAGTAATAAAATAAATTCAAGGCAATCAAGATAAAAATTTCTTCACCTGTTTCCTTGGTTCAAGCGTCATAAATATGGTAATTTTGAAAGTTCTACTAAGTGGTCAATTCCATTAGAGAATGATGAATTAATTTGATTTTTTTTTCAAAATGATCATTAAAAATGGTGCTTTCTTGATTAACTACAAACATAACTAACTATACAAAACTATTACATACATAAAACTCTTTAAAAAAGCTAAATAAACAAATGACCTGTTGTGTGTTTGGGTAGAAACAATTAAGAATTCTGAATATTTCTTTAAAATCAAAAGGTCTCGCTCGTGATACAACGCCCCCCGCCCCCATCCCCAGGCAAAAAAAAAACTCTTTAATTATAAAATATATACTGAAAAATAATCTCTTTATGCACAAATATGTAAACTACAAGTACATTCATCATATTCATAGAAAGGTGATGTGTTGATCTTTTACAGCCTTCGTCCCTCCCGAGTTGTGCCGCCGCCGGGCCCAATTCCCTGATGTCCAGCAGGGGAGAGGTCTGGGGGCGACAGAGGCGGGCCCTGGAGCTGATCTTCTCGACTGACAAGATGATACAGGTAATGGTCGACGAGAGCCATAGCCTAGAACCATGGTTGGCCGATACTGACAAAGAAAGTATTGTGGCATATATTCACTAATATTACTATGCGCGCTCTGAGAGGAAAAGATTAATAAAGTGCATAATGTTATTTAGGGAGAGCTAGTACCTGCCGTTTTAGAACATGAATACTATCCTGCCGCAAAATACAACAAAGGCTAATGAGCGGCCAAAACAATATAAAAAATATCTGATGAGTAATCTGTACTTCAATTTTTAATCAAGATATGTGATAATTTTATCCTTCATCCGCCAACGTTTCCCATCACCACTCAGCTTGAACTCCCTTCAGCACAAGATATCTTTAAAAGCTTGGGAAGTGCAATCAATTCAGAATATTTTTAAAAGCTTTGAAAATGCAATCGATTCAGAATATTTTTAAAAGCTTGGAAAGTGCAATCAATGCGGAATTTTGTTGACTTTACTTAGACTTTTTACAGATACTGATTCCATGAAGATTGATCAAACATTATCTTTATATTGATTTACAGGAGAGAGAACAAAATAAAAGAGAAACGTATAACCTAGCAAACAAAGAAAAATGTATCTTCTTCTTACGGTTAGAGCTTTTTTCTTGTTATATTACCCACATACTCTGTGAACCTTTCATTAATTAAACTTAAATATACATACAAAACAAGCTCCCCTGTGTATAAGCCCTAATCAGCAAGTCCAAGGCTATCTGCATATTTTCATAGTTTGTCCTTAGGTTTGTCCTTCGTTAGTATATCCGCCTCCATGTCTTCACTTTTAGCGTATGCCAGTTTCATTCCTATTTTTTATTTCCTATTTCACAAAATAATACTTTCGGTTTATATAGGCTTTGTTCGTGAAGATATTTTGTCAGATTGATACAGTTATTGCAGCCTGGCTGTCACATTTCAAGGTAATTGGGAAAGTTATATTTTCGCAAAGTTCTAGTAATTTCTTTAACCACAATACTTCAGAAATTCCTTCAAATATTGGTATCAGTTATGCTTCACATGTAGACAAGCTACAAAATTTTGATTCCTACTTCTCCAGTTTATTAGGTTGTCACCACTAGCGTCAATACTTTATGTTTCTCTATCTCACCGAGCTCTCCTTCAATTGCTTTGAGCTATTCGTTTCTTTCTCCACTATCCATTGCTTCTTTAAAATTCTCAGGAATATAATGATATTTTTCCATAATTAGATTCGCCTCATTCCTATCCTTTACTCTTTATGAACGTCGAGCTCTTTCTCCGATCATTTTCCTTTCTTGTTCTTCAAATCTTGCTTTGTGCCGTTCTTCTAAGACATTTTTGTATCTCCTTCCTTTCTACCTCCTTTTACGCATATTTCCTATATCGGTTCAGTTTGTGCTAAGTCATTTTCACTATCCTCACCTAGTTTTACCGAAGTATCCTCCTGAGACTTCACTTTTTGTGACAGGATTGTCTTCTTTCAAGATAAGAAAATCTTCCTCAATGATATCTCAACAATTTCCCTCATAGGTCAAATTATCACAATTATTATATTCATGAGAAGATATCTCTCATATGAAATAATCGATTCCTCTCTCCACTAAATTTTATCGATTTAACTTCATAAATTCTCTTTGTCATTATATCATATATTCTGTATGCTTTTCTTTTGTTGGAATAACCGATAAATATTGCCTTTCTACCCTTAAACGAAAACTTGTTTCTTCTTGTTTTGCTAGCAAGAAAATGTGTTAAACATCCAAATATTCTCACGTGTTAGACCGATGATTTCGTTCCCTTCTATCTCTTCATAGGCACATGGTGCTTGATAGACTTGTGGGGAGTGCAATTCTATTTATAAACAGCTGTAGCAATTGCCTCTGCCCAAAACATCAAGGGTAATTTTGAGTCAATTAGTAAGGTTCTCGCTGTATCTATAAGAGTCCTATTCACTCTCTCTGTGACTCCATTACTTTGCGATGAGTATGTGGTGGTAAAGTTGGTGAGGGATCACGTTTCTCTTTAAATTTTCTTCAAATCTAGAGTTACAAAATTAGTTCTATTTTCGGTTTTTCATCTTTTATTCCAAGACTTAATTCGTTTTCGGCTCTTGCTTTAAATTCTTCAAATCTTTCAAAGGTTTCATCTTTTGATCTCAGGAAATATACAAAGATTATTCTACTGTAGTCTTCTACTGTAACAAGAAAATACTTAGATCCTCCTAAAGATTGACATGGCATTGGTCCGCATATATCCATATGAATCAACTGTAGGGTCTTAACTGTATAATATTCCGTATTATATAGCTTCTGAACCAGTTTTCTTATTATGCATGCTTCGCACTCTGGTAACCTTTCGAATTTTAGATCCAATCCTCTTACAATGTCCTTCAATCATTTTTTTCATGTATTCTTCATTTATATGGTTTAATCTTTTATTTTATAAACTAATATTGCTATTTTCATTTAAAATATGTATATTAATAACCATGACGCTTTCATTTTTGCTATTGGTACATTTCTTAGTTTTGCTTCCATCATAAACATTCTATCTTTAATATATGCTTCAGCAACTAAATCATTCCCTTCATTATAAATTTTGCTCGATTCTTATTGAAAATAACTGAATTTCCTTTGTTGACTAATTCGTATGCAGACAATAAATTATTCCTTAAACTTGGCACATGTAAGATATCTTTGATGCGAATATTTTCTTGACCTCACTTGTGTATGTAGTAAGTCTCATAATTCCTTTGACTAACTTGAGTAGTTTTGCCCTTCTCAGCTAGATTGATTTCACACTTTCGTTATCTGTCACATTTTCCATCAAATTTAGGTTTGGCGTTAAATGTGCGGTGCATACAGAATCTATACACCATATTCACCTATCATTTCTCTCATCTGGTGAATCTTCAAATTATTTTTCATGTGTTTCAAAGGCTTGCTCATTAATTCCACTTTTCATAATATCCACTTAATTATTAGAAAGTTCTCTAATGTATTTGTGATTTTTTTAAATCAGGAGTCCATTTCTTTTGATATCCTTGTTTCTGCTTATCTCGAAACCAGCAATCCTTAGCTAGAGAGATGTCCTTTTTTATTACAAACTAGCGGATGTACCCGGCTTCGCCCGTGTTTTACCCGAGTAAAGGTTTGTCTAACGAATCTCTCGATAAAGTGAACATTTTTTTCCCGGTCCCTTGAAAAATACTCGATAAGTTGAATAAAATCAATATTAATCGGTACCGGAGTAAAGGTCTGTCTAACGAACATTTGTTAAAACAATTCTCTATAAACTTATAAAAAGAAATAGATATATTTTTATAATTTGAAACTGATAAAGTGATCATTTTTTCCCGGTCCCTGTGTGCCGTGTCATTCTGAATTTTGTCTTTCCTAATTTTCTACATTACAAAATAATCGTTTTATCTAGTGAACATTTTTTCCCGGTCCCTTGAAAAATACTCGATAAGGTTGAATAAATTCATGGTCGTTTATGGAAGATGGACGAAGTTCCCGCAATAACGCGCCATCTAACATATAAAATGAACGAATTTAAAAGCACGAATGTTTCTTTTATACATAATACAAACTTCTACTGCCCTTACTGCGATGTTATTCCACTCTTCAGTGCTGCGTATATAAGCAGAATCGTCCAATACAGTATTAGAGCTCTGAGAAGGGGTCTGGTGGATTAAATTGGCGAAACCGCTGGGAGGGGTCACCACTGATGAGCCAAGCCCTCCCAATAGCTGTGTCACCAACTCTGCCCTGATTGGTCGGTGGGCGGCCGGCAGCCGGACGAATCCATTCTCTCACGGGGTGGGGCAGACCCAAGGTCATCAGGAGCAGCAAACCTAAGCCTATCTCTGTCTCAATGGTGGCGCTGCTTGCGAGTTAAAGCTACATCTGCAAATAACTCTAAGGATATTAAAGATATTCAAGATATTATTTTTCGTAAACCTTTCCGGGGATACACCTAATAATATCCCAAAATTTCACGGCGATTGGATGTATGGTTTTTGAATCCATAGAGGACACATACACACACAGACAGACATTCATTTTTATACAAAGCAATAACGCGCCATCTATACTGTTGTGTCTCTACACTACTCCAGGTCACCGAGATCCACTAAGTTAAAGATAAAACCTTTATTGGCTCATAACACTAATATGACTGAACGAACTATTTACAAATTAATGATATATATACATAGAAATAATTAACATAGTAACACAAACAAACACTATGCAAAACCTTATTTGCATATCACGACAATCCATCTAAACATAACTATTGTTATGCAAAACACCACAATACATATAAAATGAACGAATTTAAAAGCACGAATGTTTCTTTTATACATAATACAAACTTCTACTGCCCTTACTGCGATGGAAAAATATGTATTGGGAGGGCTTGGCTCATCAGTGGTGACCCCTCCCAGCGGTTTCGCCATTTTAATCCACCAGACCGCTTCTCAGAGATCTAATACTGTATTGGACGATTCTGCTTATATACGCAGCACTGAAGAGTGGAATCTCAGAAATGGTTTTCAAGAAAACTATGGACATAAGCTTATAGGACAGTAGAATTACATTCAAATATTTGCATCGAGCAATGCTCTTCCGCAAACAATAAAGACAAGGTCAGGTAGACATAAATTAACACAAAGCAATAACGCGCCATCTATACATATAAAATGAACGAATTTAAAAGCACGAATGTTTCTTTTATACATAATACAAACTTCTACTGCCCTTACTGCGATGGAAAAATATGTATTGGGAGGGCTTGGCTCATCAGTGGTGACCCCTCCCAGCGGTTTCGCCAATTTAATCCACCAGACCCCTTCTCAGAGCTCTAATACTGTATTGGACGATTCTGCTTATATACGCAGCATTGAAGAGTGGAATAACATCGCAGTAAGGGCAGTAGAAGTTTGTATTATGTATAAAAGAAACATTCGTGCTTTTAAATTCGTTCATTTTATATGTATAGATGGCGCGTTATTGCTTTGTGTTAATTTATGTCTACCTGACCTTGTCTTTATTGTTTGCGGAAGAGCATTGCTCGATGCAAATATTTGAATGTAATTCTACTGTCCTATAAGCTTATGTCCATAGTTTTCTTGAAAACCATTTCTGAGATTCCACTCTTCAGTGCTGCGTATATAAGCAGAATCGTCCAATACAGTATTAGAGCTCTGAGAAGCGGTCTGGTGGATTAAATTGGCGAAACCGCTGGGAGGGTTCACCACTGATGAGCCAAGCCCTCCCAATACATATTTTTCCATCGCAGTAAGGGCAGTAGAAGTTTGTATTATGTATAAAAGAAACATTCGTGCTTTTAAATTCGTTCATTTTATATTCATTTATATATATATATATAGATAAAACTTCTTTTTGGCTGAAATTGTTTAACTTTTCTGTATTTAATTCTGGATGCTGGTTCACATGCTCGTTCTTAACTGATTGAATTAATCTCTTTTTTTTCTAGACTCCTCTTCTCTTTGTATAGGTTGAATCTCTTCAATTGTTGCCTCTCCCTTAGATCGTAAGACAAAATAGCAATATTTTCATACTCTCTCTCTCTCTCTTTGGATGTATGCCTCTGACAATATGAAATAAACTAGCCGAGTGACCCGGGCAACGCCCGGGTTTACTCGAAGGGCCCGCAGGTGAGAAACTATAGGCATTGGTTCCTATGCCTAAAATATTATTTAAAATGAAAAAAGAAGAAAAATATTAACAAATCAGAAAATAAAAGTGCAAACAACACATCTACACTACTTCAAGAACATGATAGCACATGCACTGTGTAACCATACGTGTACCATTCGTAAAGACCCTGCTTAGGATTAAAATATCTCCGAAGCATAACAATACAACCAACTCATGTTTGCTAAGCAATTTCAGGAAAGAAACTATAGGCATTAGTTGAAGAGTTTAAATAAATATATTTAGAGTGAAAAAATGACACAAATCAGCAAATAAAATTGCAAAAAATGCTACTATATCGCAGATAAGACAACATATAAAAGGAATGAAAATATTTCAAGGACCTCATTAAAACTACATTCTAGTTTTATATATACAATATAACCTCGATAATTCGACCATGTTTTGTTGTCTTGACCTACAGCCTATCATATAACAAAGTGTAATTCAACACTATCGATAATTCGACCATTTTAAATTTCAACAATTGTTTGTTGCTCAAATATAACTTCACTGCTAAAAAGGTATTACAGAGAAAATGGCTGACATTGTAAATGTACAAAATGTATGTATAGAGCAGGGGAATAATAAATAAAAAAATCAAATTAATTGATAATAAATAGATTATTGCCAAAAAAAAAATACAAAAAATATTTTTTTCTCCTTTCTTATCTTCACTCAATCATATTAGAGTGTCAAGCTTGTAAAGCTTGAAATTAACAACCATCACGATTGGGTGAAGTAGAATGCGTCTGCCTTTGTCATCAAGACTGGGAGCACTACTCAGTGGCAGGCCACTGACTTAGCTCCAAAAGAATGTATCCCTGGATTAGGAGCCCTTACAAGGTACTATCAGCCGGGCCAGCTGAGCCCAGGTTTTTTTAGTGAGCTTGTTACTGCTCCCCCTCCTCCTTTTTCATCCTGGCTTGGGACCGGCAAAGGCGGAGTTTTTTTTCTTTCAGGTGAGAAACTTTAGGCATTGGTGAAAAGTGTAAATATATATTCTGGAAATGAAAAAAAAGGATAAAATAAATCAGAATATAAATTTACAAACTATATTTCAGAGGAGACGATTTATAATAGGAATTCATTTAAATGACCTCATTAAAAACTACATTTTATATATACTTGGGTTCAACTTTACATGTATGCTATCCAAAGTTCGCACACTTGAAAAAGTCACATAAAGTCGTCTGTGCGTAAACACAGGCTCTTGTAGCAAAGGTTTGGCCTTGAGCCCTCTTTATAGTCATATATTTCAGACATTATACAGTGTGTTCAACTTTGGGTACTGTCAGTATATGTGCTTCAAGGACATGAGAGCACATGCGCTAGAACACCATACCTGTTCCATCGCAAAGATCCTATAGGCATTGGTGAAAGTGTAAATAAATATTTTGGAAATGGAAAAAAATTGCAGATATGACAACATATTAAAGGAATAAATTCATTTAAAAGACCTCATTAAAAACAACAATTCTATATTTTTATATATACAATATAATCTAATTAATTCAACACACGATAATTCGACCATTTTTTGGATGTCTCGACCTACGGCCTATCATATGACAAACTAATTCGACACTTTCGATAATTCAACTATTTTGGAAAATCAAATTTCAACAGTTGATGTTTGTCTAAAACCCCTATTATTAACAACATATTAGACTGCAGAGTGCAAAAATGTAGAAAAGTGTATGTATATAATTGTATGCATATATTTGTATGTAAATAATTGTATGCAAATAATTGTCTAATTGCTGAAACGTCACACACTATTAAATTATTTGGATTAGGTCTTATTAATGAGAAAAAAAAAAGATGCCAAAGAGAGATGAAAAGATGCCAAAAAAGATAACCAGATACAAAAATTGTGCTAAATTCAAATGAAAAACTATAACAAACACTTATAAAAGATAATTATTATAGAATAAAAGTAATAATTCAATCTACAATTCGAAAAATAATATAACCTCAGCCTATTTATGAGAAGAAAAAAACGTTGCCAAAGACATTAGGAAAGATACTGCAAATAGAAAACATACACAAAAATTGAGCTCTATTTAAATGAAAAACTATAACAAAGTACTTACAAATTATAATCATAATCAAATGAATCAGAAATATATATTATAAATAGCGAACCCGGCCACGCGTTGCTATGGCTAAATTGTAATATGTTAAATTAACATTATACTAAACTATTCAGTACAGTAAAGTTAATATTCACTTATAAAGATAAAAATGTTTTAGCCGATCTAAAGCCCTACGGGATTGAGAATGGAACGTTACGTTAAAATTTGAAAGTGATTTTTTATATATATCGATAATATAGCCCTTCATTGTAATCATTGATTATAATCACTGCATTAATAAATGTCAGTGAACTCGTTTATATGTATTGTTTTTGGTTTTCGAGATATTCTAATAGAACGTTCTAACATTTTCTGTTAAATATTAATATATGCACAAACACAGAATATAATCACTATGTCGTAATTTCGCTATAATTATTGTTATAAATATTATTCTAAAATAATTCGCCAGAAATCGTCCTGATAGTATACTAAACAACTTCCCAAAGTTTCATGGCAAACATCTAAAATAAAATAATACTTTTAATACTTTGCTACAATATTAAAAAGAGGGGGGCTTAGGTGTTTAAAATGTAAAATGTGCTCCAAATAGTATTACATAGAGCCTTCATAACAAACATATTTAAAATAAACCAATCAAAATATAATAATGCTGTAAAAACAGACCTTTCTACAATAATATAAAAGAAACGAAAATAAAAAAAGACACCCACGCTGAGCCTCGAACCTAGGTTTGTTACAAATATTATTAAAAAATTGTGTATGTTAATTTTTATTTTAAAAAGCCTACATTTTAAATAAAATAATATTTTTAATAATTTGCTACAATAATATAAAAGAAATGAAAAAAAAAAAACACCCACGCTGAGCCTCGAACCTAGGTTGCGGGGGTACGAAGCTGTGTACCTAACCTATAGGCTAAACTTGACGTTACAAATAAGCTCATGCGAGGCTATTTAAGGCCATACTTCTGCCGCGAGGGGGCGCTGATTGCGAGTGAATCTACGTTTTATCGTAAATAAAAATGCAACGAAAGGTTATTTCTAAAGAGTAATTAGCCAGAAACCATCCCGGTAGTATACTAAACATCTTCCCAAAGTTTCATCACGATTGGTTGTAGTAATAAGACAAAAGAACGCATTTTAAAACAGAGGAGTTGATGATGATAAATGCAAAAAATCTACGATTGTAAAATAGATTAAATTAAAAAATAAAAATAACTGTTAACATTAGGAAAATAAAAACAGGCCTATCATACGAAGAAAAAAATAACGAAAATTTTGGTATATAGATCGTTATGTGTAGTTCAGAATCTTCGGAGGAGATAGCTCAGGACTTTACAATGGAAAACTCTGTTACGGTATTATCTATATAGAAGTTCCCTTTAAGGAAGGTGATGCCCTAATGATAAACTTCTCGCACTATTATATTTTGCCCTCGTTATATATTAATCTACAGTTTCATTATCTTTCATTCTAATGTTCTTTAATTCTAAGCCTATATCAATGATCTTATCTTCCAAATTGCCTGTGTATGTTTTTCTCAAAGAGTCCCAGATTTTCTTCCCATTTGTTTCTCCAATAAACATTCCAGCTTGTTCATTTGTTAACGTCGTGATGATTATCACAACCCAATATAATTTAAATCTATATATATAAAAATGAATGTATGTGTGTGTGTGTGTCTGTTTGTCCTTTATGCCTGACCAAACTACTCATTGGAACGCCATGAAACTTTGGGAAGTTATTTAGTATAGTACTGGGAAGGTTTCTAGCAAATAAAATTTTTGAAATAACTTTTCGCTTTAAAATAATCAAGATAAATATTCTAATTTATCTGTTATAATTCAACAATCTGCTCTAAATATTATCATGATGATACGATGATTTTGTAATGTAGAAAATTAGGAAAGACAAAATTCAGGATGACACGGCAATTTATTTGAGACAAGAATAATGATACAAATCCAAGGCAAGATACTATTCCTTTAACTTCCAATTACCGAGGGAACCAATTAATATTGATTTTATTCAACTTATCGAGTATTTTTCAAGGGACCGGGAAAAAATGTTCACTTTATCGAGAGATTCGTTAGACAAACCTTTACTCGGGTAAAACCCGGGCGAAGCCGGGTACGTCCGCTAGTATAATTATAAATATGTCGTAAACCCGGGTAAGCCAACAAGTGAGTTGGGAGCAGTCGAGGTTGAGTGGCAAAGCGTGCAGAGTGGGAAGCCCACATGAGGAGTAAGGACAAAGTTTGGGATCAAATGGCGCTCTCCCAGGACGTCTCAAGTGGCTAAGGACCGGGTGAAAGTTGAGGACTACCAGAGGAAAGCTCGGCGTACAGCCTGAAGCCGCGGGGGCAGGGAGGAGCCAAAATGGCGGCCACTAGGGCCGCCGTGAGATGACAACGGACCTAGTACTGAGCGGGCCTGTCAGAAATATCAACGGTAACTCTAACTAACTGTCGACAGCCGGCCTGCCTTCCCTCTTCCTCCTGCCCGGATCCCCGGGGATTGATTCTCATTGGTCAGTGACTTATGTGGGTCATCCTCCCCTCCCCTGCGGTCCGGTGGCAAACTGGTGTCACTTTGAGACGACTGGGAAGACGTCATACTTTATTACTTACATAAGACAGATTGTGATATTTTAGAGCAATAGAGTGGGTAAAAATATTCAATAGTGTTACAATTTATATGAATTTATACTAATTTAACTATGGTCTGTTCTATGGTACAATCTTGGGTAGCACTAAAAATGCAATATATATTTTAAATTGTATAAATACCTTTTAAAAGCGCCTCAGTTTACCTATTAGAATAAAATTCTTGCTTAATCTTCTGATCAAATATTTTGCTTTTGAGTTTAAGTTATATTCATAAAGTTATAATTAATTCCACGAAATATGTTGTTAAGGCAGATAGGGACAGAGTTAATGGTTATTAATATGGTACAAACTCTCTCTCTTAAATAAGGACTATTAACTTATATAGCTTTGTTTAAATTACGATATATATATATTTATATTAAATTAATTTAAATCTTGGGTAGCACTTAAAAATGCAATATATTTTTTAAATTGTATAAATACCTTTTAAGACTTTTCAAAAGCGCCTCAGTTTACCGATTAGAATAAACTTCTTGCTTAATCTTCTGATCAAATATTTTGCCTTTGAGTTTTACATCAAACCATAAGACTCTGCTACCAATTGTTGAATTTGCTTAGACCTTTTAAAGATACTGATTTTACGAAGATTGATCAATCATTAACTCTATTAATTTATAAGAGAGACCAAAATAAAATCATCTTAAAACAATAGTAAACAAAAAGAAACTTATATTCTTCTTACGGTTAGCGCCTATTTTCTTGTGATCTCACACACATGTACTCTGTGGGAACAATTAATAAATCAAACTTAAATATATATGCAACAAATTCCCATAGAGCCTTAAATGGTACGGCGTGTGTAGTGACTTATACTTTTCGTTAGAGTTGGACTCATGCAATCTTGGAATAGGCCATTGAAAATATTTTAAATTAGATAAATATAAAATTTGCCTCTAAATTGGTTTAGATCAAGGATCTGGTGATCTACTGACGCGATGGCTTCAGCCAATATAATAACCCATCTTTATTGATAGAACAGAGTATTTATCATGGATAAAACTAGAGTATTTATTAGCACTAACTCTTTCGAAACCGAAAAAATAAAGTGCATTTTTATAAATATAAAAATCGCACAAAAACATTCACTTTTCTTTTCATGTGTGTGTGGTTAGCTGATACATCAATTAACTTTAGATATATTTCAAGAGAATTTTCTAAATGTCGGATAATATTTAATTGTTGGAGAAAAAGAGAAAGACAAAACTACTTTAATCCACATCAATGACATTGCAGAAATGATTCCAAGTGTTGGAGTGGAGCCAGATACATTGCCGCAATCAGGTTATAATTGCTATCGCTAAGTTTTATTTTTAAAATTGCTTTGACATTGAATTGATATTTTTTTATTGTTGGACCTTTCTTGTTGATAAGCCTCGATAAATTGAGTGTTTCAAATTCTTGCTCGTCAATACCACTTTTCACAGTATCCACTAGGTTATTAGAATGTTCTCTACTGTATTTGTGATTTTTTTAATCGGGAGTTTATTTCTTTTGGTATCCTTGCTTCTGCTTATCCCGAAACCAACAATCCTTAGCTAGATGTCCTTTTTTTATTACAAATAATACATATTTTTGCTGAAATTGTTTAACTTTTCTATCTTCAATTCAGTATACTTTTTCATGCCCGTTCTCAACTGATTGATTTGATCTCATAATAATTATTTTTTGACTTCTATTAGCGTTTGGGTTATATAAACTCCTAGAATCGTTGTTCTCTCCGACTTTCCTCCAGATTATAACCTCTCACTTAACAGTAAGAATGTCGGAAACTGATCTTCAAGAGATTTTTATCACGTTATATTTGTCTTTTTGACAATAGAAAGATATATACATGAAATGGCCCTACAACTGTTGAAAAAGAACCCGTTAGGATTTGAACCTAAAGCAGGTACAATAAGCTGTGTTATACATTCCGTAACGCCAACGTGTGTTCTAGATTTTCTTCATAAAAAATTAACTCTCTCTCTCTATAAAGGTAATCCGGATTCCTGGAGCCACGTACTAAAGTGTCGCCAACTATAACTGGGTTGGTCTTTAGACTTCACATCTACTGGTGGACATCCAGTTTATCAGATGTACTGTACTTGGTTCTGTAGGTCTTCAGGGATAAAATATATTTATTCCTAAGAGGGTGGGCTGTTTGGAACCTCTGAAGGTGGTAAGCGGGAATAAAATATTAAATTTAGAATATATTCATTCGTATAAAATAGAAAAATAGGTTCAAAGTGAAGAAGAAGTATATAAGAAACATATTAGAAGTGCAAAAAAAGCCTGCAATAAATATACAAGAGAATTTTATACAATAAATATACAAAAGTAACCAAATAGACAAGAGGCAAACGACATGCAGATGATAAGCATACATGAATTCAAGAAAATCACACCAGAAATATACAGGAAAAAATTACACAAGAAAGATGTTGTTAAGAATTATACAAGCACATTAGAAAGGCCGTAAATGACATTTACAATAATTATACAAACACAGTATATATGCTATAAATGTACAAGACTTAAAAGAAATATATATGCTATATTTATACATATAGCATATCTATTTCTTGTAAGTCCTGTGCATTTATAACGTATCTACTGTGTTTATATAATTATTATACATATTTCTATTAGAGTAATTTTGGAAGATGTTATATAAAATATAATAAATTATGATTCACAGGTTTTAAATATTAAGCATAGTGCAAACACATTGAGTCAGAACAGCAAGCTAATTTTGTATCAAATAATACATCCCATTAATAAAATTTCAAAATTTATAAATTTAATAGTTAAAATTAAACACAAGAGGTTTGTTTTATATATATAATAAATAGATAGTATTTATAGGGAAAGAAAAAAAAGAGAAACTCCAGCATTGCTTCGGCCGTTACACGTCATAGGCTGGGTAGGAAAAGGAATAAGCGAATAGATAAGTTTGTAGAAAAGAGCAAAGACAGAATCATGATAATAATTAAAATTAAGCTAAATGGAGAGAGAGTTTTATTTTTCTTATCCTCTAAAAAAAAGCTTGAAGAAAGATGATAAGATTTTTTATTTTATAATTTTGTTATTAAATTCTTTTTATTTTTATAAAGCCTATTATAATAGAAATTAGGGAAGATGCGCACACGAATAAATCCTGGGCATCCATAGTATATTCCTAAGATCCCAAGTAAAAAAATAATGAAAAAAAAATCAATAAAGGCATATCCTGACCACCACCATTGTTTAATTTTTTTATTATTTTTTACGCTATCAGCGTATTCACGCATGTTTGGCCTTAAATACCCATTTCTTGATTTCTCAAGAAGCCTCTGGGATCAAAATATTTTTGATAGAAACACCAAGCCTGATATAACTTCAAAATGGCGTTCAATAAAGATACCGCCGGAAAAGAAGAGCACGGCACCCAGTAAGGTCGAATAACAGGCTATTGGCATTGTCCAAGAAGCTAAGAGAATATAAAAATCGAGCAGGCCAGTCCTTGATCGGACACGGACACCCAAAAAGGTCCGCCCTCTCTGACATCATCATTATAATATAAGGTACGTTCCTTCTGAGCCTACAGAGAGGAGCACAGTATAGACGGTGTAGTTAGGTCGTCATGTTTCCAGATTAACCAGCGATCCCAGGACTCTCATAGTCCACCTCACCTCCCTAGATGCTGCCCCCTCTAAACCGAGATAACCATGTTCCTATGTGTGTGGTCTTTATTTGTCTTCAGGTTAATGCTCTCCCACTCTGGCGCGTGACTGCTTGTTGGATGAGGAGCCCGCTACGACGAAGTCGGATCCTCAGACATTACAACAAAAATATAATTGATAAATATACATATTAAAAATAAAAAGGCATATCCTGACCGGCGCTCTGCCATCTAGAGATGCTCATGTGAGCAAGGTCAGGATATGCCTTTTTGTTTTTAATATCAACACCTGACCTTTTCTATATATATGTTATGAATTTTTTGTTGTTGTTGTTAGATAAAGGGTTGATAAGACAAAGGATCGATAAGATAACGGGTTGAGGTGCAGTCGTGATAAGAAAAAGATAAATATTTACCGTCAAGTAGCTTTTATTTTCAATTACTTGAGGAAAGATTACACATTAGTTATTTTCACATTATATAGAATTTATAAAGTTAATCCTATATTGCAATTATACCGCGAATGTTTCTTTTAAACTAAAATCGAAATTTATTTTTAAAGAGAAATAGCGATTATTTCTAACTTTAAAGATGAAGTATGAGAGGTGAAAATATGAAGAGTAATGGCGAACAGAAAAATAAAAGTGTCCAGGGGCGGGAATCGAACCCACAACTTTCTGTGGGTTCGATTCCCGCCCCTGGACACTTTTATTTTTCCGTTCGCCATTACTCTTCATATTTTCACCTCTCATACTTCATCTTTAAAGTTAGAAATAATCGCTATTTCTCTTTAAAAATAAATTTCGATTTTAGTTTAAAAGAAACATTCGCGGTATAATTGCAATTTTCGTTTTACAATCATCAGCCGCGTTATATTGTGTGTATTATAATCCTATATTAGTGATTTAAAAGGATAGATATGTTAACTACGCATATTTACAACAAAACTATACAACAAAAACTGAAAGTCTTTCTAAAAACGATGATAACAAAAGTAAAATTATCAATGAATAAAATAAAATATATATTTTTTTAAATATAGAAATATTTGAGTTTTTAGATTATATAATATATATATGTATATATATTTTTTTAAATTATTTATTTTCAAATATACACATATACAAATATATAGAGAGAGCCCCCATTGATACTTTTCTATCTTAAAAGAAAAATCTTTATTTTTGAAAATAAAAACCTGTTTCAATTAAGGTACATAGCTAACTCTTCGCTAAAAGATTTCCCTATTTTGATATAAATATTTTAACGTGATTATTGGGGGGTTGGGCTCCCATCAGTGGCGGCTGATTGATCCACACGCTGCCGTTTTATCGGCTTGATCGGTTTATAGCTGGGACATTCTCGGTGCAGGTATTGCGCGATACTTATGCAGTTACAGAACAAATATTTGTAGTGATGACTTGTGTTGCAGCTGGCTCCAGATATCAACGCCTCCATCGACGTACTCCTGGAGAAACTAGAGAATTGGCCGGTGGATGAAATAGATGTCGTGAAGGAGTTCGAGAAGCACAGTCTGGACGTCTTGCGGGCTGTCTGTGGCCAGGGCCGACTGGATTCTACCAGGAGAATTGTCAGCGGCCACCCCCTCGGCGTGATCGCTCGTAGGTAGCTGTGGAAATATCCAACAGGTTGCACCGGATTGCCGTTTGGCAGACTCTTCAACCTTGATTCTCTCCTGCGCCGTGTCTTGCATCTTACCAGAGCGTGTTTCAACCATCCTACAAATTTATATAAGGGAATAATGAGATAACTTTAAGTAGCCTCCAGAATAATTTATTTATTTCTCACATCAAAGTTGAAAGAGTTGCGTAGTCACACAGTGTACCAAAATACAAATGGTGATTTTATTGTACATAATCTGTTCATTGTATTTACTCTGTTTAATAGAATCAATATAAAATATCAATTTGAATTTATAAATATATGAAAAATAATATTATAAATTAAAATAAAATAGGTGCATTAGGCATGATGGAAACAATATTTCCATATAAAGGGTGGAATAAATACTCTAAAAAGTTATCTAAAGTATCACTCTTTGAGTTATTTGAGAAAGTTGTCACAGAGAGACAATATAATTTCAACATAACTAATGATGGTCTAATTGTCAATTTCTTACTATCATAATTAGAGTGAAAAGTCTATAAAAATGTTTTTAATTTTTAAAATATTGAGTTTATCTTATTGCTCAATGCTTTCACGATTCAACCTCATCTATCAATACATGAACACATAGACAAGTGGAGAATTTATAGTATAAGCAGTAGTTGACTTTTACCACCATTACCTGCACTACGTATACTTGGGGGAGGAATAAACAACAACAATGTAAGACAAGGATCTACCAACCTTGATTTTCGTATAAACCTTTTGAATTATTTTGAAAATAGAGCAATCCATAAATAAATATTTAATTAAAAAGGCATATATTGGATCAAAATATCATTTTTGTTGACACACACATTAATATGTTATAATACCTTGATAAAAGTTAGCGTTCAGCCAACTGAAATATATTTTTTTAAAAGGTAAAATAAATGATATTTTGATCCAATATATGCCTTTTTAATTAAAGATTTTGAATTATTTTAAAGTAAACCAATATATTTCTGATATTGTTTACTTCTTCCAAAGTCTGTTGGCATATATAATGAAAGCATATCTTAGACCCTCAGGATAGTATAAAATTCTCTATTTATAGTTCCATTGTCTGTGTACATTCCAACTTCATCAAAGTTGCACATTTTTATTGTAATTTTTCGATAATAATTAAACATATACATAAAAATATTAAACAATAAAATTTCACATTTAAAAAAATATATAATAGAGTTCAATAATTTACGGTTAAATCTTTTTTAAGAATCTCCTTCTAGGGAGTCTGTTAAACGTGCTCGTATATTGTCAAATCACCAAGAATCTATAAATTAAATAAGCTTGTCTTAAGACTCCGATTTTCCTTATAAAAACTTAGGCCGCCAAAGAAGATAAAATAAGAATAACTATAATGTTTAATTGTCTCATAAAATGAAGTTGTCCTCAGTGTCCTTCCCCTGGGTGGGGCGAGTGCTGGCCTGGCTGCTAGGCCGTCGCCAGGCCCGACCAAACTCCAGCCAAGTCAGCCTCGCGCCGCTGTGGCAACCCCCGTCCCTGGAGGCCGAGCAGGACAAGCTCAGATTGCTGATAGATCCGAGGTCCGAATCGGACTTCTCAACAGGTAAGTTGAGGATCGTTATACACCTTCACTTCTAGCAGGTATGTGTAGCCATTAAATACATTAAGGCATTATCACGCCATCTGTATAAATGAAACAAAACTATTTAGCCTGATTTTTCCTTTTTAAAAATATACGAAGTGTGTTCAAAAAGTATCGCGACTTTTGTGTTTTTCAAAAAATATTTATTTATTCATGAATACATATTTTGTCCCTTCAAAGTAATCCCCATGAGATATTATACACTTGTGCCAACGGTTTTTCCAATCTTCGAAGCACTTCAAAAAAACATTTTTTAAAATCTTTTCAGCTCCTCCTTCGATGCCGTCTTTATCTCGTCAAGCGTAGCGTAACGTCGTCCTTTCATGGGCCTCTTCAGTTTAGGGAACAAGAAAAAGTCACAGGGGGCCAGATCTGGGGAATACGGTTGCTGCGGCATCATTAGTGTGTTGTTTTTGGCCAAAAAGTCGCGCACAAGCAACGATGTGTGAGCAGGGCGTTATCGTGGTACAAAAGCCAATTTTGTTCTTCCACAAATCCGGGCGTTTCTGGCGGATTGTTTCGCGCAAATTGCGCATAACTTGCAGGTAATATTCCTTATTGACCGTTCTACCCTGTGGCAAGAACTCATGATGCACCACGCCCCTGCAATCGAAGAAAACTGTCAGCAAAACTTTCACATTTGACCGAACTTGGCGCGCTTTTTTCGGTTTTTGTTCGTGCGACAGCTTCCATAGAGATGATTGAGCTTTGGTTTCCACGTCATAACCATAAACCCACGCTTCGTCACCAGTTTTCACCCTCTGGAGCAAATTTGGGTCGTCGCGGACAGAGTCCAACATCTCATTAGCAATGTTCATGCGATGCTGTTTTTGGTCGCAATTGAGCAATTTTGGTACGAATTTCGCGGCGACCCGTCTCATGCCCAAATCATTGATAAAAATCGAATGTCACGAGCCAATCGATATGTTTAGGTCCTCAGCAACTTCTCTAACGGTGATTCGACGATTGGCCAATATCATTTTCTCCACTTCATTCATTTTTTCGTCTGTTGTTGAAGTGCTCGGGCGTCCGGCACGCTCTTCGTCGTTCACATCTTCTCGGCCTTCTGAGAACATTTTGTACCACCGATAAACGTTGCTTCGGTCCAAGGTAGCTTCTCCGTATGCCACAGTCAACATTCGGAATGCATCCGCGCACTTAATTTTGTTTTTCACACAAAATTTGATACAGGTTCTTTGATCCATTTTTTTTTAATAGATAAAAATTGAAGACGATCCAAAACACCTGCAAGCAAAGCAGCTGTCAACAATTAAGTGAACATTCAAAATGGCCGAGCTTGTCGGCATGAGTGAGAGACATGAGTATCAACATAAAGCCACAAAAAGATCGAAATTCGAATATACGTAACCCGCAAAAATTCAAAAGTCGCGATACTTTTTGAACACACCTCGTATTAAAAATTCCTACTGATTTTACTACAATGGAAAATATTAATAACGACTTGGCTCATTATTGGTGAAATTTCCAAGCGGTTTCGCAAGTTTAATCTACCAGACCGCTCTCTAATATTGTATTATGCTCTGTTCTACTTTTATATCCGTCAATTTAAAGGGATTCTTGGTGAAGGTATTTTAAAAACTATCAACCTCTTAAGTGCCATAGAAATATATAAATTTGATATCCTGAGGGTCTCTCGTTTTACTGTGGTAACCGAGAGGGTCAAACCTGTAGTAACCGAGAGGGACAGTCAGGGTGTGGAGAGTTTTCCAGTACCTCTCTGCACCTTGGAAGACCTTTAACAGTTCTCACAGAGTACAGGCAGTCGTAGTCGAGGCAGAGTGGAAGACTTGGGAATGTCCACACAAAAAAAAAACCGAAAGAACACAGTGGTACAAGGAAAGTTCCGTGAACAGATGAAAGTCGAGCTAAGCAAAAGATGGAGAGAATTGAAAATAGTTTTCTTACTGGTCTAAGGCGGCATTGTGGATGAGGTGGACAGGTGACATACGCTCCCGCGGACTGTGAAGTGACTGTGTATTTTCGTCTAGGGCGGAGGTCTTATATATCTTTGCCGAGAGGAAGTACTGGGTTTCAGCGGTTGCAATAAGGGCGTGGATCGGAAGAGATCTCATTGTACACTCTTAACGACTTCCTTGCATCTTTAGGCCTCGTTCTTAGACTTTCTTGGATTTCTCTATCTCAATCTCTGCTTTAGCTAAACTCTTCTTCCATTACACAGTTTTATTTATTTATCTTCAGTTTTCTTGAAAAAAGACACCTCGGCCAGTATAAATCTTTTTAAAAAGATTTATACTGGCCGAGGTGTCTTTTTTCAAGAAATATGAATGCCGGCCAGGCAGCCTCTATCTTCACGATATCTTCAGTTTGTACAAAGTACATTACATATGGTGATGTAATGACATGTCAATCATACGTATAATTATTTACAGATGTGATTCTATTATACAACATGAAAATCTGGTTATACAATATGGGGTTGTTGGTTTAAATTACCATATAAATACACGGAAAGAAGATTACCTTCAAACAATTCACAATCAAGTCAGTGAGGCGTGGAGCTTCACCCATTTCTATAATGAAGAAATGTTTATGTGATGTGATTGTCTGTTACGCATAGTTTTACACAATATCTAGCTTATCCGGATGAAATTCCGAACACCATATAGAGATAGGTTTGAAAGGAATCATTGTTATGATTTCACAATAGAAAATGACAATAAAGGCGATAAAAAGCTAATTTATCGCTTACGTTTCCACAATTTTCGATCATCTGAATGAGACTTTGCTTGAGTACGTCGGGACAAAGCTACTGGCTGAGTTTCAACGTCGTCAAGTCCACAGGCTAATATTCCGTGTAGTCCGCATACGTTCCCCACAAAAAACAGAGAAGACTATCTGGATGAAGCTAAGATAATTTAATCTGGCCGGAGAAATTACCATGAGTCTCCACGCAATAATATCCATATCACTGTACATTTTCAGCATATACCAACAATATTTGTCCTGTCCGGATGGAACGTTGACCAGGTATAGACCAATTAGGTTTCTACATTGGTATATGCAAATTATTCTGATAACAAAATCTAATTATTCTAATAACCAAATCTACCCCACTTGCCCAAAATGTAGCTTGGCACCTGCAGATCTAGAACACATTTTAGCTTGCATTAGATGTACTAAATAGGACCTTTGGGAGATGCCGCTGCTTATCAAAAAACAGCTCGAGGAGCATTAACTCATGGAATACGTGTAATATTTACAAAAGGAAATAAGAAACAACAACAATTATTCTGATAACAGGTTTATTTATATATTCTTGGGTCAGAAAATGATAATGGGTAGAATAATTTCATCTTCATTACTACTGCTACGTCGCCTACGAATACTATTGCTATTAATTAACAAATTCTATTGACAGGATTTTTGGCAAACATTCACTCAGGCGGGATCATTAATCAAGTAACATAATGAGCAGAGAGTACAAAGCCAATTTTACTTTCCTTGTATATTATTGGTGCATCATTTTGAAATGAATCCTAATTAAAGCAATAACCATTGTGTGCTTTCAGCTAAAAACGAGGACCAATTAAACCAAGCCGAAGTAATCAGCAATTGCATATCCTTCATAGAACATGGGTAGGTCAGGCATATCGATGAAACAATATTGAAACTGTATGGAAGGTCTGGCTTGCAGACGTTTGGTTCCTATACCTAACGTTTTATTCAATTCCCAAGATTATATCCCGATTGGATAGGTTTGTTTTCCTTTGCTATTAAACTAACTCGTTGATATGCACTGCAGTCGAATATTTCGTTCAAAGATAAAAATCGAATTGATTTTTTAAAAAGACACCTTTCCTGTTAAAAGGGATACAAAAACTCTGAACCATATTTTGACCGTCTCTCAAAACCAGCTTAATCAGGGCGATACCAAAGCCACGACATCATTTTGAAAAACTAAGAATGCGGCATAGATACTATGGTTTCGGGGGCTATAGCTCTCTTCAGTCCAGGGTGGCCTTAATTTCATACGATACATAAGACTTATGCAACTTTCTGTAAATCTACTAAAAACATTTAATAAAGTACCTCAAAGTGTCACGATCAATTCTATAAATAAATAATGCCTTTTATGAGAAGAACCTTTTAATAATTTTATAATATTATATAAAACTACCTAGAAAAAGTCTGGAAGTATGTTAAAGATTGACCACACAAGATTTTTCGACAGGCAGAACGACAGACATAGAAGAGAGTTAGATAAAAGTTTTTAATATAGATGTTGTTGTGGATTTTTTACCGACCCGAGTCTAGGAGATTGTAGAAAATGTCAATATATAGCGGATATTTTTTCATTTATTTTGGCGTAGGAGGTTTCATTTCTTCTTTTTTTTTTTTATGATAGATTTCTTACTCACATATATAGAATTTCCACCTATCAATGTTATCTTATCGTAAACTAATAAAGCTATGTAATATAGAGTATAGCCCCAGTTCAGAGCCTCGAAGTTTATCTGAGAGGTAGATAGATAAACAATGTCACTCAGTGTCCTCCCATCCCTGCGGTGTGGCAGTGCGGGCCCCACAGCCGCGCTCCTCTCCCGCACCTGCCGCTTCCTTGCCGCCCACGGCGACGTCCAGGCCCGGCTGCGAAAGGAGCTGAATGCCAACCTTTCCCCCCAGGTCACAACTTCTTCTTCTTATTTTTCTGTACTTTCTCACAAATGATTCTCTAAAATAAAATATAGACAGTAGCTACGGTCTATATTTTATTTCATACTTTATAGCATTTTTTTTTCTTCTAAATGATTCTCTCTCTGTATTCTCTATATCTACTAAAGGAGAGCCCAAGTCGCCAATTAACTCATTAAAAAAATTCTACTCACTAAGATAAAGTGTAAGTTGGTTAACTTGCACTATCTCGGAGGGATAGAAACACATTAATGAAAGTAAAAATTCAAAGAAGAACCAAAAACAAATAAATAGTCGCTTCTATAAAAGAGTACAAATTAACTGGCTTCTACGTTATATGTATAACTCACTATTTGGATAATTGCTTTAAATTAAATCAGACTTACAAATATATGTATTTGTCCTTGTGAAATTATCCTTTATCTGGGGGAAGTGTTGCCTCGAAATCTCACCTCAAGAGATATTATTGCAGCGATATTCCTGAAATATACAGGAATTTAGGCGCCTTATCTCAGCACAATATCACATTTGTGTTATTTTTTCACTTTACAAAATTGTTTAACTGATCAAAGCATCGGTTAAGTCAATATGATTTCACTGGAAACTTCAACAGGCTTTCTGGAGAAGTCGTTATTCAATTTCTATAAAGGCATCACACACAATAGGACACAGTATACAAATTCCAATAACAATAACAATTAAATATTTGTGGAATTTTAATTAATGTCTAATGTTTTAGGGCGCACGGGCGCTCATTTACATTAATTTCAACTGATATTATTTTAATAAAATATTATGATAAACAGGCTTAAAAGATCATTTATAATGGATTGGATATTTATTCAAGAAAATATAATACTTTTAGACCGATATCTTGATAAAAGAAAATGTGTGTAAATAAAATTTCAAAATTGTCCAATTACATTTTGAAATTCGTTTTAATTATTTTTAAATCATCAATGATTTACCTTTATCTGCCTTTTACCTCAACCTTTTCCTTTCTCTTCTACCATTCAGCTTCTTGTAGACTCCCTCAGGATTGGTCGCTAGACATTACATAGTCCAGGAGTGTGGATATCAATTGCCTGGTTATTTGTGCGCAGCGAGTCCCCGACTTCTTCTCCCTCTCCAGGCTGGTGTACCTCGATCAGGTTCTGAGGGAGGTGCTGCGCCTCTATCCGCCGCACATCACGTAAGATCTCTTCAACCTCCTGAATAAAGCGATGGTGTTTAAAACATTTATTATAGGGACAGTATCCTGGCATCGCCTTGTATGTGGTTGAAACAACGGTAACCTGTTGAGTCCCATTATACCTCTTGTGTTTCTTTATGTTAAGTCCATGTATATTACAAAGCTCTTAACAGATATATTTCTACAAATATCTACATCGTGGCACGCATATGTGTAACCGCTGATATTCCATTATACGTATCATAATAAATATGTTTCAGCTTTCTCTATACATGGCACCTAACTGTTGGTGATTTATATGAGTTATAGTAATGTTCGACTTTTTTTTTTCTTTTTAAAATAAATATTTTTTTTTTGTCTTTACTGCAATGGAAAAAGGCTCGTCAGTGGTGAATCCTTCCAGCCGTTTCGTTATTTTAATCTTTCATAGACATCGAGAAGTTGTTTTATTTGTAAAGAGAAGAATCACGCTATATATATGTGATGATGAGTGGTCTGGTAAGCCTTGTAGAATCCTGTCGACTCTCGCTATATGTTGAGGTCTGGTAGCCTCTTGTAGAATCCTGTCGACTCTCGCTATATGTTGAGGTCTGGTAGCCTCTTGTAGAATCCTGTCGACTTTGCTGTGATAAAGGAGTTGCTGTCTACTTATCTGTGATGAGATCCTGTCGACTCTCGCTATAAGCTGTGGTAACCGGTGGTCAAACCTGTAGTAGCCGAGAGGGACAGTCAGGGCGTGGAGAGTTTTCCAGTACCTCTCTGCACTTTGGAAGACCTTTAACAGTTTTCACAGAGTACAGGCAGTCGTGGTCGAGGCAGAGCGGAAAGCTTGGGAATGTCCACACACAAAAAAAACGAAGAGACACAGTTGTAGTAGGAAAGTTCCGTGAACAGATAGGAGTTGAGCTAAGCAAGATGGAGTTAGAAGAGATCTTACTGTTTACATGGCGATCAGGTGGTCCTGGCTATAAGCGACAAGCGCTCGCACGGACGGTGAAAGGGGTGACTACTGACTAACTGCGGACTAACTGCGCTCGGCTAAAAAGCGAGGTGTTTATATACCATTCCCGAGGAGGGGGGGGGGAGTTGGACTTTAAACGTCTGCGGCATTCCGCACCCTTTGGACCAGATGGCAACGGGCTGCCGAATTCCTTTTCAGGGTTGTTGGATTGTAGACGTTTTTGAACTTTTCAATCTTGCTTTAACTCAGCTCTTAATCTATTACATAGTTTTATTTATTTGTCTTCAATTTGTACAAAGTACATTACATATGGCGATGCAATGACACAGATTAATCATGCGCATAATTATTTATAGATGTGTTTCTATATACAACATGACAATCTTGTTATAAGTAATTATACAATATAGGGTTGTTGGTTTAAATTACCATATATATGTGATGATTTAAGACCATGGAATTATTGTATTATATCCAAATATGTAATACCACATGTGTCACCACGTGAATGTATATAACTTGCTATTTACTGCAACTATGAAACATCAAATAACATCAATCTGTACCTCTTAAGACTGTAATAAAGTATAGCAACTGTACAGATAGAAGGAATGGATAATTACAGGATAAACAAGTCTAAAACTAATCAGGCCTAGTACGAATAGGAAACGAGGCTTAAGAAACCCAGCCCAAGTTTTACGAGGTCATGGAACTCTTGGCTGATGTAACTCCCCCCCCCCCCCCCCCCCCCCCCTCCGATTACATCAGAAAGGGCAGTGACCTGCCTGGACCCGTGAAAGCTATAAAAGGAAGCTTCCAAACCTAACTAGTTAGTAAATTAAATTTTATTGCCCTCTATCGTTAAAATTTTACACAAATAAATTTACTGGCAATGCGTTTCTTTTTAAATCTCTACAGACCTTACTGCAATGATATGATTTAATGAATGAGATCATTAAATCATATCATTGCAGTAAGGTCTGTAGAGATTTAAAAAGAAACGCATTGCCAGTAAATTTATTTGTGTAAAATTCTAACTAGTTAGTACGTTTTCTTCCGTCAGTGAGAGCCCTTGGTACACGTCGATTGCCAGGTAATCCTTTCCTGCCTGAATCCTCCTCTTTCCATTCCTTCTTGACGACAGCCGCTTCTTCTCTGGAATCACTGTTTGCTTATTTCACCTTTGGTCAATCTGTGTCGTCTTCCCCACGACTGCACGGTAGCGGTGACATCGAGGCTTATTTAGCATCAGGTAACACCGGTCCGAGAGGTCCCAAGATATCACATATATATAAACAGTTTCCATTCTCGTAAACAGATGGAAGCGCTATTCTCTTATGCCAATTTATATATTGTCTGATAAAAAGTGACCACATATCGAATATTCCTTGTATCAATATTAAATTGAAAATATCAGGCCTCCGGGAAAGGTTTCTTTTTAATATTTTAATTGACAAATCTCTATCTTACGGCGCGAAAGCCCTTCTACAGGAGAAAAAATTTACATTAAATCACCAATAGAATTAGAATAGAATAAAACCCAATACATTGGGTGTTTACAGTATTTGAAAGCAGAATCAACGCGGGCCTCCACTGCGCTCGCTCATTCAGAGTGCTATTCAGAGGAGATTTGTTTATTTGGAGGCTATGGGATGGGTTCAGGGAATAGGATATTATAAATTTACGGAATGTCTATATTTATGTTAATGCTATTGTGCTTTCTGGATATGATGGATTCTATGATGAGTCTGTAGTCTATTGAGAATGTTGGAGTAATGGGTCTTTGTTCTGATAGGAAGAAGGAATGGCCCGTTTCTCTTATATGTTGGTATACTAAAGATCTACTGTCCTTAGGTTGTCGATATTTCGTTTATGTTCTGATATTCTTATAATTAAATGTCTGCCAGTTTCGCCTACATATTTGGTTTTGCATTCGTTGCATTCTATGGAGTATATGGCATTCTTAATATTGCTAGGATAATTAATGCTATTGTCCTTTTTATGGGGTTTCTTAGTAGCAAATTTAAATTTGGCGAGTTACTGAAAAAGGTTTTAATTTCAATTCTCTTTAGATGACGGGCTATTGAAACGGATACTGGTGAATAGGGAATATCCAGAAAGCACAATTTCATTAACAGAGGAATAGACATTCCTGAAAGTTATTATATACTAGCCGAATGACCCGGGCAACGCCCGTGTTTTAATTTAGACACGTGAACCTGTTGGATCATTAACGCCCGTGTTTTACCCGATTGAATGTTTTTATTCAAATACTATTTGTTACAATTATAAATTGGCGCCTTAAATAAATGCATATATTAGTTAATAACTATAGCCTATGTGCTTTATCTGTCTATCTACTATGTAGTAAAAAAACAAAGTGTCTCGCGCAGTGGCGGCGCCATCGTAGCGAACCAATAGGAGAGCGCCATTCCAAAAAAAAAAAGCAAACGGTGACAGAGATGAAGAACGCCTGACGCTCGTAACTGTATATAGAATTATTCTCTGAACACCCCATAACCCCCAAATAAAGATATCGTCTCTGAATAGCAAAACTCGATAAGCGTGTACAGTTGAGGCCCGCGTTGATTCTGCATTCAAACAACTGTAGACAGCCCATGCATTTGATTTTATTTTCGCTCTAATTCTATTGGCGATTTAATGTAAAATATTTTCTCCCGTAGAAGATCTTTCGTGCCCGAAAGCGCTAGAGATTTGTCAATTAAAAATTTAAAAATAAACTTTTCCCTGGAGGCCTCATATTTTCTCTTTAACATAAAACTATGCTAGTTTTTCACATACTTCATATTATCTCTTTTGAACCCTTCCAGCGATTTTGCCAGTTGAATCCACCATACCGCTCTTATATTGTTTTGACTGTTTTTCTTAAATATCCGCACTGAAGTGGAATTCTTGGTGAAAGTATTTAAGGAAAATATGAACATAAGATTTTAGGATAGTAGGAATATAGTAAAATATATTTACAATTGATTCGAGCTATGCTTTTCAGCTGATAGATCACAAATAATAGGCCTTTTCGGTAAAATTGATTGTCTGAATACATAAAGATATGTTGAAGGTCTCTCTAGCTATTACAAGATACATAAGGTCGTTCTTCGAAAAGTAGCTTACCAGTGCCTTGATTTAGAGAAGGTTGAACGTTTTTGAAATTTAGCGATTAGATAAAAGTTGTTTCTTCATTTTTAATAAATGAGAGCTTTCGAACGCAAATCGTCTTTCTGCTGCATAAATTAACAAAGTCTATCTATGTTATATGAGCCAGTAGAAAAAAAAGATTTTTTTTTCGAAACTCGTCTTTAAAAATATCATCAATCAGTTATTCAATCGCTAAGTTTTCAATAACCAGGGGGGGTGTGCTCTAGGCTCACCACACGACTGATCGCCGTTGAAGTGGAACACGGCGGCTGGAGAATCCCGCAGGGCTCCACAATCCAGGTCCCCGTCTACGGCCTCCACCACGATCCCAGGTTCTGGGAGGACCCCTGGACCTTCAACCCTGACAGGTCAGTCTGGCTTCTCTATGTATCTAGGATTCATTTGCAGAGATCTATTTTACAACGGTGGATGCTCAACCAAGATGTAGATTTTTGTATTCAATATAATGGTAGTAGATGTTAGAGAAACCGATTCTATAGATGCACATGAGAATTACGCTTTATAGATATAAATTCTCAATTTGTAGACATATATTTTCCTATATTGCTAAACCGAATGCGCAGGTTTTCCCGAGAGCAAAAAGAGAAGCAAGTGCCAATGTCCTACCTGCCGTTCGGAGCAGGACCTCGATGCTGCCTGGGCGCCCAGCTCGGCCTGGTGGTGGCCAAGCTGACGTTGGCCCGAGTCCTGACCCGGTATCATTTGGAGCTCCCTGCGGCCTCTACGGTACTCTCTCTCTCTCTCTTTAATTCAGCATAAAAAAACACCTAAAATACTATCTAAGAATGGATTCATACAAACGCATATTTCAGCCACTGGGGTTGGTGGAGAAATGGTACAACCTGCCGATTTCGATTACCATGACCCACGATTGAATCCCGCGTTGGACACATTTGTTTATTAAGACAATTTTAATTCCCCCAGATTCTTTCACAAGTTTAACTCCACCAATGAGTACAAATAACCAAACTCCGTCACATTGTAAGTGCAAAAGTATAGCTGCTTTCTACATGTGTAGACGTGTGCAGATACAGTACAAATAGTCTCCAAACATCCCACCATTGTTAGCATGCCCTATAACATATGTTCTTTGGATATGTAAAAAAAAGAAAATGTAAACGACAAAAATTCAATAATTTGTGGTGTTCGATAAATATTTGATCTTCCGTGGTGGCTTTATAAAGTTATGTATTCAGCATTTCGCCGGGCGAAGATGAAGCGGCGAAACACCAGTCCTAATATTTCAGACGTCCATCCCCACCAGTTTGCAAGTAGCTTATTGGAATGTTCTGAGTTATTCAAATACGAAGTTGAACTACTTGCATCAATGAGAACGTATGTTCTTGCACCAGAAGCAGTCGCGACCATTCTACCATTATTTCATGAGAACAGATACAATGTATCCTCTCTTCATGTGATGAATTGAAACGCTTTATAAACTCTACTTACTTGTGGTTCAGGGAGAAGTGGGCGCCGACTACCAAGTCTTCACCATGAGCCCGGAGCCTTTCACCATCCAATTCTCGCCCGTCCTAGACGCCCGCTGATCATCTGTTTGCTTACTCACCATTTTATAATAAATATATTTTTAAAAATTTATCTCTTTAGTAGCACTTGTCATGTTCTAATTTTATTTTTAGCCAGAATGGACAATGAGCACAAACATTCTTGGATGAGTATGTGATATATACAACATCCTTTCAAGTGATTAGGTGGAGTGAGATAGAACATATGAATATATATAGTTGATTATAATTATTATTAGGGTCCAGGACATTCACAAGGTATTAGGTGGATTCAGAGAGAGACGTGGAATTCTTAAGTATTTAGACACATTCACCTAGGTACATTCTCCACTGATAGCATTTTCAAGTGATTAGTTGAATTGGAACCTACGTTATTGAATAATTGAATGTGTAAATAGAGAAGGGCATTCTTGATCGATTAGGGCTCTAGACCTGCGTGATAGCCCTGAGTATATTTGTTTACTAGCAGAATGACCCGGGCAACGCCCGGGTTTTACCAGAGAGCATTCCCCCCCCCCCTTCCCCCCCCCCCCCCGAGTACGTATGTATTTAAAAACGTTTTTGACGTGACAACGTCTTAAATTAGGTTGCGGCTGGGAGTCACTTATGAAAAAGTGTAACGCCCGGTAACGTTACGATGAGTCACCGAACGAGAGTGCTGCGCGCGCAGCGCTAGAGAATTAGGCGCATTGAATCGGCGCATGCTTGTCTCTGTCTTTGTCTTTCTCGAACGTTCTTGGCGTTGGAAAAACAAGAAAGCGTCATAATACAAGTTCACACGTGTGGTTAAAGTATCGTCAGCTGTGTCTGTAGTGAAAATGTGGAGTGCTTAGATTCGTCATTTACAACAACTACAACAATAAAGGTAAATAATTGTACACTGATATTTCATTATCGTAAACTATGATTGATTGATTAATTGTTAGATTGACACAAAAGTTGAGAAACTGAGTTTATAGGTTATGTCATACTATTGATAAATGTTGATAGTGTTAAGTAAATTATTAGTTTAAAATTAATTAATTAATTAATTATTATTTTACAAATTTTAAATAGTTTCAAATTTATTTAGCAAAAATTTGAACCTTCGATCTGAATAAATGTTTTGATTTTCGAATTGATTATTTAAAATTACAAATATTAAGAAAAAGTGGCAGATATAAGAAAACTTTATTTAAACTGTGTTGAGCAAGAATTTTAACATCTAATATAAGTAAATGTTTTAATTTTCAACTTCATCATTTACAATTACAAATTTTATTTAATTTCAAATTTATTTAGCAAAAATTTGAACCTTCGATCTGAATAAGTGTTTTGATTTTCAAATTGATTCTTTAAAATTAAAAATTCATCCATTCAATTTCAAATGTTCAACAGGAATCACCACTCTCAAAACAATGGAAACGGTGCCTTCAACTTCCAGTACTTCAATGGAGACGGAGGATATCGTGCCGTCAACGTCTGCAGTACCTTTCGTTGTTCCACACACCACCTCTACCGCCAGAACGAATGCTCAGCGACAACGTGAGTACAGACTACGAAAAGCATTGACCAGAACTCCTGAACAAGTAAGAGCCTTTGCAAAAGCGGCTGCGGAGAGGCAACGCAGGTTCAAGCTACGTAAATCTGCTAACATAGCCCTCACCAGCGGTACGTCAGAGTCACCTGCTTCAACGTCTTGTTCTGTGGTGGAGAGAACAAGCGTAATAGTTGTAAATAGTCATATGATGACGTCATCATATGATGACGGCACACTTGTAGTGTGACGACGACCTCATCTCCACAGCCATGTAAACGATGTATGACCTCATGAATCAGCTGTACCATCAAACTTCTTAATGCAGTTGAAATGTCAGCTCAAGAAGCAGCATGGTATTTACTACGGCAACCGATGAGCGAAACGAGCCGTCAAATTATGTACATACCAACAGTTTGGCCATCGGAAAGACAACGCTGTCGCAAACGTTGGAAACAAATGGATCGCGAAAACATCGAAGCAGACAGTACAGATGTATTTACCAAGAACATCATTCAGCGATATGAAGAGCGACCTCCCTCTCTGGAATCTTCATATTTGGCCGAGTTTGCTTCGTATTACGCTGATTTTCATGATTTCATCGACAATGAAGATGACGTAGATGTGCAAGAAGACGAAACGTCAGCCACGGCGGCATACGTCATGACGTCAGCCAGCCAATGCAGATGACCGTTCTGCTCCAGGAGGACCATCGACCAGCACAAGTTTGCCGCCAGCTGAAGATGAAATCGCCACTCTATGGTTCCAGTTTGAAGACAAAAATACGGGTACCAAAGCAAAAATCAAATGTCGACCACATGTGCACAGCAAACCAAACACCTTATCCGTCGATTGGGTGCCAGTGCACAAGAAAGTGGTAAACATTTCGTTGACAAAAACAGTGAAGTGCAAGCGAAAACAATTTCCTTGCGTGCCTGCTTGTGCAATTACGATCCACAAGGCCCAGGGTGGGACGTTTACTACAATTGTTTACAAGTACTCCTCAAAACAACCACAGCAATTGGTATATGTAGCCATGAGCCGCGTCACAAGTATCGACGGATTGTACATCATAACAGAAAAGGACTCTCCATTGGTTTTCAAACATGGCCGAGATGGAAACGACTCACAGACTACTCGAGATATTCGCAATGAATACTTACGACTTCGTGGACACACTCTAGACACAATTACCAAACAAGCCGTAAAATTCTGTGACGACGCAACCGACGCTGGACAACTTATTGTAACGAACATCAACTGTCAAAGTTTAAGTGCCCATGCCGCGGACATTGAAACAGATACAGTGATACCACGATCAGACTATTTACAACAATCATACAAACAAAATATATTTCTATAGTTAAAATTTGTGCAATTCTTATTTTCATTCAATTCCTTGTTCCTATTGTGCAATTTAATTATATTCATATCAATAAATATTCTACCGTTGTCACGTAAAATCTTCGCCCGTAAAACCGACTTTACAGGCAACCATTGTTTTTTTATTATTATTCAAATACCATTCCTTACAATTATAAATTATGACCTGGCTTTTTTTTTTCACCCGGGATTTCCCCAAGTGTGAATGTTTACGAATAATGTTTGAAATAAAACACTCTATATTGTATATAATACAAACAAAAAATTAAAGTCAAGCATTCTAAAATAGAGTAATTAAATTCAGAATTGGACAACAGAATTATAAAATAGCATGAATATAAAATCTAAAATAACACTGTGTAATACGATTTTGTTTCTCAGTTCTTACAATGTTTTTCTTGTATATTAGAATAAACATAATTGAAAAATAGCAATTACACACTTCAAAATTCGGTTTTGAGTCTCGGACATCTATTTATTCTATATACAGTTACAAGCGTCATGGCCTCTGTCACGGTTTGCTGGCGCCCTCCTATTGGTCGGCTACGATCACGCCACCTTTGCCCCCCCCCCCCCATCATTTGGTGCCGCCAATGCGCGAGACACTTCTGTCACCGTTTGCTTTTGGTTCAGTGGTAGAATCCTGCCTGCCACGCGGGCGCCCCGGGTTCGATTACCGGCCGATGCATTTTTTTTTTTTACAATTTTTAAAACTCATTTATATATTATAGTGGCGGGCGCCCCGGGTTCGATTCCCGGCCGATGCATTTTTTTTTTTTTTACAATATTTAAAACTCATTTATATTTTATACAAGAATGACATCCACGGCGCCAATTTATAATTGTAACGAATAGTATTTTAATAAAAGCATTTAATCGGGTAAACCCCGGGCGTTGCCCGGGTCATTCGGCTAGTTTGATATATATATGCGAGAAGGACACAAGAAAAGGCCTAATAATGATGACAATGCTTAAAAAAACGAAATTAAAATTAACATACTTCCTGTTGATCTAGACATATGAATATTTGCATACTTGCATTTTAATTATAATTGAGCGAGTGTGTAAATTTTTAGGCTTCTAGGTAGTCTGAAAGTATGTTAAAATTGATTACAACATTCTGGAACTATTTTCTTCCAAACAAAATTCCTGAATACCTAGCAGTTTGATACTTTTTAAACTTGCATTCTCATCGGGATTGAGCGAGTGTGCAAAATTTTAGGTTTCTACGTCGTCTGGAAGTATGTTAAAAATGCATTACAAGATTCTTGGATTGTCATGCAGGTAAGTTAAATAAAAGCTTTTATTTTTGAAAAATTATTTTACATTTTCAATTTTACAGCAACAAGTACGTTAGCAAACCTCAGCAATTTCTGACATAAATGCCTCCATAATTCTCTAAGAAACCCCTCTATAATGGTGTCAGTTTGTCACCGAGAAGTCGGGATTATTTAATTTTTTATGAATAAAAATTTTGAGAGATGTTTATATAGAACAATTGCTATATAAAAAATATATTATAATATTCTAATGAATTAATATCTCACAGACTAGAAATATAGAATTAAAAATCGTCATGAAAAAATTTAGTGAGTTTTCAACTCTATTTTTATTGATATTTTATTTTTTAAATATGTTTTGCGTGTGTGTAAAAAAAATATATATTTTAGACATATACATTAACTAAAAAGAATTTAGCATGGCCAGAAGAGGTTGGAAGTATAATGCAGATGACTTTTGATTTGTCTCAGGTCATTTTTTTTGGGAAAGCAGTTTAAAATATCACTGTGTCAAGATGTGTCAACCATACCAATTCGGCTGCCTAATTGGCGAACAAGACAAACCTTGGTCATCTCACTTCGGTTATAGTCTTTGCATTAAAACACTGGAAGCATGGTACAAAGGTGGAAAGAGAGCAATGAAGTTTGCTATTCCAAGAATTTGGCGAGAGCCCACTGATCACTCGAATAACTGCTACATGTGAATGGCGGACTCTTCTAAACGGCGATGGGGCAAGAAAGCGCCTGCTATCATCTATCCAGATATTCCTGCATCTATTGCTCCCGTTCCTCACAGTCCTCCCAGTTCCGCCGAAGAAACGCCCATCTAAAAGAATCCTATTGAAGCGTAAGACAAGTTCACCCAAGTTAAAGTAACCTGGCTGAGATCGTCGCTGTATCCATCGCTTCTTTTAAATTATAATGATCTATTTACACAAATAAATTCGCTTCATCTCTATCCTTTATCCTTTGTGAGCGTAGAACTCTTTGATCAATTTCCTTTCTTGTTCATCAGGTCTTGTTTTGTGACGTTTTTCAAAGACGATTTTTGCATCTCCTTTCTTTCTTCTCCTTTTATGCATCATTCCTCTATCGACTCAGTTTGTGATGAGTCATTTTCACAGTCTCCACCTAGTTTAACTGAAGTATCCTCCTGATAATTCATTTCACTCTTTATGAAGGATTGTCTTCTTTCAAGATAAGAAAGTCTTCAGCAACGATTTCTTAACAATTTCCTTTATAGGTCGCATTATCACAATTAATATCTTCCTCTAGATCAATTGCATAATCGATTCCTCTCTTCGCTAAATTTTACCGATCTGACTTCATTAATCCTCTTTGTCGTTATACCATATATTCTGTAGTCTTTTCCTTAATTGAAATAAACTATAAATATTCCCTTTCCGCCCTTGGGCGAAAACTTGTTTCTTCGTGTTTTGCTCTCAAGCCAATACGTATGTCAAACATCCGAATATTCTAATATGTTTGACCGATGGTTTCCTGCCATTCCATCTCTGCATAGGCACATAGTGCTCAATAGACTTGTCGGGAGTGAGATTTTTTACATACAGCTGTAGAAATTACCTCTGCTCAAAACTTCATGGGTAATTTTGAATCAATTAGTAGGGTTTTGGCTGCATCTATAAGAGTCCTATTCACTCTTTCTGCGACTCCTTTACTTTGTGGTGAGTATGTGGTGGTAAGTTGGTTATGGATCCCTTTCTCTTGAAAAATCCTTCAAATCTAGAGTTACAGAATTCAGTTTTCCAATATTAGTTCTTACATCTTTTATTCTAAGACTTAATTCGTTTTCGGCTCTTGCATTGAATTCTTCAAATCTTTCAAAGGTCTCATATTTTGATCTCAGGAAATATACAAAGATTCTTCTACTGTAATCATCTACTATAACAAGAAAATACTTAGATCCTCCTAAAGATTGACATGTCATTGGTCCACATAAATCCATATGAATCAACTGCAAGGGTTTAACTTTATAATTTTCCGTTATTTTATATGGCTTATGAACCAGTTTCCCCATTATGCATTTTTCACACTCTGGTAACCTTTCGAAGTTTAGATCCAATCCTCTTACAATATGTCCTTGTATCACCTTTTCATGTATTATTCGTTTAAATAGTTTAATATTCTATACCATAAACTCATATAGCTATTTTTATGTGTATTTATAACCATGACGTTCTCATTTTTGCTATTGATGCATTTCTTAGTTTTGTTTCCATCATAAACATTCTATCTTTAATATATGCCTCAGCAACTAAATTATCCCCTTCATTATGCATTTTTGCTCCATTCTTATTGAAAATAACTGAATTTCCCTTGTTAACTAATTTAGTATACTGACTAGAAATTAATCCTTAAATTTGGCACTTGTAAGGTATCTTTGAAACGAATATTTTCTTGGCTTTCACTTGTGCATGTAGTAAGTCTCATTTCTCCTTTGGCTATGGTTTGTCACATTTTCTATCCGAATTAGGTTTGGAGTTAAATATGCCGTGCATCTTGAATCTATATATCATATTTGCCTATCATTTCTCTCATCTGGTGAATTTCGAATTCTTTTATAAATGTTCCAAATGCTTTCTCATTAATTCCACTTTTCACGGTGTAAAATCGGGATGAATTTTAAAGTTTTTCGTTGCCGTTAGATTTAATATATCTATATCTCTACATGTTCATATTCGGGCGCCAGCGGCTGCAGAAAAGCAGACAACAAATTTATACATCGATAGCACATGTATAAACGTAAAGCTGTACCAGCTAGACAGAACTGTTGAAGGAGGAATTAACCCCACTTCTTTCCTACTGAACAAATTTTATTTAGACTAATAAAATAATCTTTCAATGTACACATATCAAAAATTTATATAAAAATAAAAAATACCTTAATTTAAAATACACCTATCCCCCGATTTACACGGTAGATACGTTCCTGAGAAAAACGTGTAAATCGAGGGATAGCTGTATATTAAACTGTCAAATCTGAATAGGTGTTCGCCCCCTCATGAATCAGAGCCTCCCAATATTCTTTTCAACATAGGTAGTATAGAGTAGAATATCGCATTTAGTATAGTGCGATAAAAACAAAAAAACTTATTTGGAAAACCGTCTAAAAGCGAAAACATGTAAAACAAGTACCGTGTAAATCGGGGCATAGGTGTATATATAAGATTGCGCATATACGATTTTAAAAATACAAGTATATTTAAATTTAAAACTATATATAAAAGGTTAAAAGGGAGGAGATAAAAAGTATAATACCTAAACTAAAAATACTTAAGGAGCCTATTAAGTCCACAATCACCTATCTAGTCCACCTACTCTCGATCCAGCAAACAAGTCCATGATTGGAAAAGAGCGACCAAAGCCGCAGCCAGGCCAGCGGCCTGCGCTTTCAGCAACTCCTCTTCTTTTTGTTGTCGCTACCCGCTGCTTCGAAAGAAAAAAATCATCTCAATATCCCGCTTACCTTCTCCAGTGTTGCTGAACTCACCCCCCAAGGTTATATCATTACCCTTCTCTCTCTGTGAAAATAAAAATAAAAAAAAATATTTTTAAAAATAATAATAAAATTTTAAATATATATATGTAATGAGATGAGAATTCCAGTAGCTTTTGTAGAGATCCTGTCGACTACTGTAATGATTCGTTGAGTTGCTGTTGACTCTTGTAGAATCCTGTCGACTAATGTAATAAGAGATCTCCTGTCGACTCACTGTAATAATTTGTTGAGTTTGATGTCGACTACTGAAATGATATTTGAAGTCCTGGTAGCTCTTGTTGTACTGTGTTGACCAAGAGGAACAGTCAGGATGTAGAGTTTTCCAGTACCTCTCTGCACCTTGGAAGACCTTTAAAAGTTCTCACAAAATACAGGCAGTCGTGGTCGAGGCAGAGTGGAAAGCTGGGGATATCCACACAAAAAACGAAGACACAGTTGCACTAAGAAAGTTCCCTAACAGATAAAAGTTGAGCTAGTAGCGCAAAGATGGAGATAGACGAGTTCTTCCTAATTACATGTTGGATGAGATCGACATAACATACGACCGACGCGGCTTGCACTAAGGGTGAACTAAACTGTACTCTACTGAACTGTACTGAACTGTCAAGTCACTGTAAGGTGATGTATTTATAGGTTAAAGACGGGGCGACCTTATGTGACAGGGGCGTTTCTGAGAAAGGGGGGCCTTGGCATGTCCAGGTGTGAGAGGGGTCTCTGCATTCCACCACATGTGACAGTGTGGGTGGCCTTGTTTGTGGGAATTGTAAATCGACCTGATTTATGACTTCCATCTTTAGACTTTGTTGTTTTGGCAATACTATGCTCGATCTCTGCTTTAGCTCAACTCTTAAATCTATTACAGATTTTATTTATTTATCCACTTTGTACAAATTACATTACATAGGGCGATGCAATGACACAGATTAATCATGCGCATAATTATTTATAGATGTGTTTCTATATACAACATGACAATCTTATTATAAGTTATATACACAGTATGGGGTTGTTGGTTTAAATTACCATATATATAGAAAGTATTGAAAATGTCTTTAAATAATTAAAAAATACAATTAACATAGTGGGATCTGGGCATCATGGGAAAGGTTCAGGGCTCGTGGTGGAACTGGTGTTCTGCCTGAATATGGTGATATCAGCCACCATGGGTCTATATGGCTTGCCCATAGGCATGCTGGAGACTGGCTTGGTACTGGTGGAGTCAAGTTAACCACCATAGGTCAGGTGGCTCGACCACAGAGAAGGTACATCTGAGTCAATCTCAGACTTAGCTTGGTGGGGTCAGGTCATCCACCACAGTTCAGATGGCTTGACCACACGGAAGGGGCGTCAGAGTCAACTTGGACTCTGGCTTGGTGCTGGTAGGATCAAGACAACCTCCATGGGTCAAATGGCTTGACCACAGGGATCTCAGTCTCTGGCTCGGTGCTGTCAAAGCTAACGGCGGCTTCAGGCTCCATCTCTACAACTCACAATCACTAGAGGTTTGCAGTTTAGATGGAGATAAGTGGGACATGGTTAGGTTAGGTAGGGTTCTGGGTGAATCATGGCATATAGTGGTCACGAGGTGTCCAAACAACAGTATCCACTAGGTTTTTAGAATGTTCTCTACATAATTTATAATTTCTAAAATCAGGAGTCAATTTCTTTTGGTATCCTTATTTATGCTTATCTAGAAACCAGCAATCCTTAGCTATATATAATTTTTTAATTACAAATAAAACACCTTTTTGGCTGAAATTACTTAACTTTTCTATCTTTAATTATGTATGATTGTTCATTCCCGTTCTCAACTGATTCATTTAATCTCTCTCGAGGTGCGAGGATGCACGAGCGCGCGCTTCTGTCCCAACAATGAAGCTTTGAAAATTTCCAACCGCTTCCAAAGAGAAATATATTAATTTTCTATTTTTATGAGGGATTCCTCACCCTTTTTTTTTAACAATTTGCTGAAAGTATTGAATATCGCCATCTGCACCCGCTGATGTGATCAGCACCCCCCAGACCACTGCGGCATCTGATGGGGAAACCAAGCAAACCGGGCCTGGAAAAGGCAAACCCTCAACCAGCTGGGCCGAGCTCATCGGCCAGGACAAACAACTCCCAATGGAGGAAGACATCACCGGCTTCACCACGGTCGACGCAGGCCGGAAAGAGACCGACTCTGAAGCTGTGGGCCGGAAGAACAAGAGGGACTGTGTTTACACAGCGGTCCTGAACACAAAAGAAGGAAAACACTCCCCTTCTGCCAAGCCCAGAGTACAAGAAAGTACCAGCACGAGGCAGAAGCAGGCGGACTTCCGAGCCAAGTCGGCGGCCGGTAAGGTAGACCAATGTGTCTATCTGGATTTTTCGCCTTGATTTGAGCCAGGCCCAGTTCTATCTGGCGCTGGAGACAAAACTGGGCAAAGGTACGGTGTACCAGCTGACGAAGATGGAGGGGCAAATCCTGGTCGGCCTCTCCAGTGTGCAGCTTGCCGACAGGCTTGAAGAGGGGCTGGACATTCATCACGCCACCTTCCGAGCCTTCCCCTTGAGAAAAAGGGTTGAACACATTCTTCTCGGTAACTTTCTGTTCTTTGTAACGAACGATGGCCTCGTCGCAGCGCTTAGACCCTGGGCAGGTGGTGTCAGCCACCCAGAAAATTATGGAGCTGGAGGTTCCCCTTCAACCTCATCTCTGCTGGGGCAGTGGCACGTCGTGAGGCCTTCATCAAACTGCACGACGGCGTCAAGTTGTTCCATATCCCTGTTCGTCTGGAGGTGAAGTCCTAGGGAATCGTCGCCCCCATTTACGTGTCATATGGAATACTATGTTCCCTTTGCCACAAAATGGACTATAAACGAGATAATTGATCCCGGAGGATTGGAATTCAGGAAGACAAGATAGTCCTTCCTGAACAACAGCCTGCTGAGAGCTCGAGTGCTTGGAACAAGCCCCTCTCTACCCAAGTTTCTTCCTTAGCCGCTACAGATCCTTCACCCCACACATATGATGCCGCTCCGCCATCCCTGATCGAAGAGAATCAGAAAAAGAACTCTAAACTCTTTCTTCCTCTTTTTTCCATATATGTCTCATAAGTCCCCGCCTTCCCAGGAGAAGCGCAGCATGGCACAGAATCAAATGGAAATGCTCCTACAGGATGAAAAGGCAACAGGAAATTTTGCAAAAGTCGAGCCGTTGGACTTGGAGAAAGGTGACCTCCTTCAGGCTTTTACCCACAATGGCAAGATGAACACGCTTCTGGCCAAATCCAACAACGAGCAGAATAAGGCCATTGACCGCTTGGCCAGCACGCTGGTGACTCTTCAAGGGGCACATTTAGAACTATGTTCAAGAAGCTGTCGCGTTCCAGAACTTCTGCCTGGCAGACAAAATGAGCTTCCGAATTGCGACTCTGAATGCGTGCGGCATTGCCGCTCTTCACCGGAGAATCCAGCTTTGTTGATTTCTCAAGGAGCATCAGATTGTGATCTGCTTCCTGCAGGAGGTCAACGTAATATCCTTGGACTACGCAAGAGATCTCTGCCATGTTTACCGCGTCGTCGTTGCACCAGCAATGACCACTGTGGTATCAGGCCTCGCCTGCGTCTTCGCGGCCGGCGTCGTTGCTCATCGGCAGCAGATCCTATGGCCTGGAAAGGTTGCTGTTATCGACCTCACCGTTCGGGAAGTCTCTATGACGTGCGTCAATGCCCATGTCTCTCATGCTCCTGAATATCGCTGCCGCCAGCTCCAGATCATCGCAGCTCTGGCGCGTGAAGAAGGTGCGTGGATCCTCAATAACCAGAACATCTCGGCAAAGACCGAGCATCCGGTTCAGTAGAAACCCTCGTGGAGCTCCTGGACCAAGCCGACCTCGTCGACGTCGTCACCTTCTTCGATACTGCACTGGCGCACACCAGGGTTGCTACTATCGGAAACTGGGTGGACGCGCGTTCTCTGGACAGAATCCTACTTCCATCAGGCTTCTGCGACCGCGTCACCCAATACCAAACCATTGATTACGCCTACTCGGACCACCGTGTCGTCCTGATCCAAGTGGGAGACCCAGCTCCTACCAGACTTTCCTGTTCTTCGATCGAATGGAAACGTTCATCGATGAAGTGTTGGAAGACCAGGCAAATATTTCACCCCTGATATTATGGGAACAATGAACCAGTATCAAGGCAGATCTGGTCACGGAGTAAGATCACACACGCCTGCCGTCGCTGAGTCCGGCGGTGGATACATTGAGAGAGCAAGCTTCTTTCTGAGGCTGAGACTGGAGAACGATACTGCCCGCTTTGACTATCCGTCCTTGTCGGACCTTAGGCGATTCCTCCGATCCAGACGTCGCCCTCCCTCCACCTTCACCAACGACGACGGCAACACCTTCTCCGGGGGCCAGCTTAAGCGTTTCCTTCGTGAACGCTTAAGCAGTCGCTTTGCTCAGGCTCCAAGCTCAGAAAAAGCCATCGCCGACTTCTTAGCTGAAGACTCCCCTGGAGTTCGACGAGTGGGACCAGCTCTTTCTCGCTGACATCTCCCGCGACCAGATAGCGGCAGCTATCCACCGCCTGCCAAATGGCCGTGCCTCGGGATGAGACGGATTACCCTACGAGTTTGTCAAATCCTTTGAATATTTCTTGGCCGAAGTTATTTGGCAAGTCTTCGAGGCTTCTCGACTCCGCGGGTCCTTGCCTCTATCTTCAAGGTGCCGCAAAGTCATCCTGCTGCCAAAGTCGCATGGTGGTCTGGGTCTACAGGCATTCCGTCCAATTAGCCTCCCGACTACAGGGTCCTCCGCGACGTGCTAATGACCTGTCTGCGTCGTCATCTGCCAAAGCTACGCCGTTCCGGGACGGCAATCCTCCTGGAATATTGTGCGAGTTTCTAACGAAGCCGCCGGGGCAGCTAGACATGACACGCCGCTGGCTGTCATCTCTCTGGACCTCAAGTCGGCGTTCGACACCCTGAACAGAAGCTACTTGTTCCCCCTGTTGGAGAAGCCCTGCTTATCATCTGCCTTCCTCGGTTGTATTGCTGTTCTCTACTGGGAAGCAGACTCCTCCATCTGGGTCAAAAATGTATACATTAATGCCTTCCCGCTTCTCAACGGGGTGAGGTAGGGTTGCCGTCTCAGCGTCGCGCTATTCAGCATCGGAGTTGGACCTTTGCTACGCCACCTCGAGAGATTCTTAGACCGCGGTAGCGTGGTCGCCTATGCGGATGACATCGTGCTCTCATCAGGGACGTCGCTCAGTTTGAGCTCGTGCCCCTGATCTCCGAAGATTTCCGCATGGCCTCTGGGGTGGCTGTCAACTTCAGCAAGAGCTGCGGACTCTGGTGCAGTTCCTGTAAGCATTGTATGGATTCTCTTCTGGGAGTCTCCTGGCGTCAGAGTCGCTGACCGTCCTGGGCTGCACAAAATTTGCCCAGAATACCCCGTCGAATAGTATTTATTCATATATTAATCATTATTTAATCTTATTTATTCAATTTTGTATTTAATCTTATATGAAGGATGTAATAAAGAAGCTTCAATCTCTCTCCTTGACTCATCTTCTCTTAACGTTTGTTGGATCTCTTTAATTTTTGTCTCTCTCTCTTTGATTGTTATATCCAAATTTTGATACTTTGGATGTATGCCTCTGACCATATGAAACGAAAGTTCTCTTGAGGGAAATTGGTCTCTAGATCACGAACTGCTCGCAGCAATATTTTTTTTCATTCTTTCTAATGATGTTTAATCTTCGTATTTTCGCCAATAAATATTCCTGCTTGTTCATTTGTTAAGTTTGGATTATTGTCCCATAGGCTTCTTCCTTTTTCTTACTCCAAATCTCCCATGAACTTTTTTGTTCCATATCAGGTTCTGGATCGGAAATTACACATTTAGATCATTTTCTCCTCAGAATTGAGCCGATTTTCAACGCCCAAATTTGATAATTAGTTTCTGTTAATTAATTACAATCAGACATTTTCTCGCGCCTTTTGAATTAATTGAAAAACAATATAATTTAACTATAATTATACCTTGAATATATTCAAATATATGGAAGCATTTAATATTATAATGATATATTGTATGTTTAAATACAATATATAAATATAATTTAAAGTTAATTTACATAAATATTTTTTCAGAAGCGCTTCAGTTTACTGATTAGAATAAACTTTTTGCTTAATCTTCTAGTTAAACACAGAGGCGAAAAGCCGAAAATCGAAAAAACTGTTTGAAATTGAAAATGTTGTTATTAGAGTGTAAAATGTTAAATAAATGTAAAAGTTGATATTAAAGTGTGAAATATTGTCATTTTAACACACACACTTGTAAAATGTTGTCTTTAAATTTTAAAAGCTATATCGCCATGGCCGGTAATCTTCTCAGCGCTGGCACCTTTCTTCTTCTTCATAAGGCAAAAAGAAAAACTAGGTTTTTACAAAATTATTTAGGTAAATATTGGTCTTTATGATGTAAAATAGTTCCTTGATAACTATTTCTCGTTACTGTTCCCTTCTAATGCTTAGATATAAATATAAATTAATAATTATTTTTGACTATTTATATATTTGTTTACTTTCTCTCATATAGCACTGTGCCTTTTAAATATAGTACACTCTCAAATATAAATAATTATATGCAATAATTTATAAAAATATATATTCAAAATGATCATTTTACGCGCTTACACGAGGCTTTTGCCCTTAACATTAAAATATAGTGTGAATAAATTATGTTTAAACAAATATGCTTGCAGCCAACTTCAATCAAAAAGAACAATCGCTTCCGCGAGTAGTTTACAAGTACATGCTTCCCAATTCGAAGGGGTATTACTTATTCAAGATTTAATCAATTTTTCACAAGCATACACAGGCATACCGTGGTGGAGTAATATATTAATACTAACTTATGGACTTAGAACTTTTTTGACATTCCCATTAGTAGTCTATCAGCACAAAATAATTGCAAAGTTTGAAAATATTGTGGTTAAAATAAAAGAAAAAAAGGACGAATTTAATAATCAGGCATCAGAATTTTCATCAAAAATTGGACAAGGAAATCTGTTCCAAAAAAAGATGTTTCTACATTTAGTAAGTATAAATTACAATATCAAATGTATAGAAAGTACCCCCCCCCCCTTCATTTTATTCATCCAAATGTATTGTGTTGGTGAAAGAATAAGGCGAACCTCCCTGTAAAGGACACCCTGCTAGAGGACACCACAAAGGACAGTTTTCATTTGCAAAATTACTATTTTTACAATTTAGCAACTTTCTGGTAAGAGGACACCTCTCCTTAAAGGACACTTTGGCTCTGCAATTAGGTGTCCTTACAGGGAGGTTCTATTGTATTTCCTAAAGGTATTATAACTTTTGTTAAATGTCCCTGCTCTAGAACAACATGTGACTCAGTTTACTTAAGGGGCAGAACTTTTTAAAGGCTTTATTGTATTAGGTCCCAGTTCTAAATCATTAGATTCTCTCAGCTCAAAAGGAGCAACCTAGGTCATCATTTTTACAATAATGTGTGTGGGGTCGGTGGAAGGATGGTCTAAACCGTTGGTTTACGACCGCTACGACCCGGGTTCGATTCCTGCATTGGGCACTTTTTTCCGATTAAAAAAAAAAAATGCTCCAATAGCCCCCGATTCTTGCAAAAGTCTAACCCCACCAGTGAGTGCAAGTAACCAAATGGGGCTCTGGCATATTTGTAAGTGCAAAATCAAACTGCTTTAAACATGTGTAGACATGTGGTGCACTTACAGTAAAAGCAGTCGCCTTCTTCTACCCACCATGATTATCATGGCTTGTACCACGTGTACTAGGGATAAGCAAACAAAAAAAAAACAATGTGTGTGGGG
>CP092877.1:4512728-4532199 GCA_030710605.1 Cordylochernes scorpioides | reverse complement strand
CTATTTCCATACTTATTGCAGTATCTTTAGCCGTGGTTGTCATCTTCCCATCCGTTACTAGATCTTCTGCCTTGGTCAAATTCGTTCTGGTTCTAGCATCTTCTTTAATTAGCTCTATATTTATTGCAGGATCTGTAGTTGCTATTTCCATACTTATTGCAGTATCTTTAGCCGCAGTTTCTATTTTCTCATTATTTACTGAATATTCTGCCATGGTTAAATTCGCTCTGGTTCTAGCATCCTCTATCTTAGTTATTTCCATTTCACTATCTTCTTCCATGGTTGTTCCTTTGTTGATTGCAGGATGCTCTGTCATGTTTATTTCCGCATTAACACCACTAGTTTCTACCATAGCAGCCTCGTTGGATGTACTCTCCATTGCTTTTTATACAAAATTTAAACAAGAACTTCTATTAAATGCCAAGCGCAAAAATAGTACGAATTTTAATAAAGGTAAATCATGAGTGTAGCATTTTATGATTAATTTTTATATATTCAAAATACACACTTAAAAATATTTACATATTTTTATTATTTTTGTTTTATATATAGGATGACATTTCAAATTTATATGTAAAAACATTTAACTTGTTCAAATCTTGTTTAAACTCTAATAAAAAACCTAATTAATATTAATAAAGCTTTTTTAAATCATTAGATCATCTTAGAAATATACAAAATACATTTCTGAATAAAATTATTTTCGATTATTTTTTATCAAAATTTGGAGATTTGACACATCTAACACTTAATTTTATATCATTCTAATATACCTATTTGAGCAATATACATTTCACATCTAATATCAATTCGTTTTTATGTGGACTCAAAACTTATTCCAGCAATAATTTTTGCTGTCAATTTCTTTTATGCATTTTTAAATATCTGCAAAAGATATTGAATTTAGAATAAAGAAATATGGAGAGACATAACGAATGCAAATTTAGATGATAGCTGGCACGACAATTACGTTGAAGCTATTCCACAAACCTAGAGATATAATGACAATTGCTACTATAGCAAAGTTACTTCTCTTTCTTCACCAAGTGTGGATGCAATTTAACAACATTTATAACTGTCACTGGTTCCATCCAGGCAGTTTACGATAAGGTTTAAAAAGGAGAAGTCAATTTGAACCAGGTCTGTATGTGACACAACCGTGGAACATGTCAGTCCTTCACCTACTCAATAACAACGCTCCACCATGGTCACCTTCCTAGGATTCACTAAAATAGGCCTGGAATTGGTGCAAATTTTACATGAACTATAACGTGACCTCATGCTTGGCACCGCTTTTGTAAGTATAAAATAAGTCAGGTCTTAAGGACAGCCGCCCATGGATAGTCAACCCTGATGATTCCTAGGAGGATGTGCACCCGAAATCTTTGGTATTGGAAGGCCAGATAGAGTTGATAGACTAATTAGTCTGCATTTGAAGTTTCACTTTGGCGACGTGGTCAAATTGGATCCTCTTTCAATTCCTGACTGTAAAAATCATGCACAGTCTGAATTGTTGTCAAATTGGATGACGTTTGTCAGGATGAAGAGCTTGAAGTGGCAGCAATACCTTTATATATTTGGTTGAAATGTCTTTGGCGTAACGTTCTGTCAACTTGCTATGTGTGTAGAATGGATTATTTTGTATAAAAACAGGGTTTGTTTACTTCCATCATATTCTTTATGTTCACAAAATCCATTAGAATATATTTTTTGAAATATATGAAATAAATATCGCTCAACAAAATTCTCATTAGAATGGTTTGAGATCATTAAATAAGGAATTGAAATCGGCAAAAATAAAGGGAATATAATTCCAGCTGCTACGAGCAGTAAGGTCGAATAACAAGGTCACTGATATGTCAAAGCAGCTCAGGAAGGATGTGGGCAGACCATTTCAGTCCTTGATTGGTCACGGACACCCAAAAAGATCCGCCCTCTCTGACATTACCATTAGCATATAAGCTGGTTCCTTCTGAGACCCACAGAAAGGAGGAGACAAGACAGCAGCCAGGTCGCCATATTACCAGATTAACCAGCGAGTCCCAGGACTTCTCCAAAGTCCACCTTTTCAGGTGCTTCCCCCTTTAAACCGAGATAACCATGTTCCTACGCGTGTTGTCTTCATTTACCTTCAGGCTAGTGCGCTTCCACTCTGACTGCATGTTGGATGAGGAGCCCGCTGCGACGGGTTTACGGCTCCACGCATTACAACACACACATATATTGACAGTCGATGCAAACTAGCAACCTCGGATCGGTGACAAAGCCACTTCCCAAACTTTGGTAAACTGAAAAGCGTCCAAGTGGAGACCATGGTTTCGGGCTAATGGCCTTCTTCAGTCCAGGGCGGATTTTAGTCCATGAGATCCGCAAGGTATAGATGGTGTTTAGTTTTGACGTCTATTTTGACGGGAGAGGCTACCTTTGCTTTTATAAATTAATTTTCTACCGGAAAAAAACCTCCATATTTATTCTGGCCCTATATTTGGCCTAGCCACTTTGTCAGCTAAACACCTCTTTGGCAGATTGTGAATATTCCATTGGATCCCTTGTGGAGTCCGCCATGGACTAAAGAGGGGTCCGAAACCATGGTCTCCAGGTGAATGCTTCTCAGTTTGCCAAAGCTGGTGTAGTGGTTTTGTCACAGAGGCCGCAAGTTTGCGGCGATGGTCAAACGACGATTATCGATCAATTTCCTCCCGGCAAAAATTTCGTATATATTTGTGTGTGTAAGACCTTCGTTGGTTAAAACAATATTGGCTGGGAAAACATTCAGGAAGAATCCGGGAGAAGTCGAGCCATATTCATCTTTTTCGAAATTTGCATTGAAAAAAAAAAAATTCGAATAAAAAACATCCTAAATGTGATGGAAATGCTTTGACTCACTAATTCAAGTCACACATCCCAGAATATAGATTATACGAATCAACTATTATGTGGCTGTGCAATGTCTATAATTTATTTAAATATTAGTTTAAAATCAAGTAATTAAATCTTTAAATAACTTGGATGTTGTCAGATAAAAAAACATAGATATCCTATGGGACAATATTTCAGATATTGATTCGAGTGCACTCTATTGACCACTGTGACTTAGTTGGTGAAGAATTTGTCAAGTGGTAGAAATTTTAGTTTTTAAAATCAACGTATTCAATAATCTCTCACCAGAGCATTTTAAAATTTCGTTAGAGTTTCACCCCCCCCCCCCCCCCTTCCCCTTCAGAACCTATCATCCGAGTTTTTTTTTTTTTTAAGCCCATTCTTTAACGATTATTTCATCCACACGCATTTCCGAGTCTCTTGAACCAATTATAATTCATTTTTTCGTTTGTAACGCAATCAAACAAACCAGATTAGTTCTTTGCTACTTATTTTCTTCCCTCTCTTTCTCTGCTCCTCACTTAGTTTCACACAGTCTTTAGATGGATTAAAATCTACCCCTCCCTCTAGTAACCTAAAATTTAAATCTCTTTATGTCCCAAGTGGCAATATTTGAGAACTTTATAAATGTATATAGTGAATGTATTTCTGTTTCAGGAGAAGACAAGAACACTTCAGGTACTTTGAGAAACTCGGCATCAAGGGACCCAAGCCCAACTTCTTCTTCGGGAACCTCTTGGAGTTAATGTTCAAAGTAAATATGCTCTTCTAGTTTAAATCCGACATATACATAGTGTGATCAATAATTTCCAGGAATTAATAAAGCCAACCTACAGGTAACCCAGACGGAAGCTGGCGGGTAAAGTCCGGCCACTTGACATGCCAGTGAGATTCCACTGGGGCCCCGTTAGTTGACACCCCGGAAACACTGTTGGGGATGAGGTGCGACACGAGAGGCCGTGTGGCTGTGTCAGTCCCTTCTACCTCTGGTTGCCTAGGTCCCTCTTCCAACTTGTGACGTGTTTATTTCCCTATATTTTATACCACATAAAGTCGACTGGATAAAACCTGGTCGAGAAGAAAATTCCTGTTTCTACTAGAGTATGAAGAAAACAATAAGCAAGACCAAGATGATCGGACAAACCCACAGCCAAGTTCCACAAGACTCAACAACCGAATCAACTGTAACCGCTTCTCTTCGAGCTCTCACCCCGTGCCTCGAGCATCTTTTGAACCGTGATTCAGAAGAATTGATGACCTACGACGGAGATGAACCTGCTGCACACTTCTTTCACAACTTAAGCTCAGCCAAACTTCCACAACTCAGATCCAACACGCGGAAGGTTCTATCACCACTCAGAGGCAAGCCACGTAAAGTGGCCCAAGACTTAGCTCTACGCACACAATAGGACCTATGAAGAGGTCAAGGAGGGACTCTGTGCCGTCAATCCCCGACACCCTATCTTCACTCTTCAGAAGTTCTATGAACTTGAATGCACTTAGATGGCCAAGATCGAGACCTACTACAAGGACAAGGACCAAATCAGATTGCCGATCAACTCCCCAAGAGTTGCAGCACTATCCAACGACGTACCACGTCACAACGGAAACCTGTTAAATATGTCAGAACCCTCGGAACCAGTAGAGTGGTTGCACTTAGCCCAGCAGATGGCTTACAAAGGGGATAACACAGCACTAAATCTATCCAAGAACGATCACCACGCCAGAGCAGGACACCTTGCACCACCATGTGTTGTTATATTAAAACTTAACCTTTCATATAATGAAAATTGTGTGGTTACCGCGCTAATGCTGTTTTGACTTATTATTATTATTTTTTTGACATTAGGTAAAATTTAACAACGGCCGCTTAACGTTATGAAAATTTTGAATTCTTCATTTTTTTTTTTAAATTTGAATCTCTGCATGTGATGCTAATTGTTTCATGACACAATTCTTATGTTTTTTTTTCTCGTTTACTTTATCATTCTACCACCATTTTAATAAATCTATATAATTGGTAATAAATAATAAATTTGAATATAAAAAAGATTAATATTTATATTATAAAATTTTAATCAGTAGATTATTATGCAATTAACTTTAATACTTTATTTAAAGCTACAGAAACTCAGTATTTAAACTTTCAAACACCTATATATTTCTAAATTATGAATTGCAATTCAAACCAAAGCGTTTGTAAAAAAAAAATGTCTTTTTATTCAAACTTAAGAAAAATCAAATGCTTTCAAAGTTTGCTTTTAAAGTTAATATTTTGCATAGTCAAATTCAGGAATATAAAGATAATGAGGTAAAACATCATTGAAAATTATGTATTTATATTTAATGAAATTTCATTCCCGAGTAGGGTGATCCTTAAAGAAAAAAAAAAAACACCCCCTTCAAAAATACTCAGATTCTAAGCGCCATTTCCTAATTTGAAAATATGTGTATTGTGAACATCCATATTGGCATAAAAAACGATTTTTCACAACAATGGATGGATCCTAAAATCTGTTTGTTTATCAGGAGCCCCACATTTGCCAAGTTGAATGGTCAAAACGCTACGGTAATCTTTATGGGTGAGTGACTGTCCTTTTTCTCTTGTCCTTGAACTCTTTTTATAAATCATTTAACATTTTTACCCTTTTTAAGCTACTTTGATAAAACCTATATATCCTTTATTCGTCGTCTAGATGTTCTAACGCGTTATTAATCATTTCTCTTTTGTATCTTAAAATAATCGACGATTTATTCGGATGCGTGAAAAAAATAGTGTAGAAACACATGTGGAACAAAAAATAAATGAATAAAATTACATTAATTATTCATTTCATATCGAGAAGAATCATAGATTTGTAAAATTAAAAGGAATTCAATCTGACACTAATGCTATCCTTACACGATGACCCAAAATAACGGAGTTAGAAATTTTTATCCATATTTTTATTGAACAAAAAAATTGAACAGTTTGGATATCGTTTGAGATGTGGGGAAAGTTAATGAGGTTTGGAAGTAAGGTTTGTGAAGAGCAACGAGAAAGAGATCTTAAGTAGATATAAATTTACAAATATCAGTTAGAAGAATATGGAAATAATTTCTAATTTTCTTATATTAAGATTAATTATGTATTTTTCAGGTGTTGAATTTCTCAATTATGCTCATTTAAAAATTATGTTTGCTTTTTTTAAATTTTGCAGACACATTTTTTCTAGTTTATGTATACTCGGCTATTTGAATGAACCTGAATTCAGAAAAATAGATAATGGTTTGACCCGAAATTCTCAATATAAATAATGTAACTATGAGAGACTACTATATACCAATGTTAGGTAGCATCACGTTTAAGTTTAGCCACTACTGGAAACTCATGGTCTCAGTGAGATAGGAGTTAGTGGAGTCCTTCTCCACGCAGTGGTTATCTACTTGACCGGTGCTGCCATTGGATATAAACTTATAGAGTAGAACCTCCATGCGAGGACACTCCGGCTAGAGGACATTTCTCTACAAAGGAAATTTTTCATTGTAAAAATTCCCATTTTTACTATTAACAACTCTCCGGCTAGAGGAGACCTCTCTACAAAGGACAGTTTTCAATGTCAAAATTCCCATTTTTACTATTTACAACTCTCCAGCTAGAGGACACCTCTCTACAAAGGACAGTTTATATTGTCAAAATTACCATTTTTACTATGTAACAACTCTCCGGCTAGAGGACACCTCTCCACAAAGGACAGTTTTCATTGTCAAAATTCCCATTTTTACTATTAACAACTTTCCAGCTAGAGGACACCTCTCTACAAAAGACAGTTTTCATTGTCAAAATTACCATTTTTACTATGTAACAACTCTCCGGCTAGAGGACACCTCTCCACAAAGGACAGTTTTCAATGTCAAAATTACCATTTTTACTATGTAACAACTCTCCGGCTAGAGGACACCTCTCCACAAAGGACAGTTTTCATTGTCAAAATTACCATTTTTACTATGTAACAACTCTCCGGCTAGAGGACACCTCTCTACAAAGGACAGTTTTCATTGTCAAAATGATCATTTTTACTATGTAACAACTCTCCGGCTAGAGGACACCTCTCCACAAAGGACAGTTTTCAATGTCAAAATTACCATTTTTACTATGTAACAACTCTCCGGCTAGAGGACACCTCTCTACAAAGGACAGTTTTCAATGTCAAAATTACCATTTTTACTATGTAACAACTCTCCGGCTAGAGGACACCTCTCTACAAAGGACAGTTTTCATTGTCAAAATGATCATTTTTACTATGTAACAACTCTCCGGCTAGAGGACACCTCTCCACAAAGGACAGTTTTCATTGTCAAAATTACCATTTTTACTATGTAACAACTCTCCGGCTAGAGGACACCTCTCTAAAAAGGACAGTTTTCATTGTCAAAATGATCATTTTTACTATGTAACAACTCTCCGGCTAGAGGACACCTCTCCACAAAGGACAGTTTTCAATGTCAAAATTACCATTTTTACTATGTAACAACTCTCCGGCTAGAGGACACCTCTCCACAAAGGACAGTTTTCAATGTCAAAATTACCATTTTTACTATGTAACAACTCTCCGGCTAGAGGACACCTCTCCACAAAGGACAGTTTTCATTGTCAAAATTACCATTTTTACTATGTAACAACTCTCCGGCTAGAGGACACCTCTCTACAAAGGACAGTTTTCATTGTCAAAATGATCATTTTTACTATGTAACAACTCTCCGGCTAGAGGACACCTCTCCACAAAGGACAGTTTTCAATGTCAAAATTACCATTTTACTATGTAACAACTCTCCGGCTAGAGGACACCTCTCCACAAAGGACAGTTTTCATTGTCAAAATTACCATTTTTACTATGTAACAACTCTCCGGCTAGAGGACACCTCTCTACAAAGGACAGTTTTCATTGTCAAAATGATCATTTTTACTATGTAACAACTCTCCGGCTAGAGGACACCTCTCCACAAAGGACAGTTTTCAATGTCAAAATTACCATTTTTACTATGTAACAACTCTCCGGCTAGAGGACACCTCTCCACAAAGGACAGTTTTCAATGTCAAAATTACCATTTTTACTATGTAACAACTCTCCGGCTAGAGGACACCTCTCCACAAAGGACAGTTTTCAATGTCAAAATTCCCATTTTTACTATGTGACAACTCTCCGGCTAGAGGACACCTCTTTACAAAGGACAGTTTTCAATGTCAAAATTACCATTTTTACTATGTAACAACTCTCCGGCTAGAGGAGACCTCTCCACAAAGGACAGTTTTCAATGTCAAAATTACCATTTTTACTATGTAACAACTCTCCGGCCAGAGGAGACCTCTCCACAAAGGACAGTTTTCAATGTCAAAATGATTATTTTTACTATGTAACAACTCTCCGGCTAGAGGAGACCTCTCCACAAAGGACAGTTTTAATTGTCAAAATTTCCATTTTTACTATGTAACAACTCTCCGGCTAGAGGACACCTCTTTACAAAGGATAGTTTTAATTGTCAAAATTCCCATTTTTACTATGTAACAACTCTCCGGCTAGAGGACACCTCTTTACAAAGGACAGTTTTCATGGTCAAAATTACCCTTTTTTACTATGTGACAACTCTCCGGCTAGAGGACACCTCTCTACAAAGGACAGTTTATATTGTCAAAATGATCATTTTTACTATGTAACAACTCTCCGGCTAGGGGAGACCTCTCCACAAAGGACAGTTTTCAATGTCAAAATTACCATTTTTACTATGAAACAACTCTCCGGTAAGAGGACACCTCTCCATAAAGGACACTTTCTCTGCAACTAGGTGTCCTTTACAAAGAGGTTTTACTGTTTATACAAGGGTCATAGAGATAATTTGTATATATTTGAGAAAATCTTAAAACTCTACTAAATTCTAAAAATATATATTCAAGAAAAATGATATACCTAATATTTTCACCCAGTTTTAATGTGAATAAAAGGTTGAGTCCAGAGGTACTAAAGAAATAAAAAAATCGGGTCCATATCTTAAATGTTGAAATATTTTTAAAACGTTTAGAAAGTTCTAAAACCTTTATAAAAAATCTTCACACTGGATTGGCGAGACAAGCGTTTGATAGAGTGTAGATTAATGGATAGAAGTATGCATAAGATAGTCGTCTGCATTAATTTCCATATCCTTATATAAAATATGAACAGTATCAACGCGTGTCTTTATTTGTTAAAAGTGCAAGTTTTCGTATCTTTATAATACTTCCACAGACATAGCTTTAGATTGAAATATTCTCATTCTCTCAACCAATAGCTATGCCTATGGAACGAATATAAAGATTCGAAAACTTGCACTTTGCACGAATAAAGAAAAGGATTGCTACTGTTTATATTTTTATTTTATACTTTATAGCAACTTTCTTTTTTAATATTCATATGTCTAATTGTCTAAATTCGCTGTAAAAATCCAAAAATACATAATTTTATTTAAAACAATTACATATATGCTACGATATATTTATTGGTTGAGCAAATTTTTCCATTTCTTAAATCGATGAGAAGGTTTATGGAAACCTGTGGCCAAAAATAAATTCAAAAATATTTTAATATAATATTTTACTTCACACAGACCTTGCGAACTTCTCTTGTTAGAATAGAAATTTCAAAATATTGACGTTGTTATTCAAATTTCTTGTTTAATTATCTGGCAATCAAATGGTTCAAGATCATTTAATACTTATCCTCATGGTATTTACGGTGCACTCATCCTAGGATTCAGAAAATAAGCACGAGAGCTATAGGATCAAAAGGAAATGTAAAGAACCGGCAATGCTAAACACAAACATATTATTGCGCGAAACCTGTTGAATATATGAATTCAATTTTAGACTTTAATATTTTATAAAATATTGTCACTGAATAATTATTTTAAATATTCTGTGGTATATCATCATTAATATTTCCATAGTTATCACTCCTCACTATTCTTATATATCATTACTGGTAAATAAATGGAAAGATATAGTTTTGCATAAATAAACTATATTTTCAATTACTAAAATCGTATGTATTAATTTATAAAATAATATAAAACCCTAAAACCTTTCTAACAGTGGCAGCATAAAGCGTGGTTAAAACTTAAAATCTAAAATCGTAAAAATAAAAATGGGCTGCTGTTATGGAAGATATTTCGATTATAGATAAATTAAAAGACTCTGAAAATTTTGATATTTGGAAATTTCAAATTAACATTATTTTTAAAGCTAATAATTTAATTGAAACAATAAATGGCAAATTGTGTTTTAAAGATCAAAAGGATGAAAAAGAAAAAAACGCATGGATAATAAAAGATGCTAAAGCCCAAAAATATATTATTTCGAGCATCGATAAAACGATATTAACACACATAATACATTGTGAAAATGCCAAATCAATGTATGACACCATATGCAGAATATTTGAAAGAGATGATGAACAATTAAAATGTAAGCTGCTACAAGAATTTCACACTTATAAATTTGATAAAAATGTAGACCTTGTATCCAACATAAGTAATTTAAGAAATTTGGCTTTTAAACTCAATAATCTAAAACAGAATTTTGATGACAATATTGTTATTTCAAAGATTTTAACAATTTTGCCAGAAGAATATAATTATTTTTGTACTGCTTGGGAGTCAACTGGAAAAGATGAAAAAAACTATTGAAAATCTAATATCAAGATTGACCACTGAAGAAATAAGAAGAAATAGACAGAGCCAACCAGAAGACCGAGTGGCTATGAATGCAACAAAACAAAAGGTATGTTTTACTTGTAATAAACCAGGACATATATCTAAAAATTGCACCCAAAGAAAATTCTGCAAATTTTGTAAAAAAACTAACCATGAAGAAAAGGACTGTTTCTTTAAGAACAACAGTAAACCTGCTGCTAAAGTAAACAAAGAACAATGCAGAATATGTAAAAAGTTTAATCATAAAGAAAAAGACTGCTATTTCAGGAACAAAGAAAAGCAACCTCCCATTGCTTTCATTGCTGAACAAAGAGAAGAATATGATAAAAGATCATCAGTCACTTTCATTGTTGATAGCGGATCCACCTGTCACATGATTAATGAAGAAAAGTTGCTTGATCATCAAAAAAAGTGTGATGTGAACATCAATGTTGCCAAAAAAGAAGAAGGTATGAGAGCAAAAACTTCAGGACAATTTAAGGGGAGACAATGTAACTTAAATGAAGTAATATTTGTGCCTGAATTATCAAAAAACCTTTTGTCAGTGACCTCAATTGTTAACAACGGAGGAGAAGTAAATTTTAAAGGTGATAAAGTGACAATTTTGAAAGATGGGAAAAAAGTTCTAGAAGGAGATCAACTTGAAAATGGACTTTATGCTGTAAATATTGAACAACATTTTTCAAAGCAAAATGACTCGAACCTTACCTTACCAAGTGAAAACAAAACCCAAGAATGGCACAGAAAATTGGGACACATTGGAATGCAGAATCTAAGAAAACTTGAGAGTTTGGTTGATGGTATGGAGCTTAACAAATTGGAAAAACAGGAAAATGATCTGTGCGAAATTTGCATCATGGCAAAGCAAACTAGGAAGTCATTTAGAAATGAAAGATCTAGAGCTACCCGACCTTTGGAAATTGTTCATACTGATTTGTGCGGCCCAATAGAACCCTTAACACATGATAATAAGAAATATATAATGACATTTTTGGATGATTATACACATTTCTGTTATGTGTATTTGCTCAGCAATAAATATGAAGCAAAAGAATATATTAAAGAATATGTAAATGAAGTAGAAAGATTTTTTAAATGCGAAAGTGTCAAAATTAAGGTGTGATAATGGCGGTGAATATGCCAATACACAAGTTAAAGAATGGTGCAAAATGAAAGGAATAATACTTGATTTTACAATTCCATATACTCCACAATTGAATGGAAAAGCAGAAAGGTTGAATCGAACTCTGATTGAAAAAACCAGAGCACTTTTGCTGGATTCCAAATTAAATAAGGAAATGTGGGGAGAGGCCACAAGAGTCGCTGCCTATTTAATCAACAGAAGCCCTTCAAATACAATACAAACAACACCAGCACAGATGTGGTTTGGAAGAAAGCCTAATCTTTCTAATGTAAAATTATTCGGGAGTGAAGTGTATGTCAAAAAATTGGGAAACCTAAAAAAATTGGATAGTAAAAGTGAAAAATATTCACTTATCGGATACAGTGGAAATGGATACAGATTGTGGGACATGCAGAAAAGAAGGATTATAATTGCAAGAGATGTGGTGTTTACAGGAAAACTAACAAATGAAATGACCAGTGTCATTCAGCCAAGATACAGAGAAGATTTGGATTCTGAAATAGAGGAAAGTCAAGACACTAAAATGGAATTGGATACCCATGATAAACCACAGAACTCGACAATTCAAAATATATGTTAAGGAATAGAGAAAATATCAATAGACCTGAAAGACTAAAAGATTATGAAGTGTTGAATTCTGTTTCTGAAGAAATAGGATTGTTAACATACAATGAAGCTGTAACCGGAGTAGACAAAGAAAACTGGGTAAAAGCAATACAGGAAGAAAAAGATTCATTGAAGAAAAATGAAACCTGGGATTTTGTAAATACTGAAGAAGTTAAAGGAAAGAAGATACTCAGTTCTAGATGGATATTCAAGATAAAGGATGGTGGACATTATAAAGCAAGACTTGTTGCTAGAGGAAATGAACAAAAAGGACTAGATTTTGATGAAAACCTTTAGTCCAGTAGTGAGTACAATTTCTTTAAGAATGTTGTTATCCTTAAGTGTTAAGAAAAATCTAAAGTTCAAAACTTTTGATGTCAAAACTGCATTTCTCTATGGATATTTGGATGAAGAAATCTTCATGTATTTACCCGAAGGATATGAAGATAACAAAATATGTCGACTAAAGAAGGCACTTTATGGACTACGACAAGCACCTTCAAAGTGGAATAAAAGATTTGAAGCCTTTTTGAAAACAAAAGGACTGGTGCAATCAAAATTAGAAAATTGCATTTTCAAAAACCAAAATGGAAGTTTAATTTTGGCTTTATATGTTGATGATGGAATGTTGTTTGGAAGTAATGAAGAAGAAATGGACAATTTGTTGGAAGAACTGGCACAAGAATTTGAAATAAGAATAAGTAATAATCCTGAAATGTTTGTTGGCATGAATATCATGAATAAAGATGAGGGACTGATACTTTCTCAACATGAATATATAGAATGTGTTCTAAAAAAATACAACATGTTGGATGCAAAGCCGGTGACAACTCCAATTGTAGAAGGAGCTGTGAAAATTGATCCTATATTAGAAAACAAATCTGAAGGTAATTTTCCATATAGAGAAGCTGTTGGAAGTCTCCTATATTTAGCAAACAAAACCAGACCAGATGTTGCTTATGCAGTTGGTTATGAAAGTCGTTCGATGCATGAACCGACAAACCAGGATATACAAAATGTTAAAAGAACTATGAGATATTTGAAACAAACCAAAACTTTTGGACTTCACTATAGTAAACAAGATGAAGATATGGAACTTAATGCATATTGTGACTCAGACTTTGCTGGAGACATGAAAACAAGAAAAAGTACATCCGGATATACAATTTTGTTTGGTAAAGGACCAATAAGCTGGAGTTCAAGAAAACAACCAATTGTAGCCTTATCCACTACTGAGGCAGAATATATTGCTGCAGCTGAATGTGTGAAAGAACTCATTTATATAAAAGCACTAATTGAAGAACTTACAAAAGAAACCATACCTGCTAAACTAAATATTGACAACCAAAGTGCAATGACTTTAATGAAGACAGGACAAATGAACAGAAAGACAAAACATATAGATCTTCGATATCATTTTTTGAAAGATCAGTTAAGAGAAAATGTTGATGTTCAGTTTTGCCCAACCCAAGACCAAGTTGCTGATATCCTAACCAAGCCTCTGCCAAAGGAAACTTTTGAAAAACACAGATCTTCACTGCTGCAGATGATGTTTTGATAAGGTAATTAAAACTTAAAACATGAATTCAAGAAGGAGTGTTGAATATATGAATTCAATTTTAGACTTTAATATTTTATAAAATATTGTCACTGAATAATTATTTTAAATATTCTGTGGTATATCATCATTAATATTTCCATAGTTATCACTCCTCACTATTCTTATATATCATTACTGGTAAATAAATGGAAAGATATAGTTTTGCATAAATAAACTATATTTTCAATTACTAAAATCGTATGTATTAATTTATAAAATAATATAAAACCCTAAAACCTTTCTAACAAAACCAATCATGAAAATTCTCTACTAATTGGAGTAATTAACTTTGCATCAATCAGGAAATGGAGAAACTTCAAGGTTGACAGCAGTAATTGACTTGTGCCGAAAACTGCCGACTGTCCTCTTTTAGTGCCCAGTTTTCCCATGGATTTGAAAAAAAATCTACAAAATTTTAGGATCAGCTCACTTAATTAACTCTACAACATATAGAAATAAATGTACCATCATCTGGAATAAGACCAATAGCTGGAGATTTACTCGGCAGCATATAGAAGCAGATCTAGGATCTATATCATCAACTAGAATGAGACCAAGAGCCGGGAATACACTTGACCATATAGAAACAAATGTACCATCATCTGGAATAAGACCAAGAGCCGGGAATACACTTGACTATATAAAAACAGATATACCATCATCTGGATGAGACCAAGAGCCGGGAATACACTTGACCATATAGAAACAAATGTACCATCATCTGGAATAAGACCAAGAGCCGGGAATACACTTGACTATATAAAAACAGATATACCATCATCTGGAATGAGACCAAGAGCCGGGAATACACTTGACCATATAGAAACAAATGTACCATCATCTGGAATAAGACCAAGAGCCGGGAATACACTTGACTATATAAAAACAGATATACTATCATCTGGATTGAGACCAAGAGCCGGGAATACACTTGACCATATAGAAACAAATGTACCATCATCTGGAATAAGACCAAGAGCCGGGAATACACTTGACTATATAAAAACAGATATACCATCATCTGGAATGAGACCAAGAGCCGGGAATACACTTGACTATATAAAAACAGATATACCATCATCTGGAATGAGACCAAGAGCCGGGAATACACTTGACTATATAAAAACAGATATACCATCATCTGGAATAAGACCAAGAGCCGGGAATACACTTGACTATATAAAAACAGATATACCATCATCTGGAATGAGACCAAGAGCCGGGAATACACTTGACTATATAAAAACAGATATACCATCATCTGGAATAAGACCAAGAGCCGGAATACACTTGACTATATAAAAACAGATATACCATCATCTGGAATGAGACCAAGAGCCGGGAATACACTTGACTATATAAAAACAGATATACCATCATCTGGAATGAGACCAAGAGCCGGGAATACACTTGACTATATAAAAACAGATATACCATCATCTGGAATGAGACCAAGAGCCGGGAATACACTTGACTATATAAAAACAGATATACCATCATCTGGAATGAGACCAAGAGCCGGGAATACACTTGACTATATAAAAACAGATATACCATCATCTGGAATGAGACCAAGAGCCGGGAATACACTTGACTATATAAAAACAGATATACCATCATCTGGAATAAGACCAAGAGCCGGGAATACACTTGACTATATAAAAACAGATATACCATCATCTGGAATGAGACCAAGAGCCGGGAATACACTTGACTATATAAAAACAGATATACCATCATCTGGAATAAGACCAAGAGCCGGGAATACACTTGACTATATAAAAACAGATATACCATCATCTGGAATGAGACCAAGAGCTGGGAATACACTTGACTATATAAAAACAGATATACCATCATCTGGAATGAGACCAAGAGCCGGGAATACACTTGACTATATAAAAACAGATATACCATCTTCTGGAATGAGACCAAGAGCTGGGAATACACTTGACTATATAAAAACAGATATACCATCATCTGGAATGAGACCAAGAGCTGGGAATACACTTGACTATATAAAAACAGATATACCATCATCTGGAATGAGACCAAGAGCTGGGAATACACTTGACTATATAAAAACAGATATACCATCATCTGGAATAAGACCAAGAGCTGGGAATACACTTGACTATATAGAAACAGATATACCATCATCTGGAATGAGACCAAGAGCTGGGAATACACTTGACTATATAAAAACAGATATACCATCATCTGGAATGAGACCAAGAGCTGGGAATACACTTGACTATATAAAAACAGATATACCATCATCTGGAATGAGACCAAGAGCCGGGAATACACTTGACTATATAAAAACAGATATACCATCATCTGGAATGAGACCAAGAGCTGGGAATACACTTGACTATATAGAAACAGATATACCATCATCTGGAATGAGACCAAGAGCTGGGAATACACTTGACTATATAAAAACAGATATACCATCATCTGGAATGAGACCAAGAGCCGGGAATACACTTGACTATATAAAAACAGATATACCATCATCTGGAATGAGACCAAGAGCTGGGAATACACTTGACTATATAGAAACAGATATACCATCATCTGGAATGAGACCAAGAGCTGGGAATACACTTGACTATATAGAAACAGATATACCATCATCTGGAATGAGACCAAGAGCTGGGAATACACTTGACTATATAGAAACAGATATACCATCATCTGGAATGAGACCAAGAGCTGGGAATACACTTGACTATATAAAAACAGATATACCATCATCTGGAATGAGACCAAGAGCTGGGAATACACTTGACTATATAAAAACAGATATACCATCTTCTGGAATGAGACCAAGAGCTGGGAATACACTTGACTATATAAAAACAGATATACCATCATCTGGAATGAGACCAAGAGCTGGGAATACACTTGACTATATAAAAACAGATATACCTCATCTGGAATGAGACCAAGAGCTGGGAATACACTTGACTATATAAAAACAGATATACCATCATCTGGAATGAGACCAAGAGCTGGGAATACACTTGACTATATAGAAACAGATATACCATCATCTGGAATGAGACCAAGAGCTGGGAATACACTTGACTATATAAAAACAGATATACCATCATCTGGAATGAGACCAAGAGCTGGGAATACACTTGACTATATAAAAACAGATATACCATCATCTGGATTGAGACCAAGAGCTGGGAATACACTTGACTATATAGAAACAGATATACCATCTTCTGGAATGAGACCAAGAGCTGGGAATACACTTGACTATATAAAAACAGATATACCATCATCTGGATTGAGACCAAGAGCTGGGAATACACTTGACTATATAGAAACAGATGTGCCATCATCTGGAATAAGACCAAGAGCCAAGAATACACTCGGAAGCATATAGAAACAGATGTGCCATCATCTGGAATAAGACCAAGAGCTGGGAATACATTCAAGGCACCATATAGAATGATAAACACTACGAAGTAATTATAAAACAACACTATATTTCTCTTTGAAATAAATATTGATTTTTCACAGAAAAGAAACTTATGCTGTGAAACTTCAAGTGTTGTTTTATAATTATACGCCGCAATCCTTTATAATGTACTACGAAGTAATATAAATTCACGGTCTGGAAGGAATACTGGGGTGTACAGGTATTTCCATGGCTGGGAGCCGGTGGTGGTTGTTGGAGACCCCGGGCTGGTCCACCGCCTGCTTCAAGACTCCACCGACCGCGGAGTGAGTCATAGCCCCGAGGTGACAGAGTAGTAGGCCTCTTGGAGTACCCCTTTTTGGGAGTTATGATCCCTAAAGTTTCAGCCTTTTTTTATCAAATAGTCTTCAACAACGATCTTCCTCAACCACCATTCATTTATTGAAATAAGTAAACTTGCTTTGATATAAATGATCAAATGATAATCAGTTCTGAGAATAATGAAAAATATTGTATCAATAATTGGTGCCTCACTCACTCTCTCACGCACAATAAAAACTACCAGTTTTGGGCCCAGTAGTAGGAAGTAATGGGGAATATTCGGTGTATCATCCAACCGAAACATAAAAAGCTATGTGCAAAAAGGCATTTTTTTTAAATGAACTTATAAATATTGTAACATCATGCTTGAGTTGCGCCATTTTGATAAATAATTTCTCAATTATTATTTTTAAATATTTTATAAATAATTTTTCAATTTTATATATTAATTTTTATAAACAGATTATAGGTATTATAAAATTATCAATTGTATTGTGCAATACTGTGACTACACACCTCTTTAAAAATTGGTTTTATAAATAAATTACCCTCCACTGGCAGCCATATGCAACCCAGATGTCCCACGCGCAAATCATAAATAGCCTTTCAAATAATAAAAACATTCAACTCTGCTGAGTACCAAGCTACAAAGGAATCGAAGGAAATGAAAGTGCGGACCAAGCGGCCAAAATGGCCGCTAAATCAGACATTCCTCCATATTTTATAAAACTCCCAAATAAGCTGGCGAGAAAAAGTAGCAAACAATTTGCCCACCAATTATGGACCGATATATTTACCTCTGACCAATCAACTCGACATCTGAGAAAATTCTCACCCACTCCCGGCCATCTTAAAAAGAACCTCAGAAAAATACATCTAGGAACATCAACCACTACCTTACTATAAGGACATGGACATGTTCAAGCCGAAATGGCCAGAATTAAACAAGTCCCTGATTCAACATGTCCACACTGTCAAGAAGAAGATCAGTCCAGCATTTCAACTACAGCGATTCCAGACGGCTACACTTCTTGGACTGCCCTCATTCAATAACACTGTCCATTGAATCTACCAAGAAACAAACCGGCCTGGAAGCACTTGGTGAACTGGTTCACTAAGGCAACCAGGACACACTCCAAAACCACAGGACAGCCCGGGTAGTTTTGCCATCTAAGGATACGCTGGAGCCCGGGTTACCTTTATGTTACTACTAATTAACACAAAGCAATAACGCGCCATCTATATATAATACATGAAAACATTAAGACGCGAGTGTTTCTTTCAAAAATATATCAAACTTCTACTGTCCTTACTGTGATAGAAAAAAATACTGTGAGGGCTTGGCTCCTCAGTGGTGAACCCTTCCAGCGATTCCGCCAATTTTATCTACTAGACCGCTTTTTTAGAACTCTAATACTGTATTGGATCTTTCTGCTTATATATGCTACACTGAAGGATGGAGTCCTAGAAATGGTATTTAAGCATACTATGTACATAAGCTTTCTGGACAGTATAATTATATTTGAATATTTTCATGCGAAAATAGATTGTGAACAAGAATCAATAAAATACGATTTGCATAGACGAAAGCAATTTTTGTGTGTGAACTGAAGAAAATAAAAATCGCTAAGGTTACCATTATATCTGAACTTTTAAATTAAATTGATTGCGGTATTGAGGTAGAAGCAGATGGCGAATTTATCATTGAAGAGAACGGCAAAATGTTTCAAACAAACGGACTTCGATTAGCGAGAAGCCT
>CP092877.1:4499148-4512628 GCA_030710605.1 Cordylochernes scorpioides | reverse complement strand
GATCAATGTTGTAAATAAGGAACCACACGTCTCAATAACGAACCCTAGACTTTAAATATAATTGAAAATCCTAACAATGGTGTATGGAAATCACCCAGATTTTTTTTTTTTTTGGGGGAAAGAGAACAAAATTGGACTGAAAAACCGCAATTTCACATAAAAGAAAATTTACTACCTAAGGAACAAAATGATTTGAAACAAATTTTAGCAAGATACGCGGATATTTTTTCGTCGGTTAGGCAGAACCAATTTGGCGAAACATCGGATTGATACAGAAGATGCGAAACCAAATAAGCATAAGCCATGTTGAGCGCTGAAGAGTGAGACATCATAAGACAACATGCTGAAACAAGGCATAATTAGACCATTCTTTCCCGTAATGGCATATATAGATTTTGTGTGGATTACCGGAAGTTGAACGATGTGACAGTAAAAGATGTTTACCCATTACTTGGGATAGACGAAGTAATGGATACTCTTCAAGGACCAGATACATTTACTGTTAAAAATGTGAAAGTCGATATTTTAGTCCATGCCGATCACCAGAAGTCTGAAATTTTGTTACCTTACAATGCCATCAGGTGTGAACCATTGTACCAAATTTCAGACTTTTAGGTGTGTGTGTGTGTGTGCTCTGTAACCTCTTTGATATACATTAAAATTGATTAAAAGATTTGCGGTCACACAAACATGGAGACAAGTTAATTAAATGCTTTTAAAAATGCCTTATTTAATAAAATAACCATCACGCCTATTAACATTCACAGTGAGTAATAAAATAAATTCAAGGCAATCAAGATAAAAATTTCTTCACCTGTTTCCTTGGTACAAGCGTCATAAATATGGTAATTTTGAAAGTTCTACTAAGTGGTCAATTCCATTAGAGAATGATGAATTATTATTTTTTTTTTTCAAAATGATCATGAAAAATGGTGCTTTCTTGATTAACTACAAACATAACTAACTGTACAAAACTATTACATACATAAAACTCTTTAAAATAGCTAAATAAACAAATGACCTATTAAGTGTTTGGGTAGAAACAATTAAGAATTCTGAATATTTCTTTAAAATCAAAAGGTCTCGCTCGTGATACAACGCCCCCCGCCCCCATCCCCAGGCAAAAAAAAACTCTTTAATTATAAAAATATATACTGAAAAATAATTTCTTTATACACAAATATGTAAAACTAGCCGAATGACCCGGGCAACGCCCGGGTTTTACCCGATTAAATGTTTTTATTCAAATACTATTCGTTACAATTATAAATTGGCGCCGTGGATGTCACTCTTGTGAACGTCCCGCTCCAAACTTTGTGTCTGAGAAGAGACATTTTTATAGAAAGATGATCTGGCTTTTGTTTTCTGCTCGAATGAATGTTTTTCTGTTAGAATTTTGTTCCTGCGTACAAAATAATGAACTGGTTTCACCCGTGGTCTCTGCTTTTTGGAAATTTTCCCGATATAATTTTGTATCTGATAATCAAACATGATACAGCAATATCGTCATCATCATTTTCTGACTAAAAATATATAGTTTTAATAATTGATTTATATATATTTTTTAAATAGCCTATCGTCTTCCTCGTATTCTTTTACCTATGTATGGAAATTTTGGTTTGAATTAGTGAACTACTGCGAATTTGTATACCGGACATACAGACAGACAAACATACAAACATTCATTTTTATATATAGAGAGATAATAAAATAATTATTATCATTAGATCATGATAATGATCATAATGATGATGCGCGCGTTGATGACCAAAATCTATCCGTGAACTTCACACAGACAGAATAAGGCAATTATATAATATGTAAAATACAAGTACATTTCTCATATTCATAGAAAGGTGATGTGTTGATCTTTTACAGCCTTCGTCCCTCCCGAGTTGTGCCACCGCCGGGCCCAATTCCCTGATGTCCAGCGGGGGAGAGGTCTGGGGGCGACAGAGGCGGGCCCTGGAGCTGATCTTCTCGACTGACAAGATGATACAGGTAATGGTCGACGAGAGACATAGCCTAGAACCACGGTTGGCCGATACTGACAAAGAAAGTATTGTGGCATATATTCACTAATATTACTATGCGCGCTCTGAGAGGAAAAGATTAATAAAGTGCATAATGTTATTTAGGGAGAGCTAGTACCTGCCGTTTTAGAACATGAATACTATCCTGCCGCAAAATACAACAAAGGCTAATGAGCGGCCAAAACAATATAAAAAATATCTGATGAGTAATCTGTACTTCAATTTTTAATCAAGATATGTGATAATTTTATCCTTCATCCGCCAACGTTTCCCATCACCACTCAGCTTGAACTCCCTTCAGCACAAGATATCTTTAAAAGCTTGGGAAGTACAATCGATTGAGAATATTTTTAAAAGCTTGGGAAGTGCAATCAATTCAGAATATTTTTAAAAGCTTGGAAAGTGCAATCAATGCGGAATTCTCTTGACTTTGCTTAGACTTTTTAAAGATACTGATTCTATGAAGATTGATCAAACATTATCTTAATATTGATTTACAGGAGAGAGAACAAAATAAAAGAGAAACGTATAACCTAGCAAACAAAGAAAAATGTATCTTCTTCTTACGGTTAGAGCCTATTTTCTTGTTATATTACACGCATACTCTGTGTAAACATTTCATTAATTAAACTTAAAATATACATACAAAACAAGCTCCCCTGTGTATAAGCCCTAATCAGCAAGTCCAAGGCTATCTGCACATTTTCATAGTTTGTCCTTAGGTTTGTCCTTCGTTAGTATATCCGCCTCCATGTCTTCACTTTTAGCGTATGCCAGTTTCATTCCATTTTTTATTTCCTCTTTCACAAAATAATACTTCCGGTTTATATAGGCTTTGTTCGTGAAGATATTTTGTCAGATTGATACCAGTTTATTGCAGCCTGGCTGTCACATTTCAAGGTAATTGGGAAAGTTATATTTTCGCAAAGTTCTAGTAATTTCTTTAACCACAATACTTCAGAAATTCCTTCAAATATTGGTATCAGTTATGCTTCACATGAAGACAAGCTACAAAATTTTGATTCCTACTTCTCTAGTTTATTAGGTTGTCACCACTAGCGTCAATACTTTATGTTTCTCTATCTCACCGAGCTCTCCTTCAATTGCTTTGAGCTATTCGTTTCTTTCTCCACTATCCATTGCTTCTTTAAAATTCTCCGGAATATAATGATATTTTTCCATAATTAAATTAGCCTCATTCCTATCCTTTACTCTTTATGAACGTCGAGCTCTTTCTCCGATCATTTTCCTTTCTTGTTCTTCTAATCTTGCTTTGTGCCGTTCTTCTAAGACATTTTTGTATCTCCTTCCTTTCTACCTCCTTTTACGCATATTTCCTATATCGGTTCAGTTTGTGCTAAGTCATTTTCACTATCCTCACCTAGTTTTACCGAAGTATCCTCCTGAGACTTCACTTTTTGTGACAGGATTGTCTTCTTTCAAGATAAGAAAATCTTCCTCAATGATATCTCAACAATTTCCCTCATAGGTCAAATTATCACAATTATTATATTCATGAAGATATCTCTCATATGCAATAATCGATTCCTCTCTCCACTACCGATCTGACTTCATAAATTCTCTTTGTCATTATATCTTATATTCTGTAGGCTTCTCTTTTGTTGGAATAACCGATAAATATTGCCTTTCTATCTTTTGACGAAAACTTATTTCTTCTTGTTTTGTTCTCAAACGAATCTGTTAAATATCCAAATATTCTAACGTGTTAGACCGATGGTTTCCTGTCCTTCTATCTCTTTATAGGCATATTTGATTGATAGACCTGTGGGGAGTCCAATTCTATTTATAAACAGCTGTAGCAATTTCCTCTGCCCAAAACCTCAGTGTAATTTTGAGTCAATTAGTAAGGTTCTCGCTGTATATATGAGTCCTATTCACTCTCTCTGTGACTCCATTACTTTGTGGTGAGTATGAGGTGGTAAGTTGGTGAGGGATCACGTTTCTCTTCAAAAAAATCTTCAAATCCAGAGTTACAAAATTAGTTCTATTTTCGGTTTTTATCTTTTATTCTAAGACTTAATTCGTTTTCGGCTTTCGCTTCAAATTCTTCAAATCTTTCAAAGGTTTCATCTTTTGATCTCAGAAAATATACAAAGATTCTTCTACTGTAGTCTTTTACTATAACAATAAAATACTTAGATCCTCTTTAGATTGACATGGCATTGGTCCGCATAAATCCATATGAATCAACTGCAGGAACTTAACTGTATAATATTCCGTGATATTATATGAATTCTGAAACTGTTTTCCCATTATGCATGCTTCACACTCTGGTAACCTTTGGTATTATAGATCCAATCCTCTTACAATATGTCCTTAGATCATTTGTTCATGTATTATTCGTTTAAATGGTTAGTTTTTATTTTATAAACTAATATTGCTATTTTTACTTTTAAAATGTATATTAATAACCATGACGTTTTCATTTTTGCTATTGGTACATTTCTTAGTCTGTTTCCATCATAAACATTCTATCTTTAATATATGCCTCAGAGCAACTAACTCATTCCCTTCATTATAAATATTTTCTCCATCCTTATTGAAAATAACTGAATTTCCCTTGTTGACTAATTCGTATACTGACAAGAAATTATTTCTTAGATTTGGTACATGTAAGATATCTTTGATGCGAATATTTTCTTGACTTCACTTGTGCATGTAGTAAGTCTCATATCTCCTTTGGCTATGGGAATTGGGTAGTTTTGCCCTTCTCAGCTAGGTTGATTTCACTTTCGTTATCTGTCACATTTCCCATCAAATTTAGGTCTGGGGTTAAATGTGCGGTGCATACTGAATTTATACACCATATTTGCCTATCATTTCTCTCATCTGGTGAATCTTCGAATTATTTTATATAAGTTTCAAATGCTTGCCCATTAATTCCACTTTTCATAGTATCCACTAAATTATTAGAACGTTCTCTACTGTATTTGTGAGTTTTTAAATCAGGAGTCCATTTCTTTTGATATCCTTGTTTCTGCTTATCTGGAAAAAAATATTTTTGGCTGAAATTGTTAAACTTTTCTGTATTTAATTCTGGATGCTTGGTTATGATCGTTCTTAACTGATTGATTTAATCTGATTTTTTTCTAGACTCCTCTTAGTATAGGTTGAACCTCTTTAAATTTTTGCGTTTCCCTTAGATCGTAAGACAATAGCAATATTTTCATAATTTGGATGTATTCCTCTGACAATATTAAATGAAAGTTCTCTTGAAAGAAATTGATGCCCTAATGATGAACTTCTCGCAGTAATATGTTTTACTCTCGTTATATATTCATCTACAGTTTTATTATCTTTCACTCTAATTTCTTTAATTCTAAGCCTATATCAATGATCTTATCTTCCAAATTGCCTGTGTAAGTTTTTCTCAATAAGTCCCAGACTTTCTTCGCATTTGTTTCTCCAATAAACATTCCAGCTTGTTCATTTGTTATGGTGGTGGTGATTATCACAACCCAATATAATTTAAATATAATTATATATACGAGAGGTGTGTTAAAAAAGTATCGCGACCTTTGAATTTTCGCGGGTTACGTATAATCGAATTTCGATCTTTTTGTGGCTTTATCTTGGTACTCATGTCTCTCACTTATGCCGACAAGCTTGGCCATTTTAAATGTTCACTTAATTGTTGACAGCTGCTTTGCTTGCAGGTGTTTTGGATCGTCTTCGATTTTTACCTATTTAAAAAATGGATCAAAGAACCTGTATCAAATATTGTGTGAAAAACGAAATTAAGTGCGCGGATGCATTCCGAATGTTGACTGTGGCATACGGAGAAGCTACCTTGGACCGAAGCAACGTTTATCGGTGGTACAAAATGTTCTCAGAAGGCCGAGAAGATGTGAACGACGAAGAGCGTGCCGGACGCCCGAGCACTTCAACAACAGACGAAAAAAATTGATGAAGTGGAGAAAATGATATTGGCCAATCGTCGAATCACCGTTAGAGAAGTTGCTGAAGACCTAAACATATCGATTGGCTCGTGCCATTCGATTTTTATCAATGATTTGGGCATGAGACGGGTCGCCGCGAAATTCGTACCAAAATTGCTCAATTGCGACCAAAAACAGCATCGCATGAACATTGCTAATGAGATGTTGGACTCTGTCCGCGACGACCCAAATTTGCTCCAGAGGGTCATAACTGGTGACGAAGCGTGGGTTTATGGTTATGACGTGGAAACCAAAGCTCAATCATCTCAATGGAAGCTGCCGCACGAACCAAAACCGAAAAAAGCGCGCCAAGTTCGGTCGAATGTGAAAGTTTTGCTGACAGTTTTCTTCGATTGCAGGGGCGTGGTGCATCATGAGTTCTTGCCACAGGGTAGAACGGTCAATAAGGAATATTACCTGCAAGTTATGCGCAATTTGCGCGAAGCAATCCGCCAGAAACGCCCGGATTTGTGGAAGAACAAAAATTGGCTTTTGCACCACGATAACGCCCCTGCTCACACATCGTTGCTTGTGCGCGACCTTTTGGCCAAAAACAGCACACTAATGATGCCGCAGCCACCGTATTCCCCAGATCTGGCGCCCTGTGACTTTTTCTTGTTCCCTAAACTGAAGAGGCCCATGAAAGGACGACGTTACGCTACGCTTGACGAGATAAAGACGGCATAGAAGGAGGAGCTGAAAAAGATTTTTTAAAATGATTTTTATTCTACCTCAGATACACCTTCTTCGTAACTTTTAACTTTATCTTTATTCCGCTGATTTTTTATTTTTATTTTTTATTTTTATTTTTGTTTTTTCTTGCTTTTGTCTTCGCCTCTCGTTGTCCGCCTTTCTCACTTCGTCTTAGGTATACAGATTTTCAACGGGCTGATATTCTTTGTACAGGCTCAAAATAATATTTATACAGAGTAAGATTGAAAATATTTTGTTATTAGCATGTGCTCTCGCGGGCGTGCATCAGATTGTTTTTAATATTTTTAATACTTTTAAACTGTCGCTTATAAATATAGCATCTCCTTCTTTTTCATGTCAACACCTGATGAAGGACGGGTGACGTCCGAAAGCTTGTGTACAGCTTAATAAAGAAACTCACCACTTTCCTCTTGATCTCCCTTTTACACTTCAAACGTGGCTATATCTCTTCTACCATGTCAGATCCTAATCTTGAATTTATACCCTATTATAAGCGACAGTTAATCAAGAAATCTCTACAACTGGCCCGGTGGAAATGCCATCTTGTCTTCAATCAAAAATGTTCACAATCCTCCTTTATTCCTCCTTCCCTCAGGATCCATGACCCAGTGAGAAACCACTACTCTACGGGCATCATACAACGCACTGAGGAACAACTTCTCCTTTCCAGAATTAAAGGCTCCCGAGCTATGATCCGCTTCCTCCAAAGAACCATCAGAGGCCTGCTTTGCTTGCTTTCTTGCAGGATTTCTCCCAACGAACTTGGTTCTCTTATACTGACCATAAACTCTCGCGTCAAGATCCAAAACTCGGAGATAGAATCCCGTCACCACAAAAAGTTTGAATTCTGGCGTTTGAAGTACGGATTTCCTTCTTGCACCCGGTCAAAACCTGAAGATGGCATCGTGAACCTAACTGACATAGCACTTTCTGACACCCAGATCTCTCTATTAAAAAAAGGCCTCAACTTCCGTCTGCCCAAAGAACCTGATCTCTTGTACACAATCAGTGGAATTGAGTCATCCCTTCAACACCAATCCCACGTCGACAAACATTATATTCGGTCTACCATCACCAACAAGCTACTTGCCTCCTCTAGGAGATCCTCAACCGCTCCCAGTGCCACCAAGAAGGATTTCGCTTCCCTTAAAGCCTTAAAGAACCATCGCGATATTATAATTTCCAGATCTGATAAGGGCTCTCAAGTTGTTATGATGAAGGCGGATGAATATGAGAGAAAAATGCTCGACATCCTATCTGACCCTGACACGTTCCAGGAGATCCCAACCGAACGAATCGCTGCCCTTTCCGATAACTTTAAGTCCGCACTCAGAACACTCAAGAGGAATGGAGACATCACCCCTGATCAATTCCAGCGATTCACCTCCAATCTTACCGGTGTCCCTTACATATACGGCCTCCCTAAGACCCACAAGCCCCACATCCCCCTTAGGCCCATTGTAGCTTACCACCTCTCCCCTGCACTACATTTAGCCAAATATCTCACTAACCTCCTTAAACCTCTCGTTAAGGCACACAACCTCTTTTCAGTTCAAGATCCTACCGAATTTCTAGCCAAGTTAAAGAGTATTCCCCAGCCTAATAGACTGGTCATGTCCACCTTTGACGTAACATCCCTGTTCCTGTGCCTTCCGCACTCTTTGATTACAGACGGCCTTAGTTCACTCCTTGCCCTCTCTACATTCTCTAGCAAAGACCAAAAATCGATAATAGATCTGTTTACTATCTGTCTTGGCATGAATACCCTTGAATTCAACAGCCGTTCCTTTCTACAGATACGAGGCTCCCCTATGGGCAGTCCTCTCTCCACAATCGCAGCGGAGATTGTCATGCTAGGGCTGGACCAATGGCTGATGTCCAAGGATCATTTGGGGGTTGTTACTTGGTTACGTTACGTAGACGACATTTTCTGCCTGCATCGAGATACCGATCTTTCGCCCATTCTCTCCGCTCTAAACTCTTACCATCCGGATCTACTTTTTACACACAACCCATCCCGCTCTAACTGTATTCCGTTTTTAGACATTTTAATTATTAACACCGACGTTAAATTCCACACAACGGTCTTTCGCAAACCTGGCTTTACCCCCTCGTACCTACATTTTTCATCCCACGCCCCCGTCTCCCACAAGATCACCACCGTCCGAACTCTTTCCAAACGTATCTACACCCACTGTTCCCTCCCTTTCTTTAACAATATCGAGAGGCGTACGGTCTACTCGCATCTCCTGTCCGCGGGCTATCCACGCAGTTTTATTGACCGGCATTTTTTCACACCCAACCAAAAAAGAACCACACCTCCTGTATTTAAAAGCACCTGCGTCCTCCCATACTCCACCACGAATTCCGGTATTGGTTCCTTTTTACGTAAATACGGCATTCGCACTTTTTACAAGTGCACACCTTCCCTTCACACCTTCTTAAGACATCCTATCACAAAAAGCTCCGCCAAACGTAACCCCCAATCCCTTTCCAACGCCGTTTACAAAATTCCCTGTAACGATTGCGATTTACACTACATTGGAGAAACAGGCCGAACAATCGCCATCAGAGCCAGTGAACACGCCCGTAACATCCGCTCGAAAGACAAAAAATCGCTCATATACCAACATATTGCCGAGTCCGGACATTCCTTCAATCTCGACAACACAACCCCCGTTTATAACGATATAGCAAACAAATACCAACGCTTAGTTCTTGAGGCCCTTGTTTCTAATACTACCCCCAGCCTCAACAGAAAGATTGACCTCCCGCCCCAATATTCTGTTTTTTATTCTACCTCAGATACACCTTCTTCGTAACTTTTAACTTTATCTTTATTCCGCTGATTTTTTATTTTTATTTTTTATTTTTATTTTTGTTTTTTCTTGCTTTTGTCTTCGCCTCTCGTTGTCCGCCTTTCTCACTTCGTCTTAGGTATACAGATTTTCAACGGGCTGATATTCTTTGTACAGGCTCAAAATAATATTTATACAGAGTAAGATTGAAAATATTTTGTTATTAGCATGTGCTCTCGCGGGCGTGCATCAGATTGTTTTTAATATTTTTAATACTTTTAAACTGTCGCTTATAAATATAGCATCTCCTTCTTTTTCATGTCAACACCTGATGAAGGACGGGTGACGTCCGAAAGCTTGTGTACAGCTTAATAAAGAAACTCACCACTTTCCTCTTGATCTCCCTTTTACACTTCAAACGTGGCTATATCTCTTCTACCATAGGAAAAACCGTTGGCACAAGTGTATAATATCTCATGGGGATTACTTTGAAGGGGACAAAATAGGTATTCATGAATAAATAAATAATTTTTGAAAAAACACAAAAGTCGCGATACTTTTTGAACACACCTCGTATATTTATACTGAATTTATTTAAATCTTGGGTAGCACTTAAAAATGCAATATATATTTTAAATTGTATAAATACCTTTTAAGACTTTTCAAAAGCGCCTCAGTTTACCGATTAGAATAAAATTCTTGCTTAATCTTCTGATCAAATATTTTGCCTTTGAGTTTTACATCAAACCATAAGACTCTGCTACCAATTGTTGAATTTGCTTAGACCTTTTAAAGATACTGATTTTACGAAGATTGATCAATCATTAACTCTATTGATTTATAAGAGAGAACAAAATATAAAATCATCTTAAAACAATAGTAAACAAAAAGAAACTTATCTTCTTCTTACGGTTAGCGCCTATTTTCTTGTGATCTCACACACATGTACTCTGTGGGAACAATTAATAAATTAAACTTAAATATATATGCAACAAATTCCCATAGAGCCTTAAATGATACGGCGTGTGCAGTGACTTATACTTTTCGTTAGAGTTGGACTCATGCAATCTTGGAATAGGCCAATGAAAATATTTTAAATTAGATAAATATAAAATTTGCCTCTAAACTGGTTTAGATCTAGGATCTGGTGATCTACTGACGCGATGGCTTCAGCCAACATAATAACCCATCTTTATTGATAGAACAGAGTATTTATCATGGATAAAATTAGAGTATTTATTAGCACGAACTCTTTCGAAACCGAAAAAATAAAGTGCATTTTTATAAATATAAAAATCGCACAAAAACATTCATTTTTCTTTACATGTGTGTGTGGTTAGCTGATACATCAATTAACTTTAGATATATTTCAAGAGAATTTTCTAAATGTCGGATAATATTTAATTGTTGGAGAAAAAGAGAAAGACAAAATTACTTTAATCAACATCAATGACATTGCAGAAATTATTCCAAGTGTTGGAGTGGAGCCAGATACATTGCCGCAATCAGGTTATAATTGCTATCGCTAAGTTTTATTTTTAAAATTGCTTTGACATTGAATTGATTTTTTTTTATTGTTGGACCTTTCTTGTTGATAAGCCTCGATAAAATGGGTGTTTCAAATTCTTGCTCGTTAATACCACATTACGGTATCCACTAAATTATTAGAATGTTCTCTACTGTATTTGTGATTTTTAAAATCAGAAATTTATTTCTTTTGATATCCTTGCTTCTGCTTATCCCGAAACCAACAATCCTTAGCAAGATGTCCTTTTTTATTACAAATAATACATGTCGTAAACCCGGGTAAGACAACAAGTGAGTTGGAAGCAGTCGGGGTTGAGTGGCAAGGCGTGCAGAGTGGGAAGTCCGCACGGGACAGTAAGGACAAAGTTTGGGATCAAAAGACGCTCTCCTAGAACCTCTCAAGTCGCATCAGGATCAGGGGAAAGTTGAGGATTAACAAAGGAAAGCTCGGCGTCCTGCATGAAGCCGCGGGGGCAGAGAGGAGCCAAAACGGCGGCCACGAGGGCCGCCGTGAGATGACCACGGACCTAGTACTGAGCGGGCCTGTCCGAAATATCCACTGTAACCTAACTGTCAACATCCGGACCAACCCCCCTTTTTGTCCCTCTCTGGATTCCCCGGGTGTTGATACTCATTGGTCAGTCTTATGTGGGTCATCTTCTCCTCCCCTGAGGTCCGGTGGAAAACTGGTGTCACTTTAAGACGACTAGAAAAGACGTCATACTTTATTACTTACATATCTTTGTTTAAATTACGATATACATATTTTGGCTGAAATTGTTTAACTTTTCTATCTTTCATGCCTGTTCTTAACTGATTGATTAAATCTCATATTTATTATTATTTTAACTTCTATTAGCGTTTGGGTTTTTATAAACCCCTATAATCGTTGTTCTCCCCAACTTACCTCTAGGTTATAACCTCTCACTTATATATAACAGTAAGAATGTCGGAAACTGATCTTCAAGAGATTTTTTATCACTCTATATTTCTTTTTGGCAATATAAAGATATATACGTGAAATGGCCATATAACTGTTCAAAAAAGAACCGCTATGCTTTAAACGTAAAGCATGTGCAATAAGCTGCGTAACGCCAAAAACGTGTGTTCTAGATTTTCTTTATAAAATATTAACTCGCTCTTGAGGTAACCCGGATTCCTGGAGCCACGTACAACTATCCGGGCTGGTCTTTAGACTTCACATCTAATAGTGGACATCCAGTTTATCAGATGTACTGTACTTGGTTCTGTAGGTCTTCAGGGATAAATATATTTATTCCTAAGAGGCTGGGCTGTTTGGAACCTCTGAAGGTGGTAATCGGGAATATAATATTAAATTTAGATTATGTTACGATGCACTAGCGCGCCATCTGTTATCAAATTATAAAACTATTTTAGAGGCGTAATTTTCTTTTTAAAATAAAACAATTTCTACTGTCCTTACTGCAATGGAAAATTCTGCTGTCCTAAAAGCTTATGTCCATAGTTCTTCTAAAATACCCATTCCAAGAGTCTTACAACAGTCAACTATAAAAGGAAGTTCCAAAAATGCAATATAACAGCGGTATGGTAGATTAAACTGGCGAAACCGCTGGGAGGGTTCACCACTGATGAGCCAGGCCCTCCCTTTAATTTTTCCATTGCAGTAAGGACAGTAGAAATTGTTTTATTTTAAAAAGAATATTACGCCTCTAAAATAGTTTTATAAATTTAGATTATATTCATTTGTATGAAATAGAAAAATAGGTTCAAAGTGGAGAAGAAGTATATAAGAAACATACTAGAAGTGCAAAAAAAGCCTGCAATAAATATACAAGAGAATTTTATATAATAAATATACAAAAGTAACCAAATAGACAAGAGGTAAACAAGAAGCAGATGATAAGCATACATGAATTCAAGAAAATCACACCAGAAATATATAGGAATTATACAAGAAAGATGTTGTTAAGAATTATACAAGCACATTAGAAAGGACGTAAATGACATTTACAATAATTATACAAACACAGTATATATGCTATAAATGTACAAGACTTACAAGAAATATATATGCTATATTTATAGCATATCTACTGTGTTTGTATAATTACACAGGTCTACAAAACTCAAAGTAGTTGTACCTTATAGCATATATATATCGGGATTCAGAAAAAAACTCTGAGAGATATTTGATGCACAGTGATAAATATCCCTGTGCATCAAATATCTCTCAGAGTTTTTTTTCTGAATCCCGATATATATATGCTATAAGGTACAACTACTTTGAGTTTTGTAGACCTGTGTTATTATACATATTTCTATTAGAGTAATTTTGGAAGATGTTATATAAAATAAAAGAAATTTTGATGCACAAGTTTTAAATATTAAGCCTAGTGCAAACACATCAACATATATAGTCACGACCGTCTTTCCTCAACAATTCCTCATCGCTGTCACGGATGCGCGC
>CP092877.1:4457568-4499048 GCA_030710605.1 Cordylochernes scorpioides | reverse complement strand
TGAACGGGAGTTCAACAGAAGAAAAGAGCACATTTTCACAATCTTCTTGATTGGAAAATATTTCCTCCAGATTCAGAACGAAAAAACTACAAAATAAGATAAATTCAAATCCAAATTACCATCTTTTTCACTGTCTTCAATAACATTTGAAAAATATTCAGATTCCAAATCACGAACAATCAAAAAATCTCTAGGATAACAAAGATTGGCTTGAGTACTACCCTTTAAGGTTCGCGGAGCATCAAAAATATTAATTTCCTTTTTAATCGTTCCAGGAGAAATATAAGACCAATTTTTTTCTATGATCAATACTAGGATTCCTATATTCAGCAATCTGTTCAACTCCATAAACAGGAGATCCGCCATTATCAGTAACATCCCTCAAAAACATTTTTGGCCATGTGCCTTTTCCAACAGGGACTAACTTTCTACCCCCAAAAGAGCTCATCAAATCTCATTATGCTTCTGTTTTCCGACTTTTTCTCAACTTGATTTTTCACTTTCTTCAACAACAGACTTTCTCTCAACTTCAGTCTTATCACTTTCTTCCGTTTCTACAACTGGATTTTTCTCAACTTGAGATTTTTCACTTTCTTCGACAACAGACTTTTCCTCAACTTCAGTCTTATCACTTTCTTCCGTTTCTACAACTGGATTTTTCTCAACTTGAGATTTTTCACTTTCTTCAACAACAGACTTTTCCTCAACTTGAGCCTTTTCCCCCTGTGAAATATTTTCTACAGGGTCTCGTACACCCGACATTTCTAAGTTCCCAAGATCCTTTATATTATGACTCATGGTCAAAAGAACAGGAGATGCATACTCCGAAGCCAAACCCTCCTTCAAAGGAATCTCTCCGAAAATTGCCCAGCCTATCTTCGTATTGATCGCCGTCAATCCCTCCTCCAAACAAACCACCTGATCAGTCCAGATCTTGCTTAAATTGTCGGCGCCCAACAGAAGGTCGATTTCTGATGTCTCAACATTTTTCTTTCTAATAATGGTGACACCTTTTTTGTCGAGATCCCGCATCCAAGTTCCTGCTGTAAAAATAGGAACTCTGTCACAGATCATCCGTTGACCCATCGCTTTGACCTGTACGGTTTCTTCCTTTAAGACATTTGTGAGGGAAAAAGAATAAAGGCTGTGCTTCTCTTCTCTTGTTTGTCGACCTCCAAAAAGGCATTTCGTCAATTTCCGCTCTCCCAATTTCTCTAATCCCAATTCCTTTGCCAAAGATTCTTTAATGAATGAATACTGACTCCCCGAATCCAACAAAACATTTATAACTTTTGATGCTTCAGAGCTACAGATTTTTGCTCTCACTGTCATTGAAAGCACCTCGGATGCACAGGACTGTGTGAGCAGAACGGTGGACCTTTGGTTTTGTACTGAAGAATTGCTCTTCCTTTCTTGATTACTTCCTCCATCTTCCGAGATTGAGTTCCTTCTTGAGTTGTTTCCCCGACAGAAAATCAAGTAGTGGGGTCCTCTGCAATTCTGGCAAATAATTTTTGTCCTACAGTCTCTTCTTAGATGATTTCTTTTTAAACACTTGAAGCAGACTCCTGCGTCAGACATCTTCTTAAGTTGTTCTTCCCGAGTCATTCTTCCAATTTTGAAACATTTCCAATTTTCATGGCCCATACCATAACAGAAGATGCACTTGGTTTTTCTCTCGTAGCTCGTGGTCGAAAATGATCCTTTTGGATATTTGTACTCTTTATTTTTCGAAACATACAGCTGTGATGCTGTTGCTTTGTTGCTCTTATTAAAATGTAAAGGTCTCGAAGGAAAATTGTACTTGGGGTTATTCTCACCCACTCCAATCCTTGAAATGTTTATTCTTTGTTGAGCTTTTATCTCGGCCCGTAAAAAGCCCATCAAGGCCTTCAGCCGGTCCCCCTTCCCTTGCTCCACGTCCTGCTCGTCATCCCGGCCATAACCGGCCTCGGGTGTTCTTTGCCACACCTGCAATATCTCGGTGGGCAGGCAAGACTCCACCAGTGGGAAAAGGAAAACCTCCAGGTATTCCGAAGGAACACTCAACGATTCTAGAGATTGGAGGTAGGCCGAAATCTCGTCATAAAGACGGTCCAGGTTTGCACTCTGTTTACGTGCATTAAGCACAACTAAATCGATTAACTTTCTCAAGTACAACTCAATCAATAATTTCCTGTCTCCAAACCTGCCTTTTAGAGCTCCTATGGCACTCTCATAGTTTTTCCGGTGTGGGTGTAAGCCCCCAATAGGCGGTGTGCTCGGGAACCCGGGACCATGGCTTGGACGAGATAGTGCATTTTCTCGTCGTCGTCCAATTCTCTATCCTCATGGATCCTTTTAAATCTGGACCACCATGATATCCATCCTTCCAAGTCACCATCAAAACATGGCAATTACATCTTTGGTAGGTTTAGATTTGCTCTTCTTGAGCCCTCACTTCCGGCTTCTGATATTGCCTTCTTTCCCTCAGCCTTGGCTTCTAGGATCTTACTGATCCTTATCTGTATATCACTATACATTTTTGCGTATTTTGCAGTGGCCTCTAGCTCTTTCATGACCGCTTTCTCGTCGCAGTCCACTGCATTGACCAATTCTATTTCTATTTTTTCATCATATTCTTTTATCTGCTGGTAGTACTGGACAATAAAGTCTCTTTTTCCAATCAAGAGGTCTTCATCAGGGGAGACTCCCTTTAACTCTTCCAGAGTTTCATTTACTTCCTTGGTAAAAAGAATTCTACGTGGAGTTCTGGATCTCTTTAAAATAATCAAATTCACAGTTTCTTTTGACGTCTCCATCCTGGCAGGCTCGCCACTAATATTGAGTCCAACTTTTTCTGAGGCCTTTTACTCAATATTGGAAAGGTGTCTCCTCTTTAACCTCGGGAGACGACCTAGTGCCTCTCTTGTCCAGTCCAGCTACTTATATCCAAGAGGAAGGCCTGAAGAAAGGGTAACCACGACGCGCACACAATCTCTTATTTCAGAACTCAATTTTTATTAAAAACTCGGTCAATTTATACACTACGAAAATTTACATAGTAATCTATACAGCAAAGAAAATAACAATTTGTACAACAAAAGAAATTTACATACTTTCTTATCCTAGTTTCAAATTAAACATATCTGCATAAATAAGGACGACTACTTTAGCAGTCGTAACATAGTCCAAAGTCAAACATATTTGCATAAAACAAAGACGACCAATTTAGTGGTCGTAACAACCCTGTTATCAGCTGTGTGTTACATTCACCTGTCCATACAGACCACCCTGTCTATAGCGACCACCCAAGACAACGTTTTAAAAACATATCCGCACTCGGGTAAAACCCGGGCGTTGCCCGGGCCATTCGTCTAGTTTATCAATAAACGGTTTGCGGTCAATATAACTGTTAATAAAAACTAACATTCAGTATACATATTTTATTGGCATAATTTTATTGTTCAATCCCAAAGCATTGTACTGAACATGTCTGGAATTGATCGAAGTGAATGTCTCTCAAGTTGAAGCCACATTTATGAACGTGAAATGTTTAATTCGCCAAGTTCAATCTCCGGACCGCTATACATGTTGTATTTGGGTTATAGTCTGAGGATTAAACTGAGGGATTTCTGCACCCTGTATTTCCCTTTTTCTTATTGCAGTAGGGACTCTATAAAATGGTATTGAATAATAATTTAAAAAAGTTATCTGAAAACTGAATATCAATCAACTTCACAATATGAGAATATTCTAAAAACATATTTGCATATTTACGATATATTTAATATAAATTTATCCTAAATCTAATATGTAAAATATTTATCAATCAGATTTATTGAATGATTTGTATAAAGGAGATCCAGAAAGTTAATGAAAATGTGAATAAGTTTTATTGCTGTTTCCAAGTTTTATTTTCACAGTAAAAATGAAGAAAATCTCCAACATCTCAGAGTTGTCCCCGTGCCTTGCAGTATTTGGCCCCGGAGGTTCTCCGCAAGCAGCCGTACGACAAAGCCGTGGACTGGTGGTGCCTGGGCTCCGTCACCTACGAGATGCTCTATGGACTGGTAAGATCCTCTTGTAGCAGTGAATGAATAATGATAAACACAGGCTAAGATAAATATGAATAATTGATAAATATACTTATATATAAAAGATATACATAGTCTTCCTTGGTGTCGTCCACTGCGGGAAAGACTCCGCCACCGATGGACTTTGAGAGATTTTTTCCATAAGTGGGCAGGTCGATATAATGGCTGGCGTTACCCAAAAGGGTTTAAAAAATTGCATTGAGGAGTTTTTGGTCTTATTAATTTTACATGTTGATTTTATTCCCATCCCAAATAGTTAGCTCTGTCCTCATATCTTACCCATATATATATCTCGCTTAAAAGTGTAGATCCGCCCCTATCCTACCCGGGTATATATATCCTGCCTCCAAGCCCAAATGATGGGTCTCCATCCTACCCGTGTAGATATATTCTGCACAGATGATGTGTCCCCATCCTACCCGTGTAGATATATTCTGCCCAGATGATGTGTCCCCATCCTACCCGTGTAGATATATCCCGCCCCCAGCCCAAATGATGTGTCTTCATCCAACCCGCGTAGATATATCCCGCACAGATGATGTGTCCCCATCCTACCCGTGTAGATATATTCTGCACAGATGATGTGTCCCCATCCTACCCGTGTAGATATATCCTGCCCCCAGCCCAAATGATGTGCCTTCATCCAACCCGCGTAGATATATCCCGCACAGATGATGTGTCCCCATCCTACCCGTGTAGATATATTCTGCACAGATGTGTGTTCCCTTCCAACCCTTGTAGATATATTCTGCACAGATGATGTCTCCCCATCCTACCCTTGTAGATATATCCTGCACAGATGATGTGTCCCCATCCTACCCTTGTAGATATATCCTGCACAGATGATGTATCCCCATCCTACCCGTGTAGATATATCCTGCACAGATGATGTGTCCCCATCCTACCCGTGTAGATATATCCTGCACAGATGATGTGCCCCCATCCTACTCGTGTAGATAATATATAATATAAATAAAGAAACTCGTTGCAATTTTTTCTTCCTTTCATTCATTAGATATATCCTGCCCCCAGCCCAGATGATGTGTCCCCATCCTACCCGTGTAGATATATTCTGCACAGATGATGTGCCCCCCATCCTACCCTTGTAGATATATCCTGCCCCCAGCCCAGATGATGTATCCCCATCCTACCCTTGTAAATATATCCTGCCCCCAGCCCAGATGATGTGTCCCCATCCTACCCGTGTAGATATATCCTGCCCCCAGCCCAGATGATGTGTCTCCATCCTACCCGTGTAGATATATCCTGCCCCCAGCCCAGATGATGTGTCCCCATCCTACCCGTGTAGATATATTCTGCACAGATGATGTGTCTCCATCCTACCCGTGTAGATATATCCTGCCCCCAGCCCAGATGATGTGTCTCCATCCTACCCGTGTAGATATATCCTGCCCCAGCCCAGATGATGTGTTCCCATCCTACCCGTGTAGATATATTCTGCACAGATGATGTGCCCCCATCCTACCCGAGTAGATATATTCTGCACAGATGATGTGTTCCCATCCTACCCGTGTAGATATATCCTGCCCCCAGCCCAGATGATGTGTCCCCATCCTACCCGTGTAGATATATTCTGCACAGATGTGTGTTCCCTTCCAACCCTTGTAGATATATTCTGCACAGATGATGTCTCCCCATCCTACCCTTGTAGATATATCCTGCACAGATGATGTGTCCCCATCCTACCCTTGTAGATATATCCTGCACAGATGATGTATCCCCATCCTACCCGTGTAGATATATCCTGCACAGATGATGTGTCCCCATCCTACCCGTGTAGATATATCCTGCACAGATGATGTGCCCCCATCCTACTCGTGTAGATAATATATAATATAAATAAAGAAACTCGTTGCAATTTTTTCTTCCTTTCATTCATTAGATATATCCTGCCCCCAGCCCAGATGATGTGTCCCCATCCTACCCGTGTAGATATATTCTGCACAGATGATGTGCCCCCATCCTACCCTTGTAGATATATCCTGCCCCCAGCCCAGATGATGTATCCCCATCCTACCCTTGTAAATATATCCTGCCCCCAGCCCAGATGATGTGTCCCCATCCTACCCGTGTAGATATATCCTGCCCCCAGCCCAGATGATGTGTCTCCATCCTACCCGTGTAGATATATCCTGCCCCCAGCCCAGATGATGTGTCCCCATCCTACCCGTGTAGATATATTCTGCACAGATGATGTGTCTCCATCCTACCCGTGTAGATATATCCTGCCCCCAGCCCAGATGATGTGTCTCCATCCTACCCGTGTAGATATATCCTGCCCCCAGCCCAGATGATGTGTTCCCATCCTACCCGTGTAGATATATTCTTCACAGATTATGTGCACCCATCCTACCCGTGTAGATATATTCTGCACAGATGATGTGCCCCCATCCTACCCGTGTAGATATATTCTTCACCGATTATGTGTACCCATCCTACCCGTGTAGATATATTCTGCACAGATGATGTGTCCCCATCCTACCCGTGTAGATATATTCTGCACAGATGATGTGTTCCCATCTTACCCGTGTAGATATATCCTGCACAGATGATGTGTCCCCATCCTACCCGTGTAGATATATCCTGCACAGATGATGTGTCCAGCCCCCGTTCTACAGCAAGGACACCATGGAGATGTACGGGAACATCCTCAACAAGCCTCTCAGACTCCGTACCAACATCTCGGTGGACGCCCGCAACCTGCTCGAGAGGGTAGGTCTGTTTCTACAGGAACTTTACCGAAAAACATTTCCTTTAGGTTTTAAACGTTTATCATTGGGACGTCTACGCAAGCTATTAAGGTAGATACCTGAGTAAATTATTCTTTCGATCGCGCGCTACCAACTGTACTCCAGACCGTGTTTAGCCATCTAAAGTTACCCACAGTTTTCTATTACTGGACTATCTCCACATCCAAAATTAAAAACAGACATCAATTTAGTATTCTGATTAATTGTATAAAAATAATGAAACTAGACTGAATTGAGGATTCAATTTAAAAAAATAACATTTGAAAATATTTTCACCTTCTGTTTGTGTTGACTATTAATATAAAGATTTTTTTTTTTTTGAACTCGCAAATGTCCTACGGTTTCTCCATGACCAAAACGATTTCGCGTTTTGGATCTTCCTATATATTGAAATACGGTCCAATCCTAATTGTAGTTTTAGATAGCGAACAACTTTCTATTCCCCCAATTATAATTATAGCCCCTTACATGCCTTAGTTTATTAACGAAAACTACATATCTCAACACATATACATAGTATTTTTATATGGATGTGTGTTAATATGGAAAATACAATATATTTTAATATTGTAAAAAAAAAACAATTTATTCTAAAAAACTATGCTAAAAGTACACTCATGGACAAAACATAAGAAGGCGGAAAGTTTTTGAAGTCGCCGTTTTTTTTTAAGGAGATCGAGGCACTTTTGTTTACACTTGGTTATCTCGTGTGTCTTCAATAAAGGGCTCACTCTGTATCAAATATGTCCATTGTATTTCAGTGAACATAAATTCAAATAAGCTAAAAAATTCAATGCTTTTAAAAACCCCAACGATATTTCGGGGCTCTCGCTCCTCTGAGTCCATGCGATACTCGGGACCTGTAGAAGTACAAGGAAGCCCTAAAGGAACGAGACATTTGAACATTCTTCTTGCTCAAAACTATATATTGCCATTTTCAGCTGTTATTCAAACCTAGCGTTTGTTGTCGCAGCTTCTTCAAAAGGACAAGAAAAAGAGGCTGGGGGCGACCACAGAAGAGGTCATGACTCATCCTTTCTTCAGGACCATCAACTGGACTGATCTGGTCGAGAAGAAAATGCCAGTTCCTTTCGTCCCCGACCTGGTAGGTGGATATTGTTCAACCTGGATGTCTTGGAAAACGCTCTTAAAATCTCATTGAACAGGTTTTTAATGATAAATTATTTCGATAGCCCCGATTCCTGTACATATCTACCTCCATCTGTGAATTCAAGTAGCCAAATAGCCTCTGGCACTTTGAAAGTGCAAAAGGCGAAATATATATATATATGTAATACTTTCTACGTGAGTAACTAGATATGTAGTAAAGTAAACATGGAGTAGAATCAGTTACAAACCCCAAACCGCCGGGTAAATCATGCCAGCATGTACGCTTTATGGTAAGCATTTGTAACTCTCCGTTGAATATTTTTGAAGGAAGCAAGCAAAAATTAAAATGATTCTAATCGCTTTTTCGGAATTTCTTACAAATCTAAAGGAATATATTTCTGTACATATAAAAAACTGATATGAAAATAAAATTACCATTAGAAGTTTGGTCTACAAATTTCGGTGAATATTCTATATAAATTAGATTTTATGAGAAAAATTTATATAAAAATCTAAATTGTGTGAAGAAGGTTATAAAAGTTACGATTAAAAAGTAACCGAAATGTTTAAACGCCAAGAGTTAGAATCAAATATAAAAAAAGATATATTTTTAAAATAAAGCCTAAACAACAAATAAGACTGGCAACACTGGTAATAGCGCATGCGTAAATCTCAATGTAGGAAGATAAAGGTTCTTTGTTTATCGCTCGCGTCGCTACACGCCTATTTATGGGGTCGTCACCCTTGCTTTAACTTTATTGGTTTCATGCAAGTTATAAATACTGTAATAAGGTAAATTTTGATCGTGTTGTATAACACATTCATGGAAACAAAACTTAAGGAAGTGTCAAGTCTTTTATTTCGCCGGTCGTCTTTTTTTTTTTTTAAGGTGACAGACAATTTTGTTCACACTTGGTTATCTCATGTGTCTTCAATAAATGTCGCTGCGCATCAAATAGCTTTCAGAATTATTGTCTGTATCCCGATATACATTCTAAAAGGCAGCATAAATGACCTAGGTCACGTTGGTCGTAAAGTAGATGTCTTAGATTGTAAAGGTATAGAAAATCTAGAACAAAAAATTTACCTATAATCGTGCACGTGGAATTCGTGCGCCCAATGCTAATCATGAGAAACACCGGTGAGAGCGGTGAACTCATCATGGCAAATAAACTCTCTCAGAAGTTTCGTCAAGATAATCTATAGACATTTTTAATATTGTATTTTACTCGTAATATTTGTAAAGTAGGTTCTTTTTAGGGGAAGAATATAGAGGATCTAAATAAGCTTGATCAATTCTCCCATTGTAGAAACGATTGTAGATTAGTTGTAATTAAGAGAAAAAAATAGCTCTCCCAATTTAATGGAATAGCAGCTTTGTATAAACCATAAAGCCTCCTGTGAGCATCCACCTTTGTAGATCCTAAAAGGAATTGTTCTCATTTTATCCAACCCCCAATGACATTCACCTTTGTATATTCCTTTGAATCTTACAGCGTGGCGATATGATGTCTGATCCTAACCTTTGTATATGCTAAAAAGACTTGTTCTCATCTAATCCAACCCCCAATGACATCCACCTTTGTAGATCCTAAAAGGACTTGTTCTCATCTAATCCAACTCCCAATGACATCCACCTTTGTAGATCCTAAAAGGACTTGTTCTCATCTAATCCAACCCCCAATGACATCCACCTTTGTAGATGTTAAAGGACTTGTTCTCATCTTATCCAACCCCCAATGACATCAAAGTTTGTAGATGTTAAAGGACTTGTTCTCATCTGATCCAACCCCCAATGACACCCACCTTTGTAGATCCTAAAAGGACTTGTTCTCATCTAATCCAACCCTCAATGACACCCACCTTTGTAGATCCTAAAAGGACTTGTTCTCATCTAATCCAACCCCCAATGACACCCACCTTTGTAGATCCTTAAAGGACTTGTTCTCATCTGATCCAACCCCCAATGACACCCACCTTTGTAGATCCTTAAAAGACTTGTTCTCATATTATCCAACCCCCAATGACATCCACCTTTGTAGATCCTAAAAGGACTTGTTCTCATCTAATCCAACCCCCAATGACACCCACCTTTGTAAATCCTTAAAGGACTTGTTCTCATCTGATCCAACCCCCAATGACACCCACCTTTGTAGATCCTTAAAAGACGTGTTCTCATATTATCCAACCCCCAATGACATCCACCTTTGTAGATCCTAAAAGGACTTGTTCTCATCTAATCCAACCCCCAATGACATCCACCTTTGTAGATCCTTAAAGGACTTGTTCTCATCTGATCCAACCCCCAATGACACCCACCTTTGTAGATCCTTAAAGGACTTGTTCTCATCTTATCCAACCCCCAATGACATCAAAGTTTGTAGATGTTAAAGGACTTGTTCTCATCTGATCCAACCCCCAATGACACCCACCTTTGTAGATCCTAAAAGGACTTGTTCTCATCTAATCCAACCCCCAATGACACCCACCTTTGTAGATCCTAAAAGGACTTGTTCTCATCTAATCCAACCCCCAATGACACCCACCTTTGTAGATCCTTAAAGGACTTGTTCTCATCTGATCCAACCCCCAATGACACCCACCTTTGTAGATCCTTAAAAGACGTGTTCTCATATTATCCAACCCCCAATGACATCCACCTTTGTAGATTCTTAAAGGACCTGTTCTCATCTAATCCAACCCCCAATGACATCCACCTTTGTAGATCCTAAAAGGACTTGTTCTCATCTAATCCAACTCCCAATGACATCCACCTTTGTAGATCCTAAAAGGACTTGTTCTCATCTAATCCAACCCCCAATGACATCCACCTTTGTAGATGTTAAAGGACTTGTTCTCATCTAATCCAACCCCCAATGACATCCACCTTTGTAGATGTTAAAGGACTTGTTCTCATCTTATCCAACCCCCAATGACACCCACCTTTGTAGATCCTTAAAGGACTTGTTCTCATCTGATCCAACCCCCAATGACACCCACCTTTGTAGATCCTTAAAAGACTTGTTCTCATATTATCCAACCCCCAATGACATCCACCTTTGTAGATCCTTAAAAGACTTGTTCTAATATTATCCAACCCCCAATGACATCCACCTTTGTAGATCCTAAAAGGACTTGTTCTCATCTAATCCAACCCCCAATGACACCCACCTTTGTAGATCCTTAAAGGACTTGTTCTCATCTGATCCAACCCCCAATGACACCCACCTTTGTAGATCCTTAAAGGACTTGTTCTCATCTGATCCAACCCCCAATGACACCCACCTTTGTAGATCCTTAAAAGACTTGTTCTCATATTATCCAACCCCCAATGACATCCACCTTTGTAGATCCTTAAAGGACTTGTTCTCATCTGATCCAACCCCCAATGACATCCACCTTTGTAGATCCTTAAAGGACTTGTTCTCATATTATCCAACCCCCAATGACATCCACCTTTGTAGATCCTTAAAGGACTTGTTCTCATATTATCCAACCCCCAATGACATCCACCTTTGTAGATCCTTAAAGGACTTGTTCTCATCTAATCCAACCCCCAATGACATCCACCTTTGTAGATCCTTAAAAGACTTGTTCTCATATTATCCAACCCCCAATGACATCCACCTTTGTAGATCCTAAAAGGACTTGTTCTCATCTAATCCAACCCCCAATGACACCCACCTTTGTAGATCCTTAAAGGACTTGTTCTCATCTGATCCAACCCCCAATGACACCCACCTTTGTAGATCCTTAAAGGACTTGTTCTCATCTGATCCAACCCCCAATGACACCCACCTTTGTAGATCCTTAAAAGACTTGTTCTCATATTATCCAACCCCCAATGACATCCACCTTTGTAGATCCTTAAAGGACTTGTTCTCATCTGATCCAACCCCCAATGACATCCACCTTTGTAGATCCTTAAAGGACTTGTTCTCATCTTATCCAACCCCCAATGACATCAAAGTTTGTAGATGTTAAAGGACTTGTTCTCATCTAATCCAACTCCCAATGACATCCACCTTTGTAGATCCTAAAAGGACTTGTTCTCATCTAATCCAACCCCCAATGACATCCACCTTTGTAGATGTTAAAGGACTTGTTCTCATCTTATCCAACCCCCAATGACATCAAAGTTTGTAGATGTTAAAGGACTTGTTCTCATCTGATCCAACCCCCAATGACACCCACCTTTGTAGATCCTAAAATGACTTGTTCTCATCTAATCCAACCCCCAATGACACCCACCTTTGTAGATCCTAAAAGGACTTGTTCTCATCTAATCCAACCCCCAATGACACCCACCTTTGTAGATCCTTAAAGGACTTGTTCTCATCTGATCCAACCCCCAATGACACCCACCTTTGTAGATCCTTAAAAGACTTGTTCTCATATTATCCAACCCCCAATGACATCCACCTTTGTAGATCCTAAAAGGACTTGTTCTCATCTAATCCAACCCCCAATGACACCCACCTTTGTAGATCCTTAAAGGACTTGTTCTCATCTGATCCAACCCCCAATGACACCCACCTTTGTAGATCCTTAAAAGACGTGTTCTCATATTATCCAACCCCCAATGACATCCACCTTTGTAGATCCTAAAAGGCCTTGTTCTCATCTAATCCAACCCCCAATGACATCCACCTTTGTAGATCCTTAAAGGACTTGTTCTCATCTGATCCAACCCCCAATGACACCCACCTTTGTAGATCCTTAAAGGACTTGTTCTCATCTTATCCAACCCCCAATGACATCAAAGTTTGTAGATGTTAAAGGACTTGTTCTCATCTGATCCAACCCCAATGACACCCACCTTTGTAGATCCTAAAAAGACTTGTTCTCATCTAATCCAACCCCCAATGACACCCACCTTTGTAGATCCTAAAAGGACTTGTTCTCATCTAATCCAACCCCCAATGACACCCACCTTTGTAGATCCTTAAAGGACTTGTTCTGATCTGATCCAACCCCCAATGACACCCACCTTTGTAGATCCTTAAAAGACTTGTTCTCATATTATCCAACCCGCAATGACATCCACCTTTGTAGATCCTAAAAGGACTTGTTCTCATCTAATCCAACCCCCAACGACACCCACCTTTGTAGATCCTTAAAGGACTTGTTCTCATCTGATCCAACCCCCAATGACACCCACCTTTGTAGATCCTTAAAAGACGTGTTCTCATATTATCCAACCCCCAATGACATCCACCTTTGTAGATTCTTAAAGGACCTGTTCTCATCTAATCCAACCCCCAATGACATCCACCTTTGTAGATCCTAAAAGGACTTGTTCTCATCTAATCCAACTCCCAATGACATCCACCTTTGTAGATCCTAAAAGGACTTGTTCTCATCTAATCCAACCCCCAATGACATCCACCTTTGTAGATGTTAAAGGACTTGTTCTCATCTAATCCAACCCCCAATGACATCCACCTTTGTAGATGTTAAAGGACTTGTTCTCATCTTATCCAACCCCCAATGACATCAAAGTTTGTAGATGTTAAAGGACTTGTTCTCATCTAATCCAACCCCCAATGACACCCACCTTTGTGGATCCTAAAAGGACTTGTTCTCATCTAATCCAACCCCCAATGACACCCACCTTTGTAGATCCTAAAAGGACTTGTTCTCATCTAATCCAACCCCCAGTGACCCCCACCTTTGTAGATCCTTAAAGGACTTGTTCTCATCTGATCCAACCCCCAATGACACCCACCTTTGTAGATCCTTAAAAGACTTGTTCTCATATTATCCAACCCCCAATGACATCCACCTTTGTAGATCCTAAAAGGACTTGTTCTCATCTAATCCAACCCCCAATGACACCCACCTTTGTAGATCCTTAAAGGACTTGTTCTCATCTGATCCAACCCCCAATGACACCCACCTTTGTAGATCCTTAAAAGACTTGTTCTCATATTATCCAACCCCCAATGACATCCACCTTTGTAGATCCTTAAAAGACTTGTTCTAATATTATCCAACCCCCAATGACATCCACCATCGTAGATCCTAAAAGGACTTGTTCTCATCTAATCCAACCCCCAATGACACCCACCTTTGTAGATCCTTAAAGGACTTGTTCTCATCTAATCCAACCCCCAATGACATCCACCTTTGTAGATGTTAAAGGACTTGTTCTCATCTTATCCAACCCCCAATGACATCAAAGTTTGTAGATGTTAAAGGACTTGTTCTCATCTAATCCAACACCCAATGACACCCACCTTTGTGGATCCTAAAAGGACTTGTTCTCATCTAATCCAACCCCCAATGACACCCACCTTTGTAGATCCTAAAAGGACTTGTTCTCATCTAATCCAACCCCCAATGACATCCACCTTTGTAGATCCTTAAAAGACTTGTTCTCATATTATCCAACCCCCAATGACATCCACCTTTGTAGATCCTAAAAGGACTTGCACTCATCTAATCCAACCCCCAATGACATCCACCTTTGTAGATTCTAAAAGGACTTGCACTCATCTAATCCAACCCCCAATGACATCCACCTTTGTAGATCCTTAAAGGACTTGTTCTCATCTGATCCAATGAACGATAATCTCGAGGAGAGACTAGGGTTTAATTGGTCTCTTACCGATAGATGAGAATGAGTGCGTTAACTAGATTTTATTAAAAATATTTTGATCACGTATCGTTCCTGTATAATAAAATAAGTATTTTAAAATTCTTTCATAAATATTTAAATCCTCTTTTTTAGGCATTGCTAGATTTTGAAGCGTATTCTGATGTAATGTTTCAGAAAGGAGACTTGGACCTCAGAAACATCGATCCAGAATTTGTCAAAGAACCCATTCCAGGTGAGCTATTACACTGCAGCTTGTCTCACTTTCTTAACTCTAGCTCAAAATATAATAAAATAATTTTATAAAGAAATAACAACATTATCTCTCTCATATAATATGTATTTACAGGATTAACAAGTCTAACTATTCTTCTTCTAACTATATTAACAACTTTTTTAGGCTATATTCTTCCATGGGGACAAATATCTTTCTGAGGAGCTACTGTAATTACCAGCCTAGCAAGAGTAATCCCCCTAATTGGAAAATTTGTAGTTCAATGATTATGAGGAAGATTTGCAGTATCATTTTCAACTTTAAATCGATTTTTTATACTTGATTTTCTCTTCCCCTTTATTATTTTTTGGGATAATAATTACTCACCTTATCACCCTCCATTTCTCATGGAAGATCAACCCCTCTCTCATTTAAAAAAAATATTGAAATAATTGAATTTCTTCCAAAGTTTTCACTTAAGGATACCACTCCAATCTGATTAATCTTAATAGCTATTCTTATAGTTAATTTATAGGAGTGAAAGGAGTGTGAAAATAATGAACACAAGGTAATAAGACCAAATCCAAATAAATAAATAGTGTGTGACGTTTCGGCAACAGCGTTGTTACCGAAACGTCACACACAATTTATTTATTTGGATTTGGTCTTATTACCTTGTGTTTATAATCAATAATCCAAATTGTGCCTTATCAAGAGTGAATATAATGGTTTTCAGATACATTTAGAATTCTTCATATATTTAATTATATACAGCTGTCGCGCATAAAACGATTAAAAAATTACCATAAATTTTAACCTTTACTCAATTTATAATTATGTTTGAGAGCACATTGCAATAAGAGAATTCTTTTTAAATATGGGGAATAATAACTGAATGAGAAAAGGCTCAAGAGGCGTGCACGAGACTGCTCAAGTAATGACGTGGTAAAAGTTCTTCACAACAAATGATCGCTAAATGCTGTTAACTTCAACCTGTATACCTCAAAATGTTCCCCATATATATTTTTCAGAGAAGAAATGGTGAATAAGTATTTAATATTTGATACTAACTCATTTGCTTGAATAATTTTTTTTAAAGAGAAACTTTATTTTCTATTAAACGTTTCTCCTTTGGAAAAAAAAAAGCATTCAAGCAAATGGGGTAGAATCAAATATTAAATATTATTCACCATTTAAAAGATTTATTTCCGAAATGAAAGAGAGAGAGAGAGAGACTCATTATTTGAGTACACGTGACCAGATGTTTCAATTAACCAAATAATGATTTGTTACAACTAATGTGTGTGTATTCAGCATCCGTGGGTAAGTCCCTAAGTCTCAGCGTCAGCGTCGTAGACTCCGACCTGCAGTTCGAAGGATTCACCTACACCGAGTCTACTCTTTCCTGAACTTCTGTAGTCCACGGGTTGTAACATATAACAATAAATACTAGAATGACTGCTGGTGTTAGGTCATTACAACATCAGATCTATCTTGAACTCTTGTAGTTTACTTTTTGTATCATAGAACAATAAACACTATACTGCCTGCTGGTGTTAGGTCATTACAAGCATCATCTCTCTGAAAAACTCCTGTAGTCCATGGCTTGTATATCATAGAAAAATAAACACTAGACTTACTCCTTGTGTGAAATCTTTGCTACATTGGCCCTTGTCTGGACTCCTGTAGTCCACGGCTTGTATCATAGAACAATAAACACTATAATGACTGAGGTCATTACAACATCATCCCTTTCCTGAGCTCCTGTATTATAGAACATTAAACTATAAGTGATGGAGTGAGATCCTTACAATATCGGGGCTCTCCTGTAGTAAGCCGATTGTATCATAGAAAAAAAAAAGAACGAAATAAACATAATTAAGAAACAAAAAATATTCATTGGGTGCGCAAAAATGATTCCGCGTTTTTATTTAATTCATTATAAATTTACATAAGCAAAATTTTGCCTATTGCTTTGTTTTACATCGATTTCTGCATCTTAAACGCTAGCTATTTATATGTAATATCTTCTATATATATAAAAATGAATGTTTGTATGTTTGTTTGTATGTCCTGTATACAAATTCGCAGTAGTTCACTAATTCAAACCAAAATTTCCATACATAGGTAAAAAAATACGGGGAAGACGATAGGCTATTTTAAAAAAATATATAAATCAATTATTAAAACTATATATTCAAATTATTCTTCTTAGCTCGCGAGCAGCGCCTCTAGCGGTGAAGATTGGAGGTATATAAGCTGACCTAATGTACATGTAAAGTTTGGAGCGGGACGTTTCACAAGAGTGACAACCACGGCGCCAATTTATAATTGTAACGAATAGTGTTTGAATAAAACATTTAATCGGGTAAACCCGGGCGTTGCCCGGGTCATTCCTCTAGTTTCATATAAAATCTTATATGCACATTTTTATTATAAACTCTAGATATCTATTTTTGTGCCTGAAAAGTCTCATTTTCGGGAAACTTTGCTTCTCATCAGGTAAAACGCGACCGAAGTTCATCGAATGCTTTATATAGTGCCTTTGGGAACAATGCTCCTTCATTAATTGCTATTTTCGTTTAGTTTTTTTTTTTTTTTATCTGATTAAGATCATTTTTTTCATTAATTTTTTAAATGGCAGGTAAAAGGATATGGGCTTGTAGCTAGAATTATCCTGCTCTGATTAACCCTTTTTTCAAGATGGGACAAATAATTGATATTTCCCATTGGTCGGGAAAATGTGTCAAGGCAAGTGATGCATTGAAGACTTCGTTGAGAAATTGAATCAGATGTTTTGGTAAAAGCTTTATCGCTTCATTCGGTATTTTGTCTATTTCTGGGGCTTTTTATTTGGCAAGAAAGCGATAGTTATTCACTGATATTAGTAGGGTCAAGCCCTCTATCCGCATTTTCCTTTAAGTAGTCCCTTATTTCGGCTTCGAGCCAGGGATTTAGTTTTAAGAAATGGGTATACTCGTAAGTGTTTGGACTAAATTGTTTTTCATAGCTGTCTTCTAGGATTTCTGCTGACTCATGTGAGGTCAGTGTCATTCCATTGTTTGTTTTTAAAATAATTTCTCTCTTTTTTTAGAACAGGGGGGAGGCGTTTATGACTATCCATATAGTTTGGTCAGGTACATTAAGATTTCCAATGTAGGAGTCCCAGATGGTGTTGTCGTTCTGTCTTGTGCAGTTTTAGGAATCTCTCCGGGCCTTGAGATAGACTTCTTTGTCTTGAAGACCGCATGATCTTTTTTTTCTTAGGCGGTTTGTAAGGCGAAACTTCTCTTTGATATCTGGTGGGTATCTTCTGTTTGAATCAGTGTTTTTATAGGTGGTCGCTTCTCTTGTATATTGTTCAGAATGCATTGTTCGAGGGTGGTGATGGCTTGATCTATGTTTTGGGATGTGTTCAATAGGCAATTTGTTATCTCAAATTTCTCCATTTTGTATTTGAAAAGTTCCAGTCTGTGATTCTAAATTTAGTATTTGAACTTGCCAGTTTGAAGTCTTGTAGGACAACTAATAAAAGGAGATGATTAGATGTCAATTCATGTAGTACGTACTTTAAAGGTGATATTCTAGGTTATATATTTATGTATGGCAATATCAATGATGTCAAGTATGGGTTCATCAGGATAACAACTTCTAGATCCATGTTTTCAATGAAATTTTGGAGATGGTTTCCATTTGTATTTGTACTGTTTGAGTCCCAAGCAGAATGCTCACACTTAAAGTCAATATTTTTGAAGTCACCTCATTTAGATTTATGTTCAGTGACTTGAAGGCTGAATATAAATTTATTTGGGAGCCCTTAATGCTCTTTAGGGATATAGCACTTACTTCCAACTGAAGGTGTTGATGGGTATATAGTTGTACTTTTATGGACAAAAATTGATGTTCCTTCTCCTTGTCCCGAAAGTCTATCTTGTCGGATTGTGTTGTAATTTGAAATCTTCCCTCTGTGGCATGGTTTAAGACAAGATTCACACCCGTAAAGTTTTTTACGGGTCTACTGTCGTAAACCCGGGTTAAGACAACAAGTGAATTGGAAGCAGTCGGGGTTGAGTGGCAAGGCGTGCAGAGTGGGAAGTCCGCACGGGACAGTAAGGACAAAGTTTGGGATCAAAAGACGCTCTCCTAGTACGTCTCACGTGGCACCAGGACCAGGGGAAAGTTGAGGATTAACTGAGGAAAGCTCGGCGTCCTGCATGAAGCCGCGGAGGCAGAGAGGAGCCAAGACGGCGGCCACGAGGGCCGCCGTGAGACCCAGCACTGAGCGGGCCCTGTCCGAAAATATCCACTGTAACCTAACTAACTGTCAACATCTGGGCCAACGCCCCTTCTTTGTCCCTCTCTGGATCCCCCGGGTGTCCGGTGGCAAGCTGGTGTCACTTTGAGACGACTAGAAAAGACGTCATACTTTATTATTTACATATCATATTGTTTAAATTACGATGTATATATATATATGAAAAAATAATAGAAAAAAAAAAGAAAGATAAGTGAGTCAGGTGTTGATATTAAAAGTAAAAAAGGCATTTCCTGATTTAATTTTGATTTTTAATTTTGATTCAATATATGCCTTTTTAATTAAATATTTATTTATGGATTTCTCTATTTTCAAAAAAAAAAAAAAAAACGGCTTCGCCCGAGAATTCCCCCGAGTGCAATTTTTTTCATACTGTAAGTACATCAATAATAAATAGTAGAAGTGCCATAGAATGCAATACAGAAGTAACACATAAACCACAGACAAAAGTGTGTGTGATGGCAAAAATTGTATTATACACTGCGTGACATTGAAAATGGAACACCAAGAAATAGTGGCCAGAAAGTGATGAAACTCGGCAGACAGAGAGAGACAGGGACGAACAATAAGTGATCTTTATTTCAAAATGATAGTCATAATACAGAGCGAGAACGGCGTCGGCTTAGTAGCAAGTAGGACCACCGCGGACGGCGATGCACGCAGCAACACGTCTAGGTAGAGAGTCAATCAGAGTACGGATGGCGTCCTGAGGGATGGCTCTCCATTCCCTCTCAACCATTTGCCACAGTTCGTCTTCTGAACGCGGCTGTGGCAAGGCATGCAAACGGCGTCCAATGATGTCCCAGACGTGCTCGATTGGTGAGAGTACGGTGGCCAGGGAAGCATCTGTACATCTTGCAGAGCTTGTTGGCTAATGCGAGCAGTGTGCGGTCGGGCGTTATCCTGCTGATAAAGGGCATTGGGTACCCCCTGAAGGTAGGGGAGTGTCACCGGTCGCAGCACATCATCAACGTATCGTTGGGCCGTCATAGTGCCCTGAAAAGGAAGTAAAGGTGACCTGGAATCATACGCGATTGCGCCCCAAACCATGATTCCACGTTGTCGCACGGTGGGGCGTTCCACAATTGCTGCCGGATTGGACCTTTCTCCACGTCGACGCCACACGCGTACACGGCGACTATCACTGGACAAGCAGAAACGCGACTCATCTGAGAACACGACCCTGTGCCATTCCGTCATCCACGTCGATCTAGCCCGGCACCATTCCAAACGTTGGCGCCTATTCGGTGGGGTAAATGGCAGTCTTCTTAGCGGACGGCATGAGTGCAAGCCATTAGCAACCAATCGACGGGAAATGGTTCTGGTCGAGATGGAATGATCTAGGGTGTCTTGCACATGTTTGCAGGATGGCGGTACAAGTGGCTTGTGGGGCCGCCACTGATTGTCGAAGATACGCCGATCCACACGTGCTGACGTCACTCTGGTTGCACCGGCATTCCTATAAATTGCCACATTTCCTTGTTCCAACCATCTTCTCCACAGTCGGTGCACCGTGGACGCACCAAGGTGTGTATCAGCTGCGATTTGACGTATGGACCAACCTGCCCTTTTCAGTCCGATCACCATGCCCCTCGTAAAAGCGTCTGTCTGCTTGAACTGCCTCCGTTTACGATGACCTGGCATTCTCTGTTATTACACGTGTCTTTTGACACAAGAACAAAATTTCTACAATGATTTTCCTTGAAGAAATAACGACACGAATACTGTCCTTTCTGCAAGTTCCTTCCCTTATATCTTACTCCATGTGCGCACGAGAGCTGCGCATTTTACATCATTTGCATAACTCGGTTAGGCGCGTCTACCCTGAAATTTGCATAATTTTCTGGCCACTATTTCTTGGTGTTCCATTTTCAATGTCACGCAGTGTATTAGTGTTTAGGTATTTGATTTAATTATATTTTGCAATCCATTCAGTTGTTTCAAAATTAATATACAGGGTGATCCAAAAGTCCCGCACAACTTTAAAAATTAATAACTCCGCAAATATTTGCGCTAGAGCAATGCGGTAAAACACCATTGTGTTCAGGATGCAATGGGATTTTTTTATGGCAAATAATGAAAAATTCGAAATTGATTTAGTTAAAATTTTAATTGCTAGATGGCGCTCTACCAGAATCAGATATTCAGCGGCTAAATTGTTTGATAAATTGAAAAATATAACTGATCGGCACGTATTTTTTTCTTTTTGAATACCAGGAAAGAACCCTAATAATATCAAATGATAAATTAATAAAACACCATTTCGCCAAAAGTTAGAAGAATTGGTTAACGATATCTAAATTAAATCTGAGATATGTAAAAATAGGTATATGCAAATTTAAACATGTAGCAAAAAAAAAAAAAAAGATATTTTAGATGCGGTTTGCTGGAATCCTCTCAGCTTTTTAAATTTCGAAAATAATAATTTTCTATTTTTTAAAATTAAACTTTCTCTCAGTATCGATTATATTTATTTTAATTCATTTGAAAAATATTTATCTATCTCTGATGATTTATTTTACTCTGGAATGCCGTTGTTGTTTTTGTCGTGTCCAATAAAGAGCCTCAGATGTCTCCATGCATCTCTATCACTGCAGCAGCAGCATTGTCCACTATCTTGGGTGTGTAAACAGCTGCTCTGGGTCTATGTCAATTTTCTGCAAGGCTGCGGGCATGAGAATATGTGGGTAGGTGTTAGTTCCACACCAGGACAGTTGTTGCATGTTCTATAGGTTCTTGTGCCATCTGGATGTATTGTCATCCTTTATAATGTTTTGTTCTAAATCTTGTTATAGTTTTGTCATTTTTCTCTCGGAGTTTATTTCACATTTTGATCTTTTCTTATTTTTTGTTTAATTATCTTGTATTTTGCAAAAGCATTAGCGTCAAATAATGACATTTGTTTTTTCCTTTGGCTCAACTTTCTGGCTTCTTTTGCAAATTCATCTGCCATTTCATTACCCCCGATCCAAACACTGGCAGGAATCCAATGTAGAATGCAGTTATTCTCCAATGATATCAGTTGAGTACGTAACGAGTGTATTTTCTGTGTGATTATAGTATTGCCCTTCTGAATTGCTTCTAGATCGGATATGAAGTCGTTGTACGGTATATTATAATTCCTTCTGCTTGATGCAGGGATGGTTGGTTCAGGCATACATCAAGAGCTTTCCAGATAGCTCTCAGTTCACAAGTGAAGTTTGACGAAATCTTTCTTGCTCCTTCTTTGATTTTGATGTTTGTTCCATCTTGCAGTATTATGTTAATTCCAGCCCCTCCATTACTTATGGTAAGGTCTGATGATCCATCTGTATATGCTGTTAAATAATTTATCTGATCGCATAAACCAATTGTGTCAAGTCCTTTCTTTTTAAGTATGTTTTAGTTCTCTTTTTTTTATTGCAGGGTTCATTCAGGTTAAGATTGATGATTACATTTGATGGCAATGGGGTAGGAAATATTGGTTATTCTCGAATTTGAAATTCATTATGTTTCATTTTATGCTCTTTCTAATATTGTTGTTGTACTGAAGTGTTGAAGATCTTTTGAGCCTTTCTTTTTGTGTCCAGTTTAAATAGGTTCTATGGGATATGTGTTCGGTTTCTTTAGTTTTTAAGCTATTGGTGAATTTTATTGTTTTTAATTGTCTTCTGCTTTCAAGTAGGTCTAGACCACATTCTCTCTGAATTTTCTAATTGTTGGTATTTGCAATAGAACCAGTGATTAATTTGGCCGCTTTTGCTTCAACACTGTCTAGTCTTCTTTTTAGTGATGAACTTGAGGGAGCCCAAACAGGTGTTGCATATTCCATTATTGGCCTTATTAAGGTGATATATGTTATTCTGAGAATTTTGGGTTTTTCTCCCCAATTGGTTCCACATAGCCTTCTCAGAATGCTTAGGTTTCTGGTAGCTCTATTTGAGGTGCTAATTATGTGTTCTGTAAATCGCAATTCCTCATCAAGTATCACACCTAGGTAATTTGCAGATCAAATTTTATCAATTATATGGTATTTTATGCTTATTTTAGAGTTGAATTCATGCCTTTTTTCCTGTCAGTTAAGGAGACCTATAGGTTTGTGTTTATTGGGTTTATTGTCATTTTGAGTTTCATTACCCATTTCTCCAGTCCTCTCATTGATGTGTTCAGTATTTTTCTGATATTTCTATACTGCTACTTGTGTGCCATATGGCTTATAATCTGCATAACAGGCAACTTTTGTGTCTTCAGTGAGGATAGATGTTGTTAAGGTTGTGTCGTAATTAGATGTACAACAACTCAAACTTGACCATGAATCTTTTTTTAGATCTTATTCTTTTCGTTTGGCCAACAACAAATGTCCAATTTATATACACATATATTTTTTACAAATTGAGGCTTTAAATAATACGAATAATATTCACCTATTTACATAAACAACAGTTAATATATAGAGAGATGAGTAGAGGACTGAGCACAGATCCCTGAGGTACTCCAGCCCATGTTCTTCGGTCCTTGGAAAATGTTCCATTGACCCGAACCTTCATCCTTCTTCCCCTTAAGAAGTCTGTAATCCAGATTATGGTTTTTCCTCTTACTCCGATTTTGTGCAGCCTTTCAAATAATTTCTACACTCGATAAAAAGCTGAGGTCTTATCAAGGATTACGGCCGTTTGTCTTCTTTGGCGGTTTTTCCTAGAAATCTATTATTGATTGACAGAAGTAGAACAGCTTATCAGTTGTACAGTGTCTGGATCTTTAGGCAGTTTGGTAGAAGTTTACTTTATTATTGTTAGTGAGCCAGACTATGAGCCTAGAGTGGATAATTCATTCTGTTATTTTACAAAGTATGCTGGTGAGATCAATTGGCCGATAGTTCTTGTATTCCTTGGCATCTTTGTTTGGTTTCAGTATTGGCACTATAATTGATATCTTCCAATTCTTTGGTAGTTTACCAGTTTGCCATGAAATGTTCAGCATTTGTAGGAGTTGATTTTTAGCTTTGTCTCCGAAGTGTTTAATCATTTAACCAAAAATTAGATTATCTCCAGGTGACCTCTTGGATTTAACTTTTCTATTGATGAGTTTAGCTCATTCAGTGTGAAGTCTCTCGAGTAAATATCTTGTTGATGGTAATTTCTTGCTTGTTTAACTAACCTGTTTATATTATTTTTTAGAGTCCTGCCTTCAAAAAATATTCAGCAATTATTTCAGCCATCTGTTTGTTTGTACTCGTTATTCATATCGGTTAGAGTATTGGAGGGTCAGTGTTGGTTTTGATTGTTTTATAACACTAATTATATTCCAGTGATGGCTTTCCTTTTTTGGATCCATTTTTTTTCGCATAATTCTGCCCATTTTTCTTGTTTGACTATCCAAATTCCTTGTTCTATTTTGTGACTAATTTGAATGAGTTCCTTTATGATTTCTTCTGTTTTATTTGTTTTAAGAAGTTCATTGATATTGTCTCTCTCTGCAAACATTGTCTCGATATTGTGGTCCTTCCAGTAAAGTATTCACAGGTCTTTACGTCTACCTCTAGGTATCGATACTTTTGCAGCTTTGGATATGTTCGAAGAGAATTTTTCCATTTTTTTGTCAATCGTTCTATGATTTAATTCTTCGTTGCACAGTTCTTCAAGCTTTTCTGTGAATTTTTTTCCAGTGTTCTTTTATTCTGTTGGAAATTCTCAATTTTGAATATTAGGGTTGTTAAAATTGGTCTGTGGTCACTGATTGCACTTTTCAGAATTTTCCATTGTGTTGTGGGTGCGATGTTGTAATTTATCGCTGTGATGTCTATTGCGGATTCTGTGCCTGTGGACTTGGATAGATAGGTGTTCTTTTCGTTATTTAACGGTGTAAGGTCGAGGTCGGTTAGCATGTCCTCAACCTGCTGACCTTGGGTATCCTGGACAGGTGATCCCCAAGTTGGTCTTTCGGCGTTAAAATCACCAAGTATGATTGCGATATCCGAAGACGCTTCACTTAATGCCTCTATCAGGCCTGTATTGATGCTAGTATTATCGTGGTGATAAACATTTATGATTGGAATTGTTTTATCTGTAAGATAGATTTCTATTTACTGAGCTTCTGTCGTGATTTCTCTAGCTTACTCTGATTATAGGCGATTTCCTTAAATTTGATTTCTAGAGTTTTAATCAAAACGGCAAGTCCTCCTCCGAATTTTCCCGGTCTGTCCTTTCGTAGTGTTGTATAATATTTTATATTGAATCTCATATTCTATTTCAATTTTGTCTCCTGAGGACAAGTAATATGTACATTGTTGTCACTGAGAAGACAAGTCAGCTCTTTATTTTCCTCTGGGTACCATTTATATTGAGTTGTAATAGATTGAATTGTGTCCTCGTAGTAGATTTCTCATCATGAGCTCGAGCTGCAGCTCCTGACGCGGCGGTTACCCCGGACGCGGTAGCATTACTGGAGATATCAGTTTTGCTCTTCATTTGAAAATGGGTGCCGTTGCAACGTTAGTCATCTTGGAAACGAACCCGAATTTGGTCAAATATTCCAAGGGTCCAGGGGGGAGCGCAAGGAGGTGTGGTCGGACTTCTCCCTTTCCCCCTGGAATGACGTCACTACAGGATATAAAGCACTCTTGGTGAATTTTTTAATTGTGATTCAGAATCTGCCACTGAAGCTTTACGAGCGTTTCGTTCCTTTAAAGATATTCGAAGCGGTAAAGGACCCATGAGTTGCTACTCTCTAAAGCGATTGATAAAAAGTTTTAGGAAACTGGATTTCTGGAAGCAAAACCTCGGAGTAGAAGACCATCGACATGCAAGTCAGTGGCTGTTACGGTTTTGCAGAATGCTGAAGCTATTGAAACGTTATCCACGTATGGAGAAGTAAGTGCTAGACAAGTTTCTCGACAAACAGGGATTTCGTATGGAACAGTTTGGCGAGAACACACATTTAGGATTTTTCTATAAAAATACCCTAACAAAATTCAAAGTTTTCACGAGTTGAAAGTGTGCGATTTTGAGAAGCGTCAAGAATTCGCTGCATGGGTTTTCCGGCAAATTGATATTGATGAAAACTGGCTGTCAAATGTTCTAAGAACAGATGATGCTCACTTTATCTAAAGGAGGAATTTAACATTCAAATCTGCCTCATTTTGGCAACAGAAAACCCTAGGATTTTTACAGAAATACCACTTCATCAGCACAGAGTTACAGTTTTGTGTGGGTTCACTTCTCTTTTATTATTGGGCCATTTTTCTTTGAAAAAATCAATGGAAGAATTTTAAAAACCGTTTTTCTAACTGGTGAACGTTATGTTCAACTTTTGAGAGAAAGGGGTATTCCCATATTGCAGGACAGACAAGCACTAAGCTAAATAACATTCATACAAGATGGAGGACCTCCTCATATCTCCCGCGGTGCCAAACAATTGCTGAAGGATTCGTTCGGTGAAATTCGTTGACAAGTCGCCCCTTTATATACCAGTGGCCTCCAATATCACCAGACTTGACGCCTTACAATTTCGGTTATGGGGGTACATTAAGTCTCGTTTTTATCGATGCCGGCATACCACATCGGCCATGTCGAAGGCTTCTATCAGATGGCACGTTTTTTAAATTTCAACTATTTAATTGTGACCATTCTGTCATCTATCGTCTGCAGGCGGTGTTTGAGAATGAAGGGCGCCACATTGAGCAAGGATTGTGACCTAATACAAGAGAGAAGGCAGTTACCTCATGTGCTATATTTTGCAGCTCTTTGTTTTGGGTTATGGAATAATAAATTCTGTCCTCACATCTTGACTCATTTTTTTCTGTGAACAGTAATTTTTTGTTTGTCATTTGCCCACATCTTATATTATGTTGTGCAGGCCAAAGTGTTATAACTTCTCGAATAACACTGGTATACACAATTTTATCCCTTATGTTTAGTTTATCGCTTTTCGCTCATTAGAAGAAATAGCATAAGGAATATTCTCTGTATCCCCCCAACTTTAGAAACTTTGCGCAAAAAATAATACAAAATGATTTTACTACCACGTTTTTCAACGCAAAAGGTCGATTTAAAAATGATTTTTTTTTTAGGGGATACATTTTCAAAATTATGTACAGTATAATAAACAATGATAACATTTGACAAACCCATAGGATATTTGGAATAAAGTACGACAAATATATTTTGTCACTCCCCTCTATATTTCATTTTTGGATCATGACAAATATCCAGTTAAATTGTCAAGTGTCGCCAATTAGTCAAGAAACTATACATTCCTTATAGCACGAAATCCTATTAGTAGTGCCATCATAATTTTTGGTACTATATTAACATTTCAAAAATCGTGTATTGATATCAGTAGTTATTTTCAAACATTCAATTTATTCCACAAAACTCCATCTAAAATATAAATATTTTTTGCTACATGTTTTAATTTGCATATACCTATTTTACATATCTCAGATTGTATTTAAAAATCGTCAACCATTTCTTCTAGCTTTTGGCAAAATGGTGTTTTATTAATTTATCATTTGATATTATTAGGGTTCTTTCCTGGTATTCAAAAAGGAAAAATACGTGTCGTTCAGTTATATTTTTCAATTTATCAAACAATTTGGCCGCTGAATCTCTTATTCTGGTAGAGCGCCATCTCTAGCGAATAAAGTTGTAACTAAAATCAATTTCGAATTTTTCATTATTTGCCATAAAAAATCCCATTGCATCCTGAACACAATGGTGTTTACCGCATTGCTCTAGCGCAAATATTCGCGGAGTTATTAATTTTTAAAGTTGTGCGGGACTTTTGGATCACCCTGTACTTTAAATAGATGGCAGCTTTTCCACCCAACCCCCAAGGTAACCGCCCCAGTGCATTAACCCTTGAAATTGCCTGAGTTGAGTGAGTGACTGCGATGCCCATCTTCTCAGTAAGAATAAGAAAAAATAGTCTTATAAAGAAATTTATCCAAAATACTGGCATGTAAGTATTTTTTCTATTAGAAATAAAAGAGCACATGGAAATTAGGCAAAAATATGTTTGCTAATGACTGCGACTGCATTTTGAACGATTAAAAAAAAAAAAAAAAACAAAGGCCAGAACAAAAATTAATAAAAAAAATTACGAAAGCCATTATTTACATACAGTAACACTAATTTTGTAAAGTTTTTTTTAAATTGCATTTGTGCACTTACCGTAACTTAGTAATATAAATTTCTATCTAAATACTCAATACTTTTGTAAAATAAGTAACACTTATATCAAAAAATATTTCAAAAAAAAAGTACGCAAGCAACTTGAAAAAAAAATGAAGAACGCTCATTGGTCTCTTAATTGGCCTGGTGTTGTTATTTAACCTCGTATTTACTCCGCGTAAAAAAGTTCTTCAAATGAAAAAAATAAATAGCCAAAAATACTAATCAAAATGTAGCCGAAAATTTTCCTCAGGATTATAAAAACGACATGCAAAATTTGGTACCAATTGGTTCAGTAGTTCTTGAGTTTATCGCGAAACAAACAACAGACATTGACTTTTATATGTAAGAAGAAAGATATATATATGTCATAATATATACTCTTCCAGAAATAATAAAGCAAACCTACAGTTGACCCAGAGAGAGACGGGAGGGTAAGGACCGGTCACTTTAGACATCAGCGACATTCCAAGGGGCTCCTGGGGGCCGTCACTTAACACCTCGGGACTTTGAAGACAGTAGAGGATTGTGGAAAACAACGAACGGCTGCCCGACTGTTGCCGGGCCCGGCTATCTCCCTCTCTCTCTCTGGTTGCCTGGGTTCCTTCTCCAACTTGTGGTGTCCTTATTTCTCTTTCCCCACCTTATTATATTATTATACCACATATACATATTGGTTTAAAGTTGATGTAGCTGTGCTACTACCGACACAGTCCACCTGAGAAGTAGTGTTTCTTTTACAGAGAACTTGTTGTAGTCACTATCATATGCTTTCTGGATCTGGCATTAGTCTCCTTGGCCTTATGGCTGTGCTCGTTGACACTTTTTGTTGCTCCCCAAAGCACCGTCTAGGATTGGATTAGCATGCCGTTGCCTTAAGTGACCGAGGTGACTCCAATTTAGGAATCCAACCAGTGTTTTAGGAAGAGGTTCATTTTAATATTAGGTTATATTTCACGGTAAAGGAGGTAAGGCAAAACTTGTAGGATTTACACATCCTACAGATATTCAAAAGACAAGACACAGTCACCCTTATATAATGAAGCTGAACTAAATTTTTCAACTCTTGCATCAAAATAACTCTCGTGGATCCTTGACTTGACCTATGATTTTGACTTAAAACAAGAAAAACCTCTTGATTTTTAGATGGGCACAATCAATTGGCATTCAAGCTTATTGAGAGCAAACAAATCAATTAAATAAATAAACAGCTGAATGTAAAGAACCGCCATTTGAAGAATCTACAGCGAAGAAAGAGAATATTATAAACTTAATCTACCAACCAACAGAAAAAAGTGAAAGCTGAAACTGACAAAACTTCTTCCCAGACCTGACTTTCGAAAAGAACCGTGACAAACTAAGTCTGTGCATCTTGAGTGTTTTTATTTTTAAATCACAAGATGTTTACAGTATTTAAATGATACAGAGTGATAAGTATAAATAGAATTTTTCACTTTGTTATTCTTTATCACCATATATTTTTAGAATCTTCTGATATATGTTTTAGTGTATCTCATATAACTTAATTAATTATATGCATAAGGAAATATATCTACACTGCTCCGTTCTTCCAACTGAACTATCGAGAGTGTAACGTCCTTGTATTTGTTGACGTTAATAAGCAAGAAGTACTTGGAAGTTTAAAAAGAAATACTTTATTTCTTTTAGGCCAACATCAGATATAAAATATTAATTATAAGACATATGTTTACAAGTGGTATTAATTACAATCCGTCAAAAGGCAACTGCACAGAGTATCATCCTCAGTGATAAATATGTGTTCACTGATAATTTACTATATAGGCATGCCAGCTGCCGTTACATCTCCCCCTTTGAAGAAATTCATTCTTCAAATCGTTTGGGTGGCTTGATGATCCGCCCGGACCTTGTTGTAATGGGCAGGGTGCCGTTCTTGTGCTCCGCGTTCTGGTGATCACTCCTGGGTTCCTGGCCTGAGAATGCTCTTGGAGAAGTATTGAGTTCTTCAGGAACTTGAGCCTGTTCCTTATCACCGCTCGGGCCAGGTCCTTCCGGTAGAGTTGACTTGGGGATCTCCGGGATTCTCCTTCGCTGTTGCTTTGGACTCTCCAGATTCGTATGTCGCATGAAGGAGCTGTTGCGGCGGTACTCACCAGTAGGTGTTTGCACTTTATATGATCTTGGAGCTACTTCTTGGGTAACTCTGGCAGGGATCCATTCACGGTGATGCTGTTTCAGCATTATCTTTTCACCTTCCTTGAAGCTTCGGGTTGTCTTTGCTGTCTTATCGTGGTGTGTTTTCTGCCTCTCCCGCTTATTTCTTAGGTTTTGTGTATGTCCCTTTTGGATTTCTGGTTCCAACTGATGAGTGCTAGTGGGAAGGAGGGTTCTGGTCCTGCGACTGAACAGACACTGAGCTGGTGAAGGAAGACCATCTCTAGGAGTGTTGTAAAAGTTCAAAAGTGCTAGTTCCACTTCTTGTCCTGAATCCAAACACTTCCTGATGAGGTTCTTGGCTGTCTGTACCGCTCTCTCTGCTAATCCGTTTGATTTAGGATATAGAGGACTTGATGTCTGGTGGTCGAACAACCACTTCTTTTGAAAGTCTTTAAAGTCCCTGGACGTAAAGTTTGGTCCATTATCAGTTTCCAGGAGTCTGGGAATTCCATGTACGCTAAACCATTTTTTAAGAGATTCAATAGTTTCTGCAGAGTTCATTGTCTTCATTTCTTTGAAATCAATGAATCCAGAGTAGTTATCTGTTATTAACAGGTAATTTTTTCCTTTTATTGAGAAAATGTCAGCTGCAACTATCTCCCAAGGAAGACTCGGTATCTCTTTTATGATCATTGGTTCTTTTGTCTTGTTCCTCTGATTCGCTTGGCAAGTCCTACAATTTTCTACTGTGTTGATGATGTCTTGGGACATGCCATGCCAGTATATTGAGTCTCGGGCCCTTCTCAAGCAGCTGTTTGTTCCTTGGTGTCCTTCGTGGATTAACTTGAGTATCTTTGCTTTCCACTTTAGGGGAATGAAGACTCTGCTACCTTTGAAGATTAGGTCTTCGTTTGTCGAGAGTTCATCTCTATATGGCCAGTATTTCTTGCAGCTTTCAGGGACTGCTGATTTGTAGTTTGGCCAGCCATATAAGATTAGGTTTTTTAGTTCTTGTAGTTCTTGGTCCTCTTTTGTAAGAGCTTGAAGTTCCTCATAGCTTGACTTATTTGTCGGGGTGGTCATCAGTACTTCAAAGTTCTCTTCCAAGTAGGTGTCTTCATATGAGCAGTCTCTACTTAGTAGATCAGCTGTTAGCAGTTCTTTTCCTTTCTTTTTTGCTATAACCATCTGACTGGAGATGGAGGTAGGGTAATTTACTTTCTTTATAATCCCATTGTCTTCCATTTCCTCAAGTTCTTTCTTTACACTTTCTTTAATAGATAGAGGAATAGGTCTGGGTGGTCTTACTTGCATGTTCATGTCCGAAGTCTGAAACTTTGCCTCGTATTCATATCCTTTCAAACATCCTATCCCTTCGAATAATTCTTGGTATTCCTGTGTAATTGCTTGACAGGTGTTTACTCGCTTGACAAGACCTAAATTGGAACAGGTTTGTCTGCCTAGGATGGGACATGTGTTATCTCTGGATATGATGAAACGTATGTAGGCAGTCATGTTTTTCACCATGCACATTGCTAGACTTTGTCCTTCGACAGGAATTCGATGTCCTGAAAAAGAAATTAAACTTTTTACTGGAGACCTTTGGATTTCCAGATTTAATCTCCCTGCCAGACTGAGTGGCAACACGTTACACTGTGCACCTGTGTCTAGTTTCATGTTTACCTTTTTGCCTTTGATTTTTACTTCTTCATACCAATCTTCTGTCAGGTTGGTGTTTTCAACTGACTGGATTACAAATTCTTGATTCATTTCAGGTTCTGGTGACCCAACAATTTGTTTGACTTTGTATGAATTTGTGTTCTTGGATCTGCAAAGATTAGCAAAATGGTTGCGTTTCTTGCATTTGTTGCATCTCTTTTGATATGCCGGACATTGGTTGATTTTGTGGGATCTACCACAATTTCTGCAGTTTTCTATTATTTTGTGACTTTGGTTAGTGGTATTTTCTTTCCTCGGCTCTTTTCTATCTTCCCTCTTCTTACTGTTCACCTTTGTCACAGCAACTTGTTTGTCTGAGTCGGATAGTACATGTTTCATTTGGTTTGTGGCATTTTCACATGCTATGCAAATTTGTGTAGCTTTTTCCAGATTAAGGTCAGCCTCACTAAGAAGTCTTTCTCTTATTTCATTGTTAATAATTCCTACAACTATTCGATCTTTAAGTAGTTCATCAGACATGACAGCATATTTGCAGTTTGCTATCTGTAATTTGATCCTAGTCAGAAAATCATTAAAAGATTCATCTTCTTTCTGTTTCATCTGATTGAATTTGAATCTTTCAATTGTAGTGTTCAGCTTTGGAGAAAAATAGTTGTTGAACTTGTCTTTTACAATGCTCAGATTATTTTTATCTGCATTATTTAAGTTGAAAGATTTAAAAATATTTTGAGCCTCTCGTCCCATTGCAGCCATAAAGATAGCAACTTGTACCTCTGGTGCTTTACTACTTAATTGGGTAGCAATTTCATACCATTCAAAGCTTTCAAGCCAAGATTCCCAGCCCTCTTTGTTTAGTTCGTTTAGGCCTATTTGTTTTGGAGGTCGAATAGCATTTTCCGCCATGTTGTTGTTATTGTATTTTTTTTTTCTTCTAAAAATACACTTATTTCTTCTTGCTTGTAAATTAAATTATTTTGTATATATTATTATGCAATTTGAATTTTTATTTGAACATGCAATTAGAGATGTTCTGAAATACTTTAAGAAATTGGAAATTAATAAATTGTTCTTACCACGTGGTGTTGTTTACAAGCGCCGCTGCCACCATGTAACGTCCTTGTATTTGTTGACGTTAATAAGCAAGAAGTACTTGGAAGTTTAAAAAGAAATACTTTATTTCTTTTAGGCCAACATCAGATATAAAATATTAATTATAAGACATATGTTTACAAGTGGTATTAATTACAATCCGTCAAAAGGCAACTGCACAGAGTATCATCCTCAGTGATAAATATGTGTTCACTGATAATTTACTATATAGGCATGCCAGCTGCCGTTACAGAGAGCTTTAAATAAATAAATAAAATAAATAATTTTATTTATTGTTTTTAATTTCAAATATCAATAGAGTATATGGTTAGTTTGAAGGAAAGCATTGCTGATGCTATGGAGAGCGCTCTAAGTGGAAAATTGATATGGACTACATAAATAATGGTTGTCTTTATGGCAAAATAACCTAGAGTAGTGACACTTCCTGAGACCATTTGAATAGAAAAATTATAGGTAATATGCTTACAAGATAATTCATTCAAAATATTTCCAAAAGTAAGACGATCTATAATACAAATTTTTATAGTGTCACCGCTATCTACTATAAATAAAATATAATTTAAAAAAAACACAATACTTAGAGTTTCACCAGACTCTGCAGGGCCTTGGGTTCGGCGTTGTCGCGCTGGTGGCTAAGGATTCCAGGTGGGAGTTCGGCTGCATGCGGACGGCACCTTGGGCTTGTAAAGGAGATGAAAGGGCTGAGGCGTCCTCGGAGGGTAGTCGAATTGTCTTCTCAAAATTTCTTGCATTTTTCTTTGCACTGCATTTTTTGAAGGCACCGATATTTCCAAATTATCTCTCACAAAACTTGCAGAGTGAAGTTGGCAGACCAGTCTTTCGCGATATTTGCTGAGGGATGGGCAGATTTGTGGGCGAAAAAGAGCTGAAAGGCGCGGTGGATGATCGCATCGGGCGTTAGTCGCGCTCTCATCAGGGCTTCTAATTTGGCGGATCATTTCGAGCCATTATGGAGGGTCCACTGGCCTGGATACTTTCGTTAAGTTGCGCTCTTGACGAGGTAGGCTGTATGTTAGAGCGTCTATGACGATGGAAGTGGGGATATCTAGCTAAGCTTCCACACTACCTTCCTTTTATAATAGGATTCTACATCCTTGTTGGAAGCACAGTTCAGCAGGAAAAACTCCTTATTGTAGGCGCAGCTTCTCTGGAGGTAAAGGTCCATTAAGACTTGTTTTACATAAAGATGGTCAATTTTTACAAGGCAGTAGGTGTAAAGAGGGAGAAAAGAGAACTTGGAAGATATTGTTCTTACACCTCAGAATGATGACGAAACATCGAGGGGCCATCGTGTTGGTCGACGATGAGATTGCGGAGCTGGTGATAGGGATGGCTGTGCTGGAGTAAACCTCCTTTTTGTGTCTGGATGCTATATTTATGGCGAACTAAATAACTTAGTCCCTATTTCTGCTCCGCGCTTATGGAATTGAAGACTAGAGGCGATTGCGTCGACCTTTCATATTAAATCTTACTTTTCCTTATTACTAAAAATTGTATATAGTTGCGGAGCTACTGGTTTCCTGTGCTGCTCTTTTCCTGTTATTGCACCTTGTACGGAGAATCTGTATAAGACTAACGTCTTAATAAAGGCTGTGTGTGTGTTTACATAAAGATAGTCCAGTAACCTCAGTCGTTGGTCACAGAAAATAAGGAGAGTCGCCTTCAAAATTGTTGGCGATCAGCCGCACTTTATCCACATTTGAGAGAGCTCAAAATTGTGTTTTATCCATCAGCTCTTCAAAAAAAAAAAAAGCTCAACCACATAGTTCCAATCAAATGCGGGGATTTGAATAGCAGCCGTTTGTTGCAGTTCTGGTGTTGCAGAGCGTCAAGTTTGTTCAGGGGTACACTGATCAGTGATGGCTGACCAAAGTTAGCCATTTCAGGATGGTCCAGCTGAAGAGGAGGACTACCTGGTGGCGATGTCGACATGTGGATGATGTAGAAGATTCCTTGGCGCGTTGAATGGCAAGTCAATTTGGGGGACTACTATGAGTGTCGTGGAATCAGTTTGCAGCGGAAAACAGACTCTGATGACTTTCTGTCGGTCAGCGACTGTATGCAGATTTGGTTTTGAAATCCATGAAATCTTCACAAAAGGTCTTTATCCTCTCGGTTTTCTGTGGTATAAAGTGGGGTATAAGGGAACATTTTTAGATTTTGGCAGTCCTGGAGTGAGGGCAGTTTTTGAGCCACAGTGCAATGTGTGCTTAGTGGCAAGGCAGAGGAATAATTAGACACAATTGGATAAAAGGAGGACAGTAATGAGTCTAGCAGAGGTAAGATAGAAATTGACCCAGCAAGTTCAGATCCAGTCCTGCTCGCTGTCCAGCAACTGACTGATTAATTGTTGATCAAGGAGGCCTGCTTCTAGGAATCTCCTCCATAGATAAGGGACATTATAACTTTTGTTATCTTCTCATAAGTCAGTATTGCTAACCTGTCTGCAGGTGTCTTAGGACCTTTTCATTTTTATTTATTTTTGACTCCAAATATATCTATATATATATAAATGAATGTTTGTATGTTTGTTTGTATGTCCGGTATACAAATTCGCAGTAGTTCACTAATTCAAACCAAAATTTCCATACATAGGTAAAAAAATATGGGGAAGAAGATAGGCTATTTTAAAATATATATAAATAAATTATTAAAACGATATATTTTTAGTCAGAAAATGATGATGACGATATTGCTGTTTCATGTTTGATTATCTGATACAAAATTATATCGGGAAAAATTCCTAAAAACAGTGAAACCAGTTCATTATTTTGTACGCAGGAACAAAATTCTAACAGAAAAACATTCATTCGAGCAGAAAACAAAAGCCAGATCATCTTTCTATAAAAATATCGCTTCTCAGACACAAAGTTTGGAGCGGGACGTTTCACAAAAGTGACATCCACGGCGCCAATTTATAATTGTAACGAATAGTATTTGAATGTAAAACCCGGGCGTTGCCCGGGTCATTCGGCTAGTATACAATAAATATCAACACAATAGTGTATTAACAATAATTAAAGTAAGGTCAGATCTTTATATTGCACACATGTATCTGAATATGGCGAAAACATCAAGCTTCAGGGAGAATTAGTTTTTTTTTTTTATATTCAATAAGACTCCCTAGCTTTCAGGCCTGAAATGAAAAGTTTTTTTTTTTTCACCTTCATTTGATATAGGGATTTAATTCATTCAATATTTTTAAGGCGAGTTGCAAGCATTCGAAGTGGAAGTGTCGCGTTCCCTATTTTAGACCTACGAGAACGGAGCATGTAGGGAGTGACTTAGTACAATTTCCTTATTAAAATTTACGAGAGTAAACTTTCGACAACAATGTCACCACCATCCTCGAAATACATATTGTGCCTTAGTAAAAGTCTCTTATAAAGAAATCTGTAAGTGTAACGTTTTGACAACAACTCCCCTACCATCTTCGGGTTAAAGTGTGACATGGAATAGACAAATATATATGACTTAGACAGCTAAGGTTATACTTGAGAAAAAGAGGAGTACCAGATAATATATACATATACAGTAAAACCCCGCTAATACGAACCCTGGATATAGCGAACCTTCCCTTATAACGAACCCACGGCGATTCCCAATTCCATTCCATTGAAATTACCATCGTTATAACGAACTTTGCGATTTTTAAAATAACGAACTACCCCTATAACGAACCTATTTTCGGTCCCAAAATGATAAAATCTATTAAAAATACCATGCTTATAACGAACTTAAAATTGTGATTTAAAAAATTTTCAAAACAACAAAATTTTGAGCATGTTTCTAGCTCGCGGATCGCGATTTCAAAACAAAAAATTAGCGGCATTGTTTGTTTTCATTTCCATTCTATTTTTGCTGTATGTTGTATAAATTTTTACACATTATACTTTTATTTAATAGAATATCTTTGCATTCGACAATTTTGAAATAGAAGAAAAATACAAATGGCTTCCAAAATAAAGAAAAGAAACAAAGAGTGGCGTTCTAAAAAAAAAAAAAACAACAGTGGCAGCATGCTCTTTTAGAAGCATTCTATATCAAGTTTGACCTAGGCTAAAAAATAATTCTAAATAATTTTAAAGCCAGAAATGGTTTGAATAACAGGTTAAAAACAAAATTTAATATACACTTCAGAAGAATATGTGGAAACTGAAATTGGAAGAAGAAGAGGAAAAAAAAAAAAAATAGTTCCCCCAAGTTCCCCCGTGTCTCATGGGCCACAAACAAATCAACTTATAAATTCTCAAAAACTACCACTACAGTTCTATTTTTAGAATGGAATTCTTTTTAGGTATAGGACTCATTCAGGGTTCGCGGATATTCCCCCTGGCCGGCCGTTTTACCACCGATTTTGTTTGCAAATTGGCGTTTTTTATTCGCAATTTTACCGATCGCGCTATCGTATCAACATGTTTCGAGTCCGATTTTTCTGAATTGGATACTTTTGATTCATCCTCAATTAAAACAGAATACACGGAGCTTTATTCCTTTGATAGAAATAACGATATTTAAGACAATTCTTATTTTCAAATTTCACTTTCAAACAACAAGGTATTAGAGGAAATTTTTCAAATAAATTTAGTATTATATTATTTGAGAAAGATGTTCTTAAATACTCTTATACCTTTCAAATATATAATTAATAATTTTTTGCCCTGGGGGATTTGGCTTAATTTTTAAATAATACATAGGTTTATATATAAGCATGTATGCTAATGATAAGAAGAGCCTATTATCAAATGACTTCTTTTGATATTCAGCATTACTGTAAAGAAATAGGTAAATATAGGGAATTAAAACAAAGTGACCATTATTAAGTGGCTGCCTTTTCCTGTTTGTATGGCTGTTTTTTAATTATACAGTCAAAAAATTTGGAAAAGTTAAAAAAATGGCCAAACCGTGGCTATAGTGAACCGTGGCTATAGTGAACCAAAAGCTCTGTCCCATTGGGGTTCACTATAGAGGGGTTTTACTGTATATTGAAAGTGTCGCGTTCCCTATTTTAGACCTACGAGAACGGAGCATGTAAGGAGAGACTTAGTACAACTTCCTTATTAAAATTTACGAGCGTAACCTTTCGACAACAATGTCACCACCATCCTCGAAATGCATATTGTGCCTTAGTAAAAGTCTCTTATAAAGAAATCTGTAAGTGTAACGTTTTGACAACAGGGCCTCTACCACAATAGGCAAAGCGTTTGATATAGAGATAAACAATGTAGAGCTTGAGCATATAAAACTATAATTGGAAGAATGGGATGTCAGATACTATACAAGGTACAGAAGGACTTTAGAGTTGCAGCTCCAAGTGAGACTTCCAACCACGCCAGGCGTGGGTGGAATTCCCCAAAGGGGGGGGGGGCCCAGCGTCAGGGAGTCCCGTTGATGGATCCTTCCTGGAATGTATGGGGGCGTCGGGTATCGCGCGGGATCTAACGATGTCTCAGGAATGTGGGGTCCAAACGTCCATCCCCCTCCTTTCTTCTTCTATGAAAGAAACAAAATGGCTGACCCTTCCTCGTGGTCTCAACTTATCCTTTTAAGAGATTCGCCTTCTAGCGATTTAGCCACCCACTGAAGACGCTGGGAGCTATTTCATAGAGGAAATTATAGCAACAGATCTCTATAATTTCTACAGATCAACTGTAAATAGATTCATAATAAGGCATTTATAACTCAAATTACACAGACAATGGTCAAATAATATACCTGATGGAATGCAACCACTGCAACAGTATGTACATAGGCTGAACCCGACAGATAAATAATAGATAGAATGGATGGGCGCACCAGATTCATAAATAGAAATGATAGCAATTAAACGTACACTTCCTCATATCTAATACAGTAATTCTTGTTTCATTAACCATGTTCCATAGCTAATTCTAATTTCATAAGTTAAATTATTATATAATAGTTTTTTACCTTAGTTTAGAAATATGTAATAGTCTGTACTTAGCATATAACAAGAAGTTAATAGTTCCTTTATGGAAATCTTGTAAAGATGTAAATACATTAGGTAAATATATATAGTTACTAACGATCCACTACCATCGCGTTATTCCTATAGAAGGACCACCATATCCGAAAGCTTGAGCCTTATTAAGCGGGAAAAGAAAAATAATACGCAACCTCGAAGTTTATTATTTCTCATAGAGATTTCGCAGAGGTTAAGACATTGGAGTTAATTTGCTATCTGGATATATGGGAAGGACTCTATTTATAAAGATTACACCAAAATCTAACAAATAAAAGACAAGCAAACTATAGACTTATACTATTGACATTAATAATCATAATGTATCTAAAACAAAGGTCTTCAATAAAATTATAAAGAGAACAACCTAATGAGTTTAAGGCAACATGGATCTTATTAATTTTTAAATCAACGAACAATATAATGGTAGTCAATGATGGAACATACTGAAACACAGACACTCGCTACAGTGTAAATGGCCGGCAATTTATGGGAGACTTGATTATTAGCAACATTCCCTTCAAATAGGTAAGAATCATACTATATCTTGTTCAAACAGTGGGGGAAAGACAGATTCTTCACATGAGGATACAAATATTATTAAAACCTAACATATAAATACCCTCAAGACAGCCATAATAAAGTCGTATTTTTGCAACTGTTGCTGTGTCAACATGCCACAGCAAATACACAGTACACAACTCTATTCCATCAGAGTTGGTAGTCCATATTCAGTGGGATTTGATAATAAGGTGGGGGGTATTACCATAAAACTAGAGAATGAAATTGTATAAAAAGGAAACAAAACTCTCTGATTAAGAAAAATGTATATGTAGATATTTATTAGGCAAAAAAAAAAAAAAATTTTGGGGACATCTTATACTAGCGGGGCATGCTATTTACATAATGAATTAGGTAGAGGTGACTTAAGGTTACATATTCTTCTCTATAGATTGGAGAACATAGATCTCCATCCATTCTAACGGGACAAGGTATATGAACCCTAACATTACTTTAAGTATCATCTAAAGCCCTTTTAGGGCCCATTCAAAATCTAAATGGATCTGTTTCTACTTGAAATTTAAAAAGGGGGAGCTAGGAAAGGCTAAATCATAATGGCGCGGCGCTTACCTTCTCTCGAAAGCGGCGGTAAGGTCTGGTCTCCTGCACGTCTCGGGCCCGACTGGCTGGATCTTTCCTGTCACTGAGCGGCTCTGTCTGTCTCGTCTTGTTTAGTCAAAAACGGGCCCTTTTTCTCCTAGCCTTCCTTCATTTCCATTCGTTGATCATGCCAAAGTTTTTATTGGCTGGCATTTTGATTCGTCGAGAGCAAACACCCACGTGATCAATGGGCATCTTCATTCGTCGGAAGAAAAACACGCACGTCCTCCATGACCACGCCCCCAATTTCCCGTGTTGCCGCGCGAGAAAGAAAATTGTATATTGGATAAAACAAATTAATCCCTAAAAATTAATTCCTTTAGGAATTAATTAATATATATATATATATATATCCCGAGTATATAAAAATTATTGATTTACATGTTTATATGACAAATTGTCTTCCTTAGGTCACCTACTACCAAAAATGAGGGGAATATATGTACATATGGTACAGCAATATATGTACATATGGTACAGCAGTTCTCAGCACGGATGTCTCTGGATGTCACTCGTGTCTTCCCTCCCCCACCAGGCATCTGCTTTTGGCATGGAAGTCTGGTGTCTTCAGGTGTCTGCTTTTTGTACATCCTTCCAAGAGAGGCCCTGCGTCAGGGAAGGGGGCCTTTAGAGCATCGTCGGCCATCGTTGGGAGTTCTCCACCTAGGCAACAAACACTTCGGCGAGACACTGCGTATATATATATGTTTATATGATGTAAATGAATGTTTACATCTTTGTTGGGTTTTGTTTAATGGAAAAACTGACCCAACAGAAGGTTGTAATGATGCACCCAGGGGGTTGGATCCAGGAGCAAGATCCCGTGTGGAGTAGGCCAGAAAGGAAAGTCTTAGATCCACAAGGAGTAAAATGGCGTAGAGATGACATCGGAGAGATCTGCCCCCCAGATCATCATTTTCATAGAATTTTATACTATTTGGGTAGTGGACCCTGATTTCCTAGTGCAACATCTTCGTACACATTTATTTTTAGCAAATCTTTATTGTCTTAGTAAAGTCTGATACAGCCTTTTATTGTTTATTTTCGGAACGCCAAAAAGTGACAAAAACAAATCAAAAAGGGATGATGATAACCTGCGTCTTGCAGATTAACATTTTCATAGAAACATATATATATACATATTTATTGCTAGCTA
>CP092877.1:4413787-4448892 GCA_030710605.1 Cordylochernes scorpioides | reverse complement strand
TAGGCTATAGTTATTAACTAATATATGCATTTATTTAAGGCGCCAATTTATAATTGTAACAAATAGTATTTGAATAAAAACATTCAATCGGGTAAAACACGGGCGTTGCCCGGGTCATTCGGCTAGTATAGTATATTTTCAAGTAGCTCTGTAACCACAGCCACAGAAATCTACATGGGACCCCTGTCAATCATCACTGGACTCCGGAGGGACAGGTGTGAGAGGTTCTCGGAATCTTATCGGCAAATAAGGAAAACGGGACGGTGGCTGATCATTGGTCGTTATTACTCCTTAAAATAAATTTCGATTTTTTTGTTCAAAAGAAACACATGCGGGATATTTTCGAATGTCGTTCTACAATCTAGACCGCATTATTCTATATACAGTTACGAGCGTCATTCTTCGTCGCCTCTGTCACGGTTTGCTTTTTTTTGGAATGGCGCCCTCCTATTGGTCGGCTACGATCACGCCACCTTTGCCCCCACCCCCCCCCCCCCCACTCGCTATTTCGTCTTTGTAACTATTGTGTTGGAGCGGGTCGCTCCCTAAATAAATGCATATATTAGATAATAACCAAATGGAATCCTCTCTTTCTTTTTCCCAGTAAGAGACGCCTACGGAAGCCAACAGTACATAGACAGATAAAGCACATAGGCTATAGTTATTAACTAACATATGCAATTATTTAAGGCGCCAATTTATAATTGTAACAAATAGTATTTGAATCAAAACATTCAATCGGGTAAAACCCGGGCGTTGCCCGGGTCATTCGGCTAGTGTATTATAAACACAAGGTAATAAGACCAAATCAATTTACACACTATTTATTTATTTGGTCTTTTCACCTTGTGTTTGTACTCTCCAACACTCCACTGGCCAACAGGACTCTAGCACAGTTATAAGAGCAAAAATAGATTTGTGCGCTATCTATATGTGTAGACATGTGGTGCACTCACAGTAAAAGCAGTCACAAACTACCAACCATGATTATCATGGCCTATACCATATGTAAGAAATATCCACACTGGGCAAACCATCAACAGGTGAATAGCCTGTCTCTCCATTTAAGTGGCCACTTTGTGGTTTATTCCAATGTTATAACGCCAGTTTATGATAGATTCACATTTTATTTGGTAACATTATAATAAATGATATTTTGAACAAGATGCCACAGAAGATCATGGGTGATTTGAAATAGTTTTTGGTTAAAAATCTTTTTTTTTTTTTAATCTAGATTACCAACTCTTATAAAATATCAAAAACCTTGTTTATTAAGTTTCCATATTGAATACTATATACATATTATATAATCTGAAAACTCAAATATTTCTATATTTAAAAAAATATATATTTTATTTTATTCATTGATAATTTTACTTTGGTTATCATCGTTTTTTAAAAAGACTTTCAGTTTTGTTGTAAATATGCGTAGTTAACATATCTATCCTTTTAAATCACTAATATAGGATTAACTTTATAAATTCTATATAATGTGTGTTCGTGGCATGAATGTTCAGTAAAAGATACTAAGAAGCACTTTGCCACTTGTCTTGAATTAGTTTTATTGTCTTTGGGTTTTAGAGTTATGAGTAGCTACCACATGAATTTAGATTACATGAATTTGACTTAGAATTTTGATACTAGTGGTAGAGAGAGAGAGAAAACAAAAACTATTAATTAACCAAAAAAAGAAATTTACATACATGTTGATTGCTTTAAAATTTACATATTAAAGATTTATATTGTACAATTGAATTTAGAAGATTTTAACTTAATTTTCATATATAAAATTGAATTTAAAGAAATTATTAACTATAGGATCCAACATACTCCCCCGGCTGGGAAGAGATGACCAGAAAATAAAAATAAAAAAAATAAATAAAAAATAAAAATAAAAAAGAGTTCCAATAGTATAGATGCTGGACTAATTGATTCCGACTATGTAGCTAAGATTACAATTCTCATTGTTTGAAAGGCAATGGAATCAGCTTTGTAATGGGTCTCTTGAAGACTCCTTTTGAAGTCTTTATCTGGACTACCCTGACATTCTTGTCCTCTCCTGGAAATATCTCCTGAATCCTAGCCAAAGGCCAGCGAAGTGGAGATATTTGAGCCTCTTTGAGGTAGACCAGTTGACCTATTTGGATATTGTCTTGTTTGATTCGCCATTTACCACGGCCTTGGAGGTTGCTCAGATATTCCTTGGACCATCTTGACCAGAATGAGTTTTTTAGGTTTTGAATCAGCTTCCATCTTGTCTGTAAGTTTAAGACTTCAGAGTTTGAGGTTGGAATTTCTGAAAACGAAGATCCGATTAAGAAATGAGCTGGTGTCAAGGCCTCATAATCATTGGGATCACTACTTAGAGGGGCCAGTGGTCTTGAATTTAGGCAAGATTCAATCTGAATAATCAAGGTGTTCATTTCTTCATAATTCAGGGTTGTTGATTTAAAGGTTCGGACCAAGTGTGATTTCACACTTTTGATTCCGGCTTCCCAAAGGCCACCAAAGTGAGGTCCACCTGGGGGGATGAAATGCCAAGTGATTAATTCCTCTGTAACCAATCTTTGCACTGACTGAGAGTTCAATAATTGAAACTGAGTGCGGAAAAAATTGGATGCTCCTTTAAAATTGGTAGCATTATCTGAGTAAATGTCAGAGGGCTTCCCTCTTCTGGCCATGAATCTTCTCAACGAGGCCATGAATGAATCAGTTGATAAACTTGTTGTCAACTCTAAATGAATGGCCTTAGTAGTAAAGCAAATGAATAGTACAATGTAAGATTTGCTTATTGTTTTAGATCTGCCCAGGCTACTCTTTATTGAGAATGGTCCTGTAAGATCAATGCCAGTCTTTGAGAATGGCCTTGATGGGATGATTCTCTCCGGAGGTAGATTTCCCATGATTTGATGAATGGTAGTAGATTTAAATTTTAAACAAATCAGACATTTTTAATGGTTTTTTTGACTGCATCTCTTGCTCCCAAAATCCAATAATTTTTTCTGAGTATTGACAATACAAGTTGAGGTCCTGCATGTAGGTATTTCCTGTGAATATCATCGATTATAAGATTGGTGATGTGGTGATTCTTCGGTAGTAAGAGAGGGAATTTTTGATTTTCATTTAAATAGGAATACTTGAGTCTACCTCCAACTCTTAGAAGTCCTTGAGTGTCTAAAAAGGGATTTAGAGAAGTTAGCTTGTTGGACAGAGGTAGTTGCTTGTTTGACTTCAGTAATTTTATTTCCGTGCAGAATTCAACTTGCTGGATTGATTTGACTAAGACTTGAATTGCCTTTGTTAATTCTCTTGTTGTCAAAGGTCCTTTCTGACGAATTGGATCAAAGAGGAGGCAATTGTAGTAGAATCTCCAACACCAAGCTGTTATTCGGATCAATTTGGTCATTGTGGAATACCTTTCAATGAATTCTAGATTTAACATAGTTTCTGAATTTTGAATTAAGGTTGTTTGATCCAACACTTGACCCTCACGGACTTCTTCTTGAATGATATTGAGATTTACTTGGGTTGGTGAAGAAGGAATATATCGAACATTATTTTCTTGAAGCCAAATAGGACCCCGCCACCAAATTCTATGATTGACCAAGTCTTGAGGCATGATTCCTCTTGATGCGCAATCAGCTGGATTATCTTGACTGGATACATGGAACCAATCAGTGATTTGAGTCAAATTTTGAATTGACGACACTCTGTTCGAAACAAAGGCTTTCCATCTGCTGGCATCTGATCTTATCCAATCTATGCAGATTTGTGAATCAGTCCATAAAAAGGTTTTGTCAGGTTGAAAAGGAAATGATTCAAGAATGACTTGATTCAGTTGAGCCAAAAGCAATGCTGCACTTAGTTCAAGTCTTGGAATTGTAATGGTCTTTAATGGTGCAACCTTAGTTTTTGAGGTTATCAGATTGATTTTGATCTTTTGATTTTTGAATCTAGTTTTCAAGTAAAAAACTGCTGAATAAGCATTAAGGGATGCATCACAAAATCCATGTAGTTGTAATTCTTCTATTTCAGAAGATGAACTGTTCAGGTATCTTGGTATTTTGATTTCCTTTAGGCACGATAGTTGAGTTTGGAATTTATTCCAATTTGACTTTATATCTGATTCAATTGGTTCATCCCATGAAGTTCTCTCAGCAGGAAGTTGACGTTTTCGCCTATAATAGGGTGGTGGCTTTATCTTAGGAATAATCGAAGTTTCTTTCTTAGATGAAAGTGGTTCACTTGACTGAGAAGCGAGAGGTTGTTCTGGAGTGGATGGTTGACTTGATTCAGAAGGAAGTAATTGGTTTTGTTTAGAAGTAATTTGTGGAGTTAACTTAGAGATACGTGACTTTTTAGATTTACTTGGAATTTCTTCAGATTTACTTGGATTATCTTCGGATCTACTTAGATTTTCTTCAGATTTACTTGAATTATCTTCAGATTTACTTGGATTTTCCTGTAGCCCTTTTTCCAATGCTTGAGATCTTGAATCACCTAAATTGGGTGTTGATTTAAAAGGGAGATTGACTGAATATCTGCCCTCAATGTCTCTTTTGAGGTTTGACTTGAATAATATCTCACAGGCATTCTTTGTACCCAACTGGGCCTTAGAAATTGGGACATCTTCAAGTTCCCAGAATTTTCTTATGCTGGAATCAAGTTCAGTGGTACAGTGATTGATTACCGAAGTATTCGACTTAATAGTTGAATGGATTCTCCCAGAAACAAGCCAACCTAACTTGGTATTAAGTGCTATAGGATGGTGCTTTAAATCTGTTTTATGACCTAGAATTATTTCTACAAAGGTATCTGCACCCAAAATTAGGTCTATGGGCTTGGTGACATAGAATTCTGGGTCTGCCAAGAGCAAATTTTCTAACTGAGGAAAGTCTGCTGACTGAATTTGGAAGTTTGGAAGGTCTGCAGTTACCCTCCCAACCACAAATGCTCTGGCAGAAAATAATTGATCATTATGATGTGGGGTGAACTCTATTTCAACCTGCGATGTTGTCCTGTTGACAACAATGTCACCTACACCTTTTAGTGTATAAGAATTTTTCCTTTTTTCAAGTCCCAACTTGTGGCAACATTGTTCTGAAATTAGGCTTATTTGGGACCCATTGTCCACTAATGCTCTACATAGCACAAATGAGCCATCCTTCGCCTTGACTTTAATAAGGGCTGTTGACAGTAGAATATTTGTTTCCGTTTCCAAAGGCATCGCATTACAGATGGTATTTGTTGAAATCAACATCTCTTGAGAGGTTGTTGGTTGTGAAATGGATGGTTCAGAGTTGTATTGATGCAGAAGAGTATGATGGTTCTGCTTGCAGTTTTTACATCTTGATGTGATGAGACATTTGGATATCTCATGATTTGCTCTAAGGCAATTTTGACAAAGTTTATGTTTTTTAACTAATTCCCATTTTTTAGGCAAGGGAAGATTTATGAATCTATGGCAGTCATTTAGTTTATGAATTTGATGACATAAAATACAATTTTGACCTTTGTTGACATAAAGGCCGTGAGCCATCATATTTTTGCTAGAAGTTTTTTGTTCCTGGAACAAAGGAATTCTCATACCTTGCAGGCTTCTAGCATGTTTTTCTAAAAAATTCACAAAGTTTTCAAATGTTGGATATTCTTCATTTTGAAGGGTTAATTCCCATTCTTTCCTGAGGGCTTCACCGATTCTTTTTTCAAAAAAATTGATCAGGATTAGATCTGTTAATGTGTTTTTCTCAAGTCCTAGCACTGAGAGATTTCTAATGCCTTCATTGCAAACATCAAGGATTTCATAGAGAGAACCAGCCGAAATAGATTTTAATGGCCTTATGGAGAATATTTTGTTGATTTGTGAAAAAGCCAATTCTCTTCTGTTATTAAATCTATTGCATAAGGTATCCCATGCTTGCTGGTAGTTTTTGTCAGAAATGGGAAAACCCCGAATCAACTTTTCCGCAGGACCCTTAACAGATGCATTTAGATATTGAAATTTTTGTATTTCAGTTAGTGTTTGATTTGAATTAATGGTGGAGTTAAATATTTCTCTAAAACTAAGCCAATTGGCTGAATCACCATTGAAAAGGGGTAAATTTATCTTAGGTAAATTAACATTGGATTCGGGCAGTTGTTTATCACTATGAGTATTTTCTTTGGTTTCAATTAAAGATAAAGCTTCTTCAATAGACACCAACATATTAAAAATATCCTTTTTGGCCTTTGAATAATCGCCATATTGTGTATCATCTAACTCTGATTCTAATAATGTGTTGATAACTTGATTTAGGCTAATTTTCCTTTCATTAACTTCTTGTTGGAATAGCTTTAATCTATGTATGTTTTTGGATTCTACAATAGCTTCATTCTCTGATTCCAGATCCTTTATTTCCTGAATAATAAAGTTGAATTTGTGCCGAATTTTAACTTCTGATTTAGGCATGACTTTATTTTAAGAATTTTAAATTTTCAAATGGCTTACCTTAATTTTTTAAAGTATCCGGCTCGATGAGGGACCATAATGTTCGTGGCATGAATGTTCAGTAAAAGATACTAAGAAGCACTTTGCCACTTGTCTTGAATTAGTTTTATTATCTTTGGGTTTTAGAGTTATGAGTAGCTACCACATGAATTTAGATTACATGAATTTGACTTAGAATTTTGATACTAGTGGTAGAGAGAGAGAGAAAAGAAAAACTATTAATTAACCAAAAAAAGAAATTTACATTCATGTTGATTGCTTTAAAATTTACATATTAAAGATTTATATTGTACAATTGAATTTAGAAGATTTTGACTTAATTTTCATATATAAAATTGAATTTAAAGAAATTATTAACTATAGGATCCAACAATGTGAAACTAACTAATGTGTAGTGGATCTAATCGGAAGAGAAATATGCAAATTTTGGAGGGTAATACTGATATGGAATGTTTGCAGAAGGGTGAGGAATTATTGAATAACTTATTTCCAGATGATAAATGTGAAGAAGATACAAACATCCATAAAAGTATAAGAAATTATAATTTAAAACTACTCAATAAAGAAAAACCGATGGTTATGATTACTGAAGTTAACGACTTAATTGACAAATTAAATCCAAAGAAATCTCCCGGAATAGACAACATCTCTAACAACATGATAAGGCACACTAAACAATTTATAGCTCCTATATTGGTGAAACTATTTCAAAAATGTTTGGACCTACAATACTATCCTGCTGAATGGAAAGGAGCAGAGGCAATAATTATTCCGAAACCTGGAAAAACAGATTTTAATAACTATAAAAATTATAGACCTTTATGTCTTAATTCCAACATTTCTAAAATATTTGAAAAAATAATTAATAATAGAATAATAAAATATTATGAAGATTTTAATTTACTAAGTGATCGACAACATGGCTTTAGAAGATCGAAATCTACTATTACTGCACTAACTGAAATAATAAAAATTGCGTTAGAACATAAAACAAGAGAATATGCAGCAATAATTGCAGTGGATATTAGTGCAGCGTTTGATAATGCATGGTGGCCGGCCTTGATGAAAAGACTAGATGAAGATGGTGTGCAGGCTTCAACGATAAAACTTCTACAATCATACTTTGATAATAGAAGAATAAGATTTAGATTTTCCTCAACTGAAATTAATAAGAAACTAAGTAAAGGATGTCCACAGGGAGGACCACTGTCTCCCACATTATGGAATATTCTTATTAATGAGATACTGAATAATAGTCTGGATGATAATTGTGAAACAATAGGATATGCAGATGATATTACGTTAATATGTTGGAATAAAACTCCTGAACAACTAAGAAAGACAATAGATAATGTATTAAGAAAAATCAATAAGTGGTGTGAAAGTCGTAAATTAAAATTGTCAGATGAAAAAACAAAAATATTATATTTATATAAATGCAATAGCGATATAATAGTCTCAGGTAGCAAGTTAATTAAACCGGTTGAAGAACTTAAGATCCTAGGAGTGACTATTAAAAATCACCGAGTCAGAAGCAAACTGGACTTTACGCCTCACGTTAATGAAATGATCATAAAAGTAACTAGAGCTAGTGGATACCTATTTGGCCTGACAAAGAAAGCATGGGGTCTAGACTTTAGACGAAGACTGATATTGTATAAGACATTATATCGAAGTACAATTACTTATGGTTATTCAGTATGGTATCCATTCATAAACAAAAAGTCTAAGGACAAACTAAATTCTCTTCAATATAAAATATTAAAACATTGTATACAGGCCTACAGTACAACATCATCGGACTGTACACACATACTTGCACAAGTCCCCAAACTTACTGATTATATTGAATCTAACATGTTGAAAACCGAAATAAATTACAACCGATTTGACTCTTCAAGTAGGAATATAATTTCTAATTATATAAGGGAAAAAATGCAGAAATACTATGAGAAGACTAATACCATTTTCAAGTCCTTCTTCACTGACTCCCAAATACCCAAATATGTCAAGCCAAATTTTTACAGTGTCCAATTTTTTACTGGACACAGTAACTTTAGATCATATTTGTACAAAGTCAGAAAGACGGATTCGCCTAAATGCTCATGTGGTGCAGAAGAAGAAAATCCTGTACATATTCTAACGGACTGTCGACTTGTAGAGGACTTGAGAGTCAAAAATCAAATAAATATAAATTGTCTAAATCAAATAGTTAATAATAGATATATGTATATAAATTTTAATAGATTTTGTAGAATGTTTTTTAGTAATAGATAGCCTGGGCTGTAATAACTGATATATAGTTATATGCTGTAAATAGCTCTAAATTTCTGTTCTTATCTGTGATGTTCACTAATATTCATTATAGGGTAATTAAATCGTTAACTAACTGACAAATATGTTAATAATTTCTATTATATAATAACTACTTGACAAGTAGTTAATATTATAACAACTCTAATAATTACTGTAAATAAGCTCCCAAACTTGTGTATGCATGCAAATATCCAAGACGGATATCGCGTGCTTTGTAAACGATAATAAATAAATAAATAACTAATGTGTAATATTTCCTCAAGTAATTGAAAATAAAAGCTACTTGAGGGTAAATAATTATCTTTTTTTATCACGACTGCACCTCAACCCTTTATCTTATCGATCCTTTGTCTTATCAACCCTTTATCTAACAACAACAAAATTATTCATAACATACATATTCTATATACAGTTACGAGCGTCATTCCTCATCTCCTAATCAATCAGTCATCAGTTAGCTTTGGCCTCTGTCACGGTTTGCCGGCGCCCTCCTATTGGTCGGCTATGATCACGTGTCATCGTTTGCTGCGCCACCACGTGGCGCGACGGTGACCTTGAGTGACGTAATGACAGGGTAGGAACAAGAAATCACTTGCTATCATTATCATATCATTTTATGTATATATCATATTTAAAATATATTCATACAAAAAATCTCAATAATACAATTTTCAAATATCGTTGTGAAAATTTACATTTTTATTTTTGTATTTTAAAAGCACACAAAGATTGAAGCGGGACGTTTCAAAAGAGTGCCATCCACGACGCCAATTTATAATTGTAAAGAATAGTATTTTAATAAAACATTTAATCAAGTAAAACCCGGCCGTTGCCCGGGTCATTCGGCTAGTATTGAATAACCATCATTTAATATGTCTCACCCCATGCTCACTCTGAATTTGCCCGTTGAAGAGCGAGAGCAGAAAGCTCGTGCTGTTTTTAATAAAGAAACTTATTGCGCAAGGTTTTTGATATTTTATAATATTAAATCACAATTTTCCTATATTTGAATATTTGTTTCAGGGTCTTTAGCCCTCATTTCAACTGTATGGACAAGACGCCATTGCTGCATTTTGTTAAATATTTTGTACAATATACTCTCTGTATAATGCTATGCCACTTTTCTTTCCAAATATAAACATAACAAGACTACATAAAAAAAAGATATGTGATGTTACAGTGCTGTTACAAAACATCATGCCGCACCATCATTTGAAAAATCTGTTTTACAAGATCAGTTGTATTTCTTCTTCTATGAATGTTCTTCAGGTCAGGCTTGATCAATCTCATCATCATCTTTTATAATTTTGCTGGATTGTCTGTCAATGCTCAATAGTCTCTACCTGTAGGTATACTCTCTTTTTGGGTTCAGTGGAAGGATGATCTAAACCTTTGGTTTTCGATCGCTACGACCCGGATTCAATTCCCGCATTGGGCACTTTTTTCTGATAAAAAAAAAAAAAATGCTCCAATGGCCCCCGATTCTTGCAAAAGTCCAACCCCACCAGCGAGTGCAAGTAACCAAACGGAGCTCTAGCACATTTGTAAGTGCAAAAGTCAAACTGTTTTTCACATGTGTAGACATGTGGTGCACTTACAGTTAAAGCAGTCGCTAACTACCCACCATGATTAACATGGCCTGTACCACATGTACTTGGGATAAAAAAAACTATTTTTTTATTGCAGTAAGGACAGCAGAAAAAATGTGGATTATTTGTCTTCTTCTTCTTCTTTCTTATCTTCACTCAATCACACTAAGGTATCAAGCTTGTAAAGCTTGAGATTGGATTATTTGTAAAAGGAAATAATTTGAAGTTTTGATATGAATCGCAAAGTAATGAAATCAAATCCAAAAGAGTAAGTATCCTATAGCAGCAAAATTGAATGGCAGAAGAATTGATGGGGCATAGAGGCAATGGATTGATGAAAGTTCTGGAGGATGAAATGGATGGAAAGGGTGGAATGGATTGAGTGGAAGGTATGAAGTACTCAAGATAGAGAACCATGGTGCCACTGGAGCTGCTTGGGCCAAGAAACAGAAGGAAGAAGCATTGATACCCAATATAGTTACCAAGTCTGCCATAATCACATTGAGTTTTTTTATGCCCTTGTTACCTATGTGGTTGTTTATATGTTGATCTATTTTTAAAAATTTATATTTATTAAAAAAAAAAATTTTTCTTAAACTGTAGTTATTTAGCTTCCTAAAGCTGATTATACTTAATAAAAAGGAATAAAATAACATAATAAATGTGGTCAGTTGAATACTTTGTTTAAAGCTACAATACAATAAGACCAAATCCAAATAAATTAATATTTTTAGTCTTATTTTCTTGTAGCTATAATCCAAATTGTGCTTCATCAACTACTTTGTTTACTATTTATTTGACTGATTTCTCAATGTGTATTAAATTTGAAAGATCGCGTGAGGACACGCATATACCCTGAAATATATTTATAGCGCCTTTCTAAAATGTTTTAGTTTTAATTTTTTTCTATTTTTTTTTCGAAACCAAAAAAAAAAAAAAAAAAATTCTCCCTGGTCAAAATGTTTTATTTTTAAGAATTATAAACTCCCCAAAAAATATTAGAAAAAAAAAATCACAAAATTGTTTTTAGTCATTTTTCTCTTAGATTTTCATTTATTGCCAAAAGTATGCCATCCTATTTTTTGCTGCTAGTGTGACACTAAAGTTTCATATGAAAACTTTGCTTACCATTTCATTCCAACCTTTTCAAACCAATTTGCACGTAGTTCTACTTTTATACAATCATTATTAATAAGCCTTATGTTTCCTGTGTTTGTCAGTGACAAGTTTAATTTTGTATTCTTTCACCTTTTTTTGTCATACCATTCTAAAGTTATTTATAGGCACCATTTAAAACTATATATAAACCCTTCATTCATTTTTATTAACGCAATATAGTCCTCTAATTTTATTTTGTTCAGGATGGCAAAATGTGATTGCTTTCACATTGTAATTCTTATACATATTGCCACTCTGAAGTTTTGTTACATTAAATTCTTTGGTCGTCTCACTCACCACAAAATGCAGGGCTGTGTGTGTGTGTGTGGATGAACAATATTTCCCTCCTGTTTTCTTTCTTTAAGCCTACAATGTTATGGTTCATTTTCTGTTAAATTTAATTTTTGATTAGTTTATAATTTTTCTACTATATATTCTTCCCAACTACACAGTCAATCGGGGATCTACCACTCGGTTTTTTGCAGTCGTTGGCCAAGCGACTTCTCCTTTATTAAAGAAGACGACGCACGATATATTTCAAAAACAAGCAGGTCCCAAACAAAAACGATGAAAATAAGTTGGTTCTTAAATAATGGGTGATTTGAGGTGTGCACAAGGCGCTTGATGTGTGACGTTGGCTAAAAGTCTTAAAGTAGTTGGTAAATTCCCTAGCGTGAAGATGGGACTGGACTGTGACTGCTGCTCATCTTCTGCTGATCTGTCAACTCTCTGCTGACCGTGAAAACTCTGCTGTTAAACTCCGACTGTCCCTGTCGGCTGTCAAAATCTGACTGATGTCCGTGCTGCCTCTGTAACATCTGACTGGACCTGAGGGCACCTGATTTGGGGGACCAATCAGATGGTGATACATCACAGCAAAATTTTGATAGGTTCGGATGGAGAAAAACATTTAATTTTAGCCGTGCACCATTTTTTTATCACCCTGGTTATTTAACTGACTTACTTCTAGTCATTGTTAGAGAATTTATTGTTTTCAACTCTTTTGTTAATTCATTTGTGTTACAGATTGAAAAGGTTAGATTGTTTACAATACATTTGGGTAGGGAAGGGTTTTTTCATAAGGTATATAGAGAGAGAGACACATTCATATTATTTATAAATAGAACACGCCTGAGTATGTCCACGGAAAAAGAAAATGAGGCATTTTATAGGAATGCTGGTGCAGCCAGAGTAACATCAACACGCGTGGATCGGCGTATCCTTCAACAAGCAGTGGCGGACCCATATGCCATTTGTACCTACATTCTGTAAATGTGCAAGAAACTCTAGATCATTTCATCTCGACCGAAACCATTTCCCGTCGATTGATTGCTGAAGGCTTGCATCCATGTCATCTGGTAAGAAGCCATTAACCACACTGAATAGACGCCAACATTTGGAATGGTGCTGGGCTAGATTGACGTGGATGACGGAATGGCACAAGGTCGTGTTCTCAGATGAGTCACGCTCCTGTTTTTCCAGTGATAGTCGCCGTGTACGCGTGTGGCGTCGACGTAGAGAAAGGTCCAATCCAGAAGCATTTGCGGAACGCTCTCCCGCGCGACGACGCGAAATCATGGTTTGGGGGCAATTGCGTATGATACCAGGTCACCTTTAGTTCGTATTCAGGTCACTATGACGGCCCAACGATACGTTGATGAAGTGCTACGATCGGTGACACTAATCTACCTTCATGGGGTTCCCAATGCCCTTTATCAGCAGACCACATACTGCTCACATTAGCCAACAAGCTCTGCAAGATGTACACATGCTTCCCTAGCCACTTTATTTTCCTGACCTCTCACCGATCGAGCAGGTCTGGGAAATTATTGGATGCCGTTTGCATGCCTATCCAGACGAACTGTGGCAAATGGTTGAAAGGGAATGGAGATCCATCCCTCAGGACGCCATCTGTAATCTGATTGACTCTCTACCTATACGTGTTGCTTCGTGAAACGCCATCCGAACTGAACCAATACGAATATCATTTGAAATAAAGATTATAGTTCGTTCCTGCCTTTCTCTGTTTGTGCCAAGTTTAATCACTTCGACATCTCCTTATCGTACAATTAAAAGTTGCTGATGGCTTGCGCTTTCTGTCGGTTTAAATATTATAACAAATCATCGATTTATAATGTAGTGTGTCGATTTATTAGTCCAGCGATGGCTCAGAAAGTCTCTCAAAGTTAGTGTTTTATTGGAATTTCTTATTAGCTACATTTATATGGGAGAACAAAAAGGACAACACCCTGGAATGCACATCTGGTCCTCTCTGGTTTCCACCGCTGTGCCGCCCTGGCGTAGCGGTCGTCATCCTGGTGATTTATGGCGCTGCTTGTTTATTTTTCTTGACGGCGGAGTGCGGCATCCAGCAGGCCCCCACAGTACTCCCCTTCCAGTGGCGAAGTCACGATTTGTGCACAAAGTGGTTAATTACAATATATATACATCATCATATAGGCAAGAAAATAAAATAAGGATAAATATAGTCTATTGCTCCTTAAATCTCACGGGTTTCTTGATTATTCTCCCCGATCTTGTCCTAGTCAGGTCTGGTGCTGATCCTGTTCCTTGGAATTCTGTGTACTTCTCCACATCTGGTGGGTCAGGATTCTGTTGGGACGATGTAGAAGGCAGCGCTCCCGACACGATGGGTCTTGTTGCAGTAGGGTGTTCTGAAGTTACATTTTCCGAATCTGCCAGTAAGTAAGCAGGTCGCAATCGGTCAATCGATGTGGTCACATTTCTTCCTTTCACTTTGAGTGTGAAATACTTGTCTGTTCTATCAAGGACTGGGAAGGGTCCCTCATATGGTGGTTCCAGAGGTTTCTTCACTCGATCTGTCCTGATAAATACATGTGAACATGTTTTAAGATCTTTATGAACAAATACTTTAGTCTTCAAATGATGTTTTTCATTTAAAGGTTTGAGCAATTCCATTTGCTTTTGAAGCTGTTGAACAAATTCTTCAGCATGCAGGTGATATTTAGAATCATCAAAGAATTCGCCAGGCAGTCTGATGGTTTTGCCATATATCATTTGAGACAGAGAATGGTTGTTATCTTTGTTGATAGCACACACACAGCACGCAAGCCTAGGAGAACTGTTGGCAGCGTTTCTGTCCACTTAATATTATTGTGGGCACGAATGGCAGTTTTAATGGTTCTATGAAGCCTTTCAATCTTCCCGTTACACTGAGGGTGGTACGCCGTGGAATGACGAAGTTTGATACCACACAGCGTTGTTAAATCTTTGAAAAGCTGAGAAGTAAACTGCTTTCCTTGGTCTGATATCACTGTATGCGGTGCTCCAAATCTAACAATCCAGTTTTCGTAGAACGCTCTCGCTACCGTTTCAGACTTCATATCTGATAGCGGAACAACTTCCATCCAGCTGGTGTACCTGTCGATGCAGGTCAGACAGTAGATGTTACCATTTGATGGAGGTAAAGGACCAATTAGATCGATGTGGACAACACTAAATCTTTCATCCACTTCTTGATATTTGCCTATTTCTGATTTCGTGTGTATCGACACCTTGAACTTTTGGCAGTTGACACAAGCTTGAGCCCATTTCCTTATGTCTTTATTCATATTGGGCCATATAAATCTTGATGTTAATTGTTTAGTAGTGGCTTTGATACCTGGGTGTGAGAGTTCGTGGAAGTTCCTAAAAACCATCATTCGAAATTTAATTGGAATGAATGGTCTAATATTATTAGTAGACACGTCACACCATAACAAATTGCCTGATTGTAGTGGGCATTGCTTAAATTTTAGAGAGGTATTCTTTGAAATCAGGTTTTGTAGTTCTGAATCACCAGTTTGTTCTTTGGCGATCTCTTCATAGTCGATAGTTGTGATAGCATCAACTCTGGAAAGAGCATCGGCGACTATGTTGTCAGTACCTTTTATGTACTTGATATCAGTAGTGAATTGGGAAATGTATTGTAAATGCCTTAATTGTATTGGAGAAGCTTTCTCATTTTTTTTTTGTTTGAATGCGTAAATTAAAGGTTTGTGATCAGTCAAAATTTTAAATTCACATGCCTCAAGCACGTGCTTGAAGAATTTGATGGACAAATATATTGCGAGAAGCTCTCTATCATATGTACTATAATTGCATTGAGCAGGATTTAATTTTTTAGAGAAAAATGCTATTGGTTTCCATGTATTATTGTCAAGCTGTTGGAGAACTGATCCAACTGCCCGATCTGAAGCATCTGTACAGAGTGAGATAGGCAGTTCAGTATCGGAGTAGGCTAACAGTGCTGTATTAGCTAGGGCTTGTTTGCATTTTTCAAACTGAACTTCAGCTTCTTCAGTCCATTTTATTTCGCTTCTATCCTTTTTCTTGGCACCCCTCAAGTATTCATGAAGGATTGCCTGAGTCTCTGCGGCATTGTTCAAAAAGGTACGATAAAAGTTTAACATACCCAAAAATATGCGTAATTCATGAACTGTTTTGGTTTCTTATATTCTAGAATAGCTTTAACCTTTGTTGGGAGTGGTTTCACACCGTGAGAGGTAATTAGGTATCCTAGAAAATCAATTTCCTGTACTAGGAATTTAGATTTAGAAAGATTGATTCTCAATCCATAAGAATTTAGTCTGCTGAATAAGGTTTCAAGGTGGCTATAATGCTCTGCCTCTGTTTTAGAGGCTACCAGTATATCATCTAAGTAGACAAATGCAAAGTCCAAGTTTCTTAAGACTTCATGCATGAATCTCTGAAAGGTAGCAGTAGCATTTCTAAGACCGAAACTCATTACATTAAATTCGAATAGCCCAAAAGGAGTAATGATGGCAGTCTTTGGTTTATCCTCTTCAGCAATTGAAATCTGATAGAATGCCTTGCATAGGTCTATTTTTGAGTACACACGAGTACCTTTTAAGATGTGGTGGAAATCGTCCAGTCTAGGGATTGGATAACGATCTGGAAGTGTAACTGCATTGAGTCTTCTATAATCACCACAAGGTCTTAGTGACTCGTCCTTTTTTGAAACTAAATGTAGTGGACTCGCCCAAGGAGAATTTGAGGGTCTAATTATTCCATTATTCAACATATATTGAAATTCTGCCTTAGCAAGAGTTAATCTCTGTGAATCTAGGCGACGGGCTTTTGAGTGAATTGGCTGACCTCTTGTAGGAATATAATGCTTAGCGCTATGTTTTGCTTCTACAAAATCTGATGGTGGCCTACATAGGTTAGGATATTTGGTTAGGATAGCGCTGACCTTGGATGATGAATTTAGAGTGCTAATATTTCCCATGTCTGAGATTGACTGAATGACGCCTCTTATGGAAAGATTAGTTATTCCATCAATTAGGCGTTTCTTTTTTATATCAATAATCAATCCAAAGTTGTTCAGAAAGTCTGCTCCTATTATTGCTCTGTTGGTATTGGCGATTACAAAAGGCCATTGAAATTGACGTCGAAGTCCGATATCCAAATTTCTAACCTTTGTTCCATAGGTAACAATTTCTGTACCATTGGCTGCATAAAGTTTATAATCAGAGCTAGGCATCCTATTTTTATCCTTTGGAGGTATTATAGATATATCAGCACCACTGTCCACCAAAAAGCGCAATCCCGTGTTTTTGTCCGTCACAAATAATCGGAGATTGCGACAATCCTGAATGCCGGCAGAAGAGCTTGTCGCTACTCTGTCCGCCGGTTGGAGTTTTCCGACTCTTTCCAACTGCACGGAGGCCTGCATTTATTTTGCAAGCAATTAGATCCATGGCGAAAATGGTAATAGCAATATCTTCCTCTTTGATCGAAGGATCTTTGAGAATTACTTCTCGGTCTTGACTGAGTCCTATTTTTGGATCGAGATCTAGATCTATCCAGTCTCAATTCGGACACTTGCCGTTCAAGATCTTCCAATTTGGCGATCAAGCGATCTGTTGATGAAGAAGGCACTTTCGCATCATATATTTCTTTGGAAGAGTTTATTTCATTTATTTTATCGGCCATTATGGCCAATTTGCTAATGTCCCCATCGCTTACAATAAGTATATTCTTTATGGATGTGGGCAGTTTATCGAGCCATAAAGTTTTTATTAAATTGTCAGAGATATCTGGGGTAGCGAGGGATCTGAACTTTTGTAGTAACTGGCTTGGCTTCATGTCTCCGAGCTCATTTATATGGGAGAACAAAAAGGACAACACCCTGGAATGCACATCTGGTCCTCTCTGGTTTCCACCGCTGTGCCGCCCTGGCGTAGCGGTCGTCATCCTGGTGATTTATGGCGCTGCTTGTTTATTTTTCTTGACGGCGGGGCGCGGCATCCAGCAGGCCCCCACAGTTCGTTCCTGCCTTTCTCTGTTTGTGCCAAGTTTAATCACTTAGACATCTCCTTATCGTGCAATTAAAAGTTGCTGATGGCTTGCGCTTTCTGTCGGTTTAAATATTATAACAAATCATTGATTTATAATTATTCAAGAATTGGGGAAATATACCTATTTTTGATTATTCAGGCTGTTGGCCTTCATCAGCGTAGAGCAAGCTGTATCTCTCTCAACGACCAAAAATATTTATTATAAATATTATTTTGACAGATGGTGCAAGTCATCAACAACCTTTACTTCCAAGACCAGGAGATGCCTTTTTCTTAATTTTTATCCACCTGATTCCAATACAATATCACTTTTGTACTATTTTTTCTAATTGCTTGGCGTTCTTAAGCACTTCTGGCCTTAAACACCTGTTTCATGATTTTTCAGGATGCCTGAAAGACTAGTTTTCTTTTAGATCGTGGATTCATTGTTGTTGTTTCGGCGACCCGGCCGCCGCATAAAAATTTTCAATGCTTGAACACCTTCATAAACACATGGATACAAGGATACGATGGTGCATACTCGCCTGCAGTCGCGCGCCATATCAGCTGACGGGAAGGACCCATTCCCACCATTGGAGCCCTCCACAAGTCCTGGGCCGAAGAGGTTTCTGCTCCTATGGATAGGTCTTCTCAGGGCAAGATCCCCTATCCAGCTATATCTACCCCTTCCAACACCCATTCTAGATCCTCTGACTGCTGGGAAGAGATAGATTCTCTTTTCACCAAAAATTATCACGAGGTAGTGGATATCGCTGCCTCTAACCTTCCTGCTACCACGCGCACTGGGTTATCTGACGCGTTTTTAACGCCCTACAAACTGGGGTTTTAAGATTTTTCAAGAGGAATGTCAGGTCTGTTGAACATGAGGTCACTCTACTTAAAATCAGGTTGGCTAAGTCTCCCTCTCCTCCTAACCCCGCGAGAATGAACACCCAACCAGCTACCTCTACCATCCAACCTAGGTCCATTCAACCCACATCTGTATACCCTAGAGTGCGTTCAACCTACGCGCAGACGCTAAAGAACAGTGAGAACCATGTTAAAATTGCCTCTGAAAACTTATCTTTCGAGGCCATCAGAGCCAAAATTGCCAAGACTCCACAGTTGAAGAGTTGTGATGTGACCGCAGTAACTGGGAAGGACAAAAACTTGTCTTTCACTTCCCAATGCTGCAATATCAAAGCAGTTTGTGGACGGAATAAAGTCCTGTCAAATCCGACATTCAGGCCCAGATTGGCCATTTTCGGCATCCTTGTCGGAAAATCTGAGTCTGATCTTGTGTCTGACCTGATGCAAAACTCTGTGATAGCCCCGCAGTTGATCAATAACAGCGGCGGCTTGAAGCTGGTTAAATTGATTGGGAAGGAAGGTTCGCCTTCCAACGTTACCATAGAGGCTACTAAGGGTATCGAGGATACTTTATTTGCAGGCGGTCGTGTTACTGTTGACTTCCTGTACCTCAGGCTCGGCCGGGCAAAGCCCCTCTTCCCATGTGGTGTCTGCGGTAGCCTCTCTAACAGGACGCACATTAATGGTAAAAAATGTACCAAAACTCCCTAGCGCCCCAAAGCACCAATTGTGCAGGTGCACATTTTACAACTGCCTGTGAGAAAAAAGCGTGCTTAAGTGTCAAAAGTTACAAGCACAATGCCAACTCCATGATGTGCAAATACATGCGAGATGCCCAGGATCAGTTCAATATGTTGACGTTCAAATGATTTTTTTCAAGTGTCTACAAACCAATATAAGAGGCTCTCAGCCTTGTTTGCATTCAGTGTTGAATGATTATTGTGAGGAGAACATAGATTTACTACTTTTACAAGAGCTCCCAGCCGCGCGCGGCAAAATCCCATCGAACCGAGTTGCTATGGCCCAATTACAAACTCTAGGTTGGAAGCTATGGTAATTGTAGTAAATCCTAGTCTGAAATCTGTCCATGTCTCACATTTGTCCAGTGTTAATGTTGTGTTTGTCATGTGTGAATTAAGTGGTAAATGTATTCTTCTTTGTAATGTTTACCTTTCGCCATCATGTGACACCTCCCCTCTTCTAGATAAGATAAATTAAAGCCTTAATTCTCTGAACTATGACGAGCTAATTTTTTGCGGCGATCTAAATGTTGAATCTTTAGGTGGTCGGATAAACCTCTGCTCCTCAGGCATCACTCAACTAAGAGATATCAAGTTGAAAACTTTATAGATGCCAACTATTTGCATGTGCTCAACACGCACGGTGACGTGGGAGGAGGGCAACCGCTCTTCTTCCATCGTGGTCGCTTGCTGGCCTTGTAAATAGCGTTAATGATTGGCATCCTGAGTACCAGGAGTTGTCTGACCACAAACGCCTCGTCTTTAACCTAAATTTCGCTCCCTCTTCACAGGACAACACCAGATTCAAATTAAATAAATTTAGCGAAATTTACTACAGCTTTATTCGCGCTGACTGGGATAGTTTTTGATCATTTCAGCAAAAAATAGATAAGATTATTTTTTTTTTAGAAAACGTGCATGACTCATCCTCCCTCGACGATGTAATTGATTTAATCGCTGAAGAGATTTTTCACACATGTCTAAACGCCATTCCATCCCGTCCCAGCAGTGATAAATACTTCAAATCCATTACATGGTGGAAATCTGGCTTAAATCCGCTCAAAAGAGCTACACAAAAGGAATAGCGAGCCTTCAAAAAGGCACGCAGAGCCATTATGAGTGTGCTAGAGGTCTTTTACAAGAGACTGAAGACAAGATATTGCCGTGCGAGGAGACTGGCTAAGAGAGAAGCATGAGGAGTAGCATGCTCGCGTTGCGAAATCAGCCCTTGGGGTGGAATCTACAGTTTCATCAAGGAAAGTTTTAAGCGCAAACCCCTCTTAGCCCTCCCAGTTGGTAACGGCTTCACTGAAGGACCGCGGGACACATTAAATCACGTATTAGAATACTATTTCAGTCGCGTCCCGCCCGATACCATGTTGGAACACAGAGATTTAAGCAAAGTCATCACATCGTTATCTAAAGAAAGAACCTGTTCTTATCGTGAAACTAGTTAAACATTTTTGGATGTTTTTCTAAATATTTTAAGCAAGTGTTTAACCAATGGCCACATTCCATCTCCATGGAAGCTGGGGGACGTCGTTCTCGTTCCCAAGCGAAGTGGGGGAGGACTTTATCGCATCACACCGTCCAACCACGATGCTGCCTGGGTTGGTCAATATCCTCGAGCGTCTTGTACTTGCTAGGCTATCGTGGATGGCCGATAGGATGTGTAAAGCGCTTCCAAACAGTTTGGATTTAAACCTTATAGATCTACTACAGCCGTACTCTTAAATCTAAAATCTACTATAATCCGGACGAATAAAAATAGTAAATCTTGTCTTCTTTCTTTCAATGTAAAAACGCTTTTGACAATGTGCTTCACTCCAGTATCTTGAGAGCGTTGCACAAAAGCGTTTGTCCCAGAAACATTTATCATTTGATAAACCCGTTTCTATGTAACCGTGTTGTGAGAGTGTCTATGAATGATTGTACTGTGTCTGGACGAGTTTCCAAACGATGTCTCCAGGGTTCATTCAGTTCTCGGCCCTTTCCTTTGGAATATTGTCTTTGACGTGGTGGTCTCGGAATGTCGACCTAGTCAACTTCCCGCTAGGTGGTGCAGTTTGCATAAACTGGAACTCAGTGTGGGGAAGTGTCAGGCTATGGTTCTTCTCCGACCAAACGGGAGACTGCTTGTAACGTGCCGGGATCTGGTTATCCACGGACGGCCAATCCAATGGGGTGACTCAATGAGTGAAATTTGGCCAACGTCTATCTTTCCACCAGCAGGTAGTTGAAGTCTACGCCAAGGTGCCGCGTTTGAGATCAGCCGCTAATCTCAAATTTGGTTTTGGTCTCAGTGCCTAATAAGTCTGTATCTGCAAGTAGCTGTTCCTGTCATTGCCTACGCTTCGGCGGTATGGTTTCGTAATCTTTCTCAACGCTCCTTAAATGTTCTACTGAGTGCTCAAAGGCCTTTCCTAATGAGAGCTTGTAGAGTTTTCAGTTCAAACAGAAACGCTGCTCTTATCTCCCTCTCTTAGAGTTCTTCCTCTCGTTCTGGAAATAGCGGCTAAAACTGAGCTGTACTTGAAAAGGTATGGATTGGTTGACGCTGAAATTCCACTCGAGCCTCCTCCCTTTCCACATACTCTCCCTTACCCCCCCCTCCTATTATTCCGCTCCCAGCAATATTCCTGCTCTTTTCTTCCATGTGGTATATTATAGAGATGGTTCCAAAACCAGAGATAGAGTTGGCACCAGCGTGTACAGGTTCTCTGGTCTCGATTGTGCACCTGAAATACTTGAATCTCATGTCCTGTTCCCTCATTGTTCTGTCTTTCAGGCGGAAGCCCTTGGATTGATTAAAGAACTTGAAAAAGCAACCACTTTACCAGATTATCTAACTTTAGTCCTCCTGGACCACCTCTCAGTCGTGAACTCAGTTCTGAACTCCAAGACTGGTAGACTGATTTCGCGAATGATTTGAAATGGGAACAGGGGCACCATACAACGGATCAAAGGCCACAGTGGGACACACACGCAAAGCGGGGTGCGGAGTCTGATAACCCAAGCTGCTACAAACTCACTCCTTTGTCGTTTGTAAAATCGGCAATCTATATGGGCGGGCGCGTGAAGCACGGGAGAGCAGATTTCTCCCTCTAGCTCCTTCTATCCACACCAGCTTTGCTCCAATGAGTATTTTAGACAAAAAGTATGCGTACATCGTCTCTAGCGAGCACTTCATGGTTGGCCTGCTATCGGGACAGACGTGGACGGACAGTTTCGCCCACAGGATAGGCGTCATTGACAATCCTTCCTGCCCTTACTGCGACACTGACAGGGAAGAAACTCTGTCGCACATCGTGCTTGAGTGCAGCAGCCTTGATGCCCTTACATTCTGCCTCCTCTCCACCTGTGCAGTAGAATTGGGGTACACTCCGCGGTGTCACTCAAAGACTTTATTTTCAACAGAAATACTTGGCGAGCCTGCCTGGAGTTTCTGAAAGCCTCGGATAGACTTAAGCCACGCGCGTCTGCGCGGAGGATTCCAATCACCCGAATGACGCGGACACCGGTCATTAGCGGCCGCTCGTAGACGCAACTCTGACATGTGCCGCTGTTTAAGATCGGTTCGCGACCTGCCCTGAGTATGTGATGGCCCATGTCTCTATAACTCCACGACAGAGGGCAAATGGTTTGGCGATTCGACGGCGCGGGCCAATCGGGAAATCGACTTACGCAGGGACCCATTTGAACGCGCTATGCAATCTCTGGTGTACCTTTGTGGCTGGTTATCTTAGTACTGGCACCCTCACTACTAATATTTGATAGAATACCTCAATTTAATATATTTTTAAATATATAACCAAAATATTTGTATTGAATTTTTTTTTTTATTTCACTCTTTCCTTCACCGAGCTTCATTAAGGTTGTATTAAGGTCGAATTTGTAAAAAAAAAAAAACTTAGGAACATTGTAATTCGGGATTCGTTGCTAGTAAGGGCATTTTGATCTAAATCAAATATTGAGAAAACTTCCTTGTACCATCAAAAATGAAGTTCACAATAGCAGCGGAAATTTCATGCTCCACAGATATAAACGGCGGTCTTTGGTAAACAAACATAGTCTACAACACAGAAGCTTGGTATTTACTTCATTTAGTTATATGTTTTCTACATGTGAATAATTTCTCTGCCATCCAATATGCAACTCTGTTTTTCGCCCAACTCTACATAATCCGTTACGCATAATTCCTCCAGGCTTGGCCCTGGTCTTCTCTACACTCGGCATTCTCCCTTGGAAGAGCCCATGGTTTTATAAGATATTAATTCATAGGGCATATAACAAAATATTAATTGATTTTAACAATTTATTTGGAAAATTCGAGTCATTCGGTTTGGATTTTTTTTTTTTACAGCAGCGCAACTAGTGGAAAATTCCCACCTTTTTATTGTCCTTACCACCCATTTTATTGAATGAATCGGGTCAAAGAAGTCTTGAAAATATTGGTAGAGGAATAGGCCTGTTGGAGAATTCATCAGAAAAAGTTTGAAGATTCGGATAGGGGACATATAGAAAGTGGAATAATAAAGCATGTTTTAGAAAGCATTTAGAAAGCAAATATTTTCTGCTACCGCTATGGAACAATTACATTTATACGAGTCAAAATAAAGGCAGCAGGGGGCGATTATAATTTTGTGAGTGAAGAGGTAAAATGTTTAGTGAAGGAAATTGCCATTGTTGGTTCACATTATTTCTGATTATATTCGAAAATTATTATGATAATTTCACATTTTTTAAAAATTCTTCAACTTGCTCACTCGGGATAACAATTCAAATATTACAACCATGACCTATTTGCTGGCGCTTTCCTTACAGGAGTTGATCAGTCACCGAGGATCCAGAGCTAAGATGACTGCAGATTGCGACTTCAGGAACATGGGCGTTGACGCACGTAAAGGAGTTTCTCTGGATGATGAGGTCATCGAGAGAAACTTTGACTGGATACTGACAATTTACAATAGGAGGGAGGTCTAGTCATTCGGGGAGCAAAGATCAGGTCGTGTCTAGTGACTACTCTTGATATGATATCGGCATCTCGGAGCACGAAATTCAGGCAGCATGTTTTGAAAAGAAGATTGCCCTTTTATATCTCTGAGCCCATCAGCTGTTTTCAGGAAAAAATCCTGATTTATGGTTCTAAGCTAAGACTTCTTTCCCTTCTCTCCGCTTCAATTTAACACAATTTTAATTAAATTATAAAACTATTTTTGAGGCGTATTATTCTTTTTAAAATAAAACAATTTCTACTGTCCTTACTGCGATGAAAAAATTAAAGGGAGGGCCTGGCTCATCAGTGGTGAACCCTCCCAGCGGTTTCGCCAGTTTAATCTGTTTAAACTGGCGAAACCGCTGGGAGGGTTCACCACTGATGAGCCAGGCCCTCCCTTTAATTTTTTCATCGCAGTAAGGACAGTAGAAATTGTTTTATTTTAAAAAGAATAATACGCCTCAAAAATAGTTTTATAATTTGATAACAGATGGCGCTCTAGTACATCGTAACAATTTTAATTGGACAATTAAAATTGTAAATTTATAGGTAGATTTTGTTTGAAAACACAAGTGAATTATTTATATAAGAATAGCTTGAACAACTTTCAACGACAATTATGGTTCAATAATAAATTATCATCATAATTTGTTCGCGTGTCCTTTCTCTGTGATCACGTCCATTCGCGTGTGTTCCAATTTTACGGAAATCCCACCAAGGCAGGTTGGCAAACGAAGCTGAACTGATTCCGCCCGCCGCCGCTCCAGAGCGGTCTAGTTTATTCAATCGCCCACTTCCTCGAAGCAGTCACGTAGATGTGGTCGACAACGGTGGTAGCTGTGTTGTTGTCCGCTGTGCTGGCGGGGTCCCAGGACCTGTCGCCGGTCGAGAAGCTCATTGATGTCCAGTGCCGCATCTTCCGAGGTAACACTGTTTATTGACTGGCCTCAGATTTTGAGGAAATCCAGAATACTGTGTGAGCGGTGTTTTATTTTTCTCGATTTTTCGATTTGAACATATTTCAGGATAAATTGAAAAGTTAGTACCTAATAATAGATATAGTTTATTAAAACCAATACTCTTTTTTTTTTAATTCTTAAAAATACCGGGTTTTATCCATTGTTTTGACAATGGTAATAATAAAAAAATCTCTTAAATTTATCATTGTAAGCATTTTTCTATCGTAAAAAATGTAAATTAAATGTAAATGCAATTTATATAGTCTTTGAATTAGCCTATATTTTCCTGATCGTTGGCGACCTCTGGACGCTCTAGGAGTGCGGGTTACGGACTGTTTAGCTCTTACATTATAAACAATATAATAATTTTTTAAAAAAACATAAGTATTATTTTTTATTAGTTTCATATATGTGCAAACAATTCATCACCTTGTTATATATAGCTCTGTTTAACCCTTACAGTTTAAATTAATTAAAATAAATTTTAATTACGTATCTGTGTTAGAGAGGGGTTTTATCCATTTGATCCCCGTATAAACCCTTTTACTCCCGGGGCCCATCTATAATAATTTGAATCAACAACCCCTTATTGGTGTATAATATAACAATATTGCATGATGTACAGGGTCCATTATGAAAGAAATGAGCATTTACTGGCAAAATACATTTAGTCATCGTAATTTGTGCAAATGTTCAATATTCTTCAAAATACATTATTCCTGCATCAATACACTTGCGGAGACGCGTTTGCCACGCCTGAAAGGCACCCTGAAACTCCTCGACAGGAATGCTTCTCAGGAATGTTGTAACATGGTGTTGGATGTTTTCCACGGTTTCCCAATGTTTTCCTTTCATCTCTCTCTTGAGTCGCGGAAACAAAAAGAAGTCACATGGAGCTAAGTCGGTACTGTAAGGGGGGTGAGAGATCACCGAGGTGTTGCTCCGGGCCAGGAAGTTGGTAATGATGAAGGCTGTGTGGCTGGTGGCATTGTCATGGTGGAGCTTGACCGTGTCTTTAATGTCAGTCCTCACGCGTGCGATCCGGCGTTTCAATCTCCTGAGTACCTCCAGGTAAAAGGCTGAGTTTACAGTTTGTCCCTGCGGTACAAACTCACAATGGGCTATTCCTCGGATGTCAAAGAAGACAATGATCATCTTTTTGATGCGCGACTTGCTCATTCGCGCTTTCTTGGGGCGTGGGGATGATTTTGTGTGCCATGCACAGCTCTGCCTTTTCGACTCTGGGTCGTATTCAAACATCCAGGATTCGTCTCCGGTTACTAAAGAGTTCAGAAACTCCGCTTCACTTTGAATCAAATCTAACAATTCTTGACAGCGCAAAACTCTAAGTTCTTTCTGGTCTTGCGTCAACACTTTCGGCACAAGCTTCGCACAGACCTTACGCATTTGCAGATCCTCGGCCACTATCCCATGTACCACAAATGTGGACATGTGTAATGTGTCAGCAATTTGCTGGATGCTTAATCGACAGTCGGTACGCAAAACATCGAGCACACGATCCACGTTCTTGTCAGTTCTGGCCGTTGTTGGGCGTCCTGAACGGGGTTCGTCGGCGACCTCCTCCCGGCCCTCCTTGAACGCCTTGTGCCACTTCTCAGACTGTGATCTTGAAATATAATCGTCGTTGAAGGCTTTTTGCAGCATCTGGAATGTTTCGGTTGCATTTTTCCAAGCCTCACGCAAAACTTTATGGCGTATCGTTGTTCAAGCGAACGCTCCATCGCGCTATGTTACAAAAGTTGAAAACACACTTCAAGCGGAGGCATGTATATCCCCTCACCCTGCTCGAACTCAACTGACGACCGGATGGATTGAAAGGGCATATCCCTCCACCACATTTCCCACGGTTTTACCGTGCTGCCATCTATTGTCGAGTCACAATAACATTATGCTCATTACTTTCATAATGGACCCTGTAAAACGTTCTGTATAATAGAAACATCTCTGTAACTAATTATACGCATGTAATACATGAACCATTGCATCACAATATGTAATGTACTCTGTACAAACTGGAGATAATAAAATAAAGCTGTGTAATAGAAGAAGAGTTGAGATAAATAGCAGAAAGTGAGATATAGAAGTCCAAAAACGTGTAGGAACGAGGCTTAAAGATGTCAGAAGGTTCCAGCAGATCGTAAAGAGGGTACATTGACCTTTTCTTCTTGGTCTCCCAGCATTGCATCAGAAGAAGGCCCCGTACTTCCACCTTTGAGACTATATAAACCCATAAAAAGCAACAAATGCATCGTCACTTCCAAGTCCGCGTGAGCTCTTGTCAGTCGATTCGCAGAAGCTGACCATGCGGCCATAAACGAGTAAGCAATCTTCTCAACTTAACCATCTCCATCTTTCTGCTTGGCTCAACTCTCTGTTCACGGAACTTTTTCCAGTACAACTGTATCCTTCGTTGTGTGACCCATCCCAAGTCCCCATTCTGCTTCGACCATGACTGCCTGTACTCTGTGAAAGGTCTTCCAAGGTGCAGAGAGGTTTTTTGAGAGCTCTCCACAGACTGTCCTCTCGGGGTTACCAAATATGTATACATACCAGGTGAATAAATGGATATATAAGACTCAAATAAACTTTCTGGAGGTGAAACTGTTGAAAGTTGCCTTATATAAATAAATTCAATATTATCTTTCTCCTATACACAGATGTGTCTGTGGCAGTGAATAGCACGCAGGTAAGTTTCGCCGGACTGCAGTGCCTGCGCCGCGACCATGTGCCAGAGATCGTGGTGGGCCTGAGCCAGGCCTTCGGGCCCTGCGCCCACGCCAAACTGCGGACCGTCAAGTCCCAAGTGTCTTTTTGGCAGCGGCTTTGTTCAGACCCCGGCCGTGAGCACCAGGCAAGTCTTCTTTCTCTCTTAGTTCTTTTTTTTTTTCCAGTAGCTATATCTAACTTAAGAGGCCTATAGCGATGTACCTTAAGCTGCTGCTTGGGTCTGTGGACGAAACTGCTGCTAACGTATTGATGGAGAGGCCAAACTATCGCCTTGTCCACAGCAGTACACTTGAGATAGATAGTCTCTATACTTTTATAGTTCTTGATGGCATATACCATTTAAAACAAAACTCACCTTTATGATTTCTAAAAATGGTTTAAATATAACTGTCCTAACAGCAATATACATTCAGAGAAATTATAACAAATTACTCTTTAAAAAAAAAAGTTCCAGTATCATTCAACTAAAACTTACATTCATACACACAATTCAAAAGCTTCTGTAAAACATAAGAACAGCAGTAAGCGAAGCATCTATGTAGAATGTATAGCGACAAACACGGTTTGGTAGCTCCCATTGTTTAGGTGAGAACAATGGCTGGGTGACATTTCATTCCTGCTTTCCTCCTCTTTTATCTTTCCTGAATGGGAAATATATAGAGAGAAACTGCTTCGCCATATTAATGTGGCGGTTCTTCATAGGAGTTTTCGAAAGAAGCGATAAATAAAATCGATATCTAAGCAAACATTTCAACAATAAATTAGCTTTAAACCTTCCCAATAAGAATTGTTCCCCAAATTTTGGCATGGATCGGTTCAGTCATTAGTGTCGTTGTAGTAAAACGAACTCCTATTTATTAACAGGGCGATTAGAGCATTTATTCTAGTGATAAATATGAAGATCATCTGAAGAGCTATATTGGATGTGTTCCAGCTGGCAGGTTGCATGGATCCTAAAATCAAGGTAAGATATTTCCTCTAACATTTCTGTTTAATTCAATTGATTTAAATCTCCTGGACATAAATTTAACAATACCACATGTTTCTGGAGATGAGTGTCTTTTCATTATATCGTCGCGGCTTGACCCTCCGGATTCTTTGCGACGACGCCGCTTCTTCCCTCGTGGTTCACCTAATCCGGGCTCCCGTTGCTCTCCCTCTGCAGCTGTACCCTGCAGAGCACCCAAGGACCTCCGAGAACCACCACTCAAGTGGAACTCCTTTCCTCTGGCAGTATCTCTTGGCCTTACCACTAGTGGGGTGACACGAGAGACTTACCAGAAGAGTAGCAGCAACGATGTCGGCGAGAGAGTCATGACAGCAACCGGAACAAGGACTTCAAACACTCCTCTTTTTTATTGTCATTTCTACTACACATTACATAAAACTAGAATAACATTCAACGGGTATTTACAATTATTTACACTCCAGAGCCGAACATCTATTTACAACTATTTGCTCCAGGAAACAGGACCACAGCAGTCGGTGATATCCACACTAGTTCCAGATGGAATCAGGCGAAAGCGCCATCTATTGGCGGAGGTTGTAGGTGTTTTGAGGCCTTATACGCGAAAATATTAACGTAGTCTCAGTGAGACTAACATAGAATCACTTATGAAAAGAAACTCATCTCCAGAAATTTGTGGCATTGTTTATAATTTCTGTTTAATTAATTGAATTTGTCCAGAACCTCTACAATTCTCACTTCGACAGACTCCTGGTGAGTGGCAATTCCCTCTCTCTCCCTCCATTGTAGGTTCTTCAACACAAATGGTCGGTCATACTCTTCTTTATTAGTGACACAACTTATAATAATTAATAAATACATATTTGAAAATATTTTATTTAAATGCATTAAAAAGAAAAAAAGTTGTTTGAGAACTTGAATGCCAACACCATCCTAGAATATCTTTATAAAAGTTATTATAGGGAGGAGACAGTCTCCCCTTCTAACTGGGAGGACATCCTCGAGTATCTGTCACCTGAGCAGAGGTCTGTTCAATTCCTCGACATGGCAATAGTCGGGGAGATCTGTCCGACTTCAGGACGTGACATCATACCAGACAACCATCAGTGGGATTCCTCTGGTGAAAATAATATTTAATTTCACTTTTTTTTCTCCTACTAACCCTATATAAGCTTATATGTACGATTAATAAAAGTATATTCAATCTCAATCTCTCTCTCCATCGAGCAATTAGATTTATACGAGTGAAAATAAAAGCGGCGAGGGATGAACATCATGAATTTCGAACTTATGCAATTTAATATGAAGTAAATGATTATCGATTTTTATGTGTTTACTCAATTTTTTACCTTTTCTCTCAATATGACCGTCCCCCGTCGCTTATTTTCACTCATATAAATATAATTGCTCAATGGGAGGGAGAAGCATATTAAAAATTAATTACAAAATTTGAAATGCAATTCGTTAATGTGTCCATTCCCGGCCGCCCTGACAAACCAGAAGTCCAGAAATTTGTCAACTTGCATTGTCATCGGGTTCTAAAAAGTGTACAAAATTTCATATTCCTACGTGCATTTGAAGTATACTAAAATTGATTACAAGATTTGTGGTCAGACACACATGAAGTGCAATAATAATAAATAAAAACTTTTAAAAAGATACCTAGTGAGAGTAAAATTTTGAAATATTCCTTGAAGACAGGTGTGTTTATTCTCATTGAAATATAGATGAATTAATAATTAAGAGAGAGGGAAGAGAAAATGGAATAATTTGGCTTCTAAATACAACGATCTTGATCATACTTATTGGTTCTGTTGGTTTGCCACAAGTTTGATAATGTCACAATGGATTGTGGGTCACCCTACTTCACAGGTATTTTACCAACGTGTGGCGGGTTAATTATTGAAAAAAGACGTTATAAGTTCAGTGCAGAAATATTTCAACCATCCAATTGCCTGGTTCTAACTGGAGCTCTCTGTGTGAAGAAACACCTTGTGGTTGCAGAGCTGCCTGGAGAAAGCTGAAAAGACCAAAACTAAAAGACGACGTTGAGCTGGCATACTGGAGCATGGAATAAACCTGAAGTTAGACACTGCATCGTCGACATATTACCTGATACAAACATATACTCAGTCTGTACTGTCCCTCTATAGCACACACATCAGCTGGAATAAACCTGAAGTTAGACACTGCATCGTCGACATATTACCTGATACAAACATATACTCAGTCTGTACTGTCCCTCTATAACACATATCACCTGGAATAAACCTGAAGTTAGACACTGCATCGTCGACATATTACCTGATACAAACATATACTCAGTCTGTACTGTCCCTCTATAGCACACACATCAGCTGGAATAAACCTGAAGTTAGACACTGCATCGTCGACATATTACCTGATACAAACATATACTCAGTCTGTACTGTCCCTCTATAACACACATCACCTGGAATAAACCTGAAGTTAGACACTGCATCGTCGACATATTACCTGATACAAACATATACTCAGTCTGTACTGTCCCTCTATAGCACACACATCACCTGGAATAAACCTGAAGTTAGACACTGCATCGTCGACATATTACCTGATACAAACATATACTCAGTCTGTACTGTCCCTCTATAGCACACACATCAGCTGGAATAAACCTGAAGTTAGACACTGCATCGTCGACATATTACCTGATACAAACATATACTCAGTCTGTACTGTCCCTCTATAACACACATCACCTGGAATAAACCTGAAGTTAGACACTGCATCGTCGACATATTACCTTATACAAACATATACTCAGTCTGTACTGTCCCTCTATAGCACACACATCAGCTGGAATAAACCTGAAGTTAGACACTGCATCGTCGACATATTACCTGATACAAACATATACTCAGTCTGTACTGTCCCTCTATAACACACATCACCTGGAATAAACCTGAAGTTAGACACTGCATCGTCGACATATTACCTGATACAAACATAAACTCAGTCTGTACTGTCCCTCTATAGCACACACATCAGCTGGAATAAACCTGAAGTTAGACACTGCATCGTCGACATATTACCTTATACAAACATATACTCAGTCTGTACTGTCCCTCTATAACACACATCACCTGGAATAAACCTGAAGTTAGACACTGCATCGTCGACATATTACCTGATACAAACATATACTCAGTCTGTACTGTCCCTCTATAACACACATCACCTGGAATAAACCTGAAGTTAGACACTGCATCGTCGACATATTACCTGATACAAACATATACTCAGTCTGTACTGTCCCTCTATAACACACACATCAGCTGGAATAAACCTGAAGTTAGACACTGCATCGTCGACATATTACCTTATACAAACATATACTCAGTCTGTACTGTCCCTCTATAGCACACACATCAGCTGGAATAAACCTGAAGTTAGACACTGCATCGTCGACATATTACCTGATACAAACATATACTCAGTCTGTACTGTCCCTCTATAACACACACATCACCTGGAATAAACCTGAAGTTAGACACTGCATCGTCGACATATTACCTTATACAAACATATACTCAGTCTGTACTGTCCCTCTATAACACACACATCAGCTGGAATAAACCTGAAGTTAGACACTGCATCGTCGACATATTACCTGATACAAACATATACTCAGTCTGTACTGTCCCTCTATAGCACACACATCAGCTGGAATAAACCTGAAGTTAGACACTGCATCGTCGACATATTACCTGATACAAACATATACTCAGTCTGTACTGTCCCTCTATAACACACATCACCTGGAATAAACCTGAAGTTAGACACTGCATCGTCGACATATTACCTGATACAAACATAAACTCAGTCTGTACTGTCCCTCTATAACACACACATCACCTGGAATAAACCTGAAGTTAGACACTGCATCGTCGACATATTACCTGATACAAACATATACTCAGTCTGTACTGTCCCTCTATAACACACATCAGCTGGAATAAACCTGAAGTTAGACACTGCATCGTCGACATATTACCTGATACAAACATATACTCAGTCTGTACTGTCCCTCTATAACACACATCACCTGGAATAAACCTGAAGTTAGACACTGCATCGTCGACATATTACCTGATACAAACATATACTCAGTCTGTACTGTCCCTCTATAACACACACATCACCTGGAATAAACCTGAAGTTAGACACTGCATCGTCGACATATTACCTGATACAAACATATACTCAGTCTGTACTGTCCCTCTATAACACACATCACCTGGAATAAACCTGAAGTTAGACACTGCATCGTCGACATATTACCTGATACAAACATATACTCAGTCTGTACTGTCCCTCTATAGCACACACATCACCTGGAATAAACCTGAAGTTAGACACTGCATCGTCGACATATTACCTGATACAAACATATACTCAGTCTGTACTGTCCCTCTATAACACACATCACCTGGAATAAACCTGAAGTTAGACACTGCATCGTCGACATATTACCTGATACAAACATAAACTCAGTCTGTACTGTCCCTCTATAGCACACATCACCTGGAATAAACATATAACTTGTCTGTATTGTGTCCCGATATACAAGCAAATGACCTGAGTCTGTATTGTCCCAGTATAGTCACATCACCTGCTATAAAACATGAGATCCCCAAGTTTTTATTTACTTCTAAACAATAGAATTACCTTAATCTTCTTCTTCTTTCTTATTTCCACTCAATCATATTAGAGTATCAAGTTGTGACCCTTAATGGTGTCTGTTTGACAACCATCATGACTGGGTGAAGTAGAATGCGTCTGCCTTTGTCATTTAGACTGGGAGCACTACTCAGTGGCCGGCCGACTTAGCTCCAAAAGAAATGGCCGCCTCTGACATGAGGAACAGACGTCATGTAAAGCCGCTCCTAACATGGAGTACAAACGCTGCTCATCCTGTATCCCTGGATCAGGAGCCCTTACAGGGTACTATCAGCTTGGCCAGCTGAACCCAGGTTTTTTAGCGAGCTTGTTACTGCTCCCCCTCCTCCTTTTTCATCCGGGCTTGGGACTGGCAAAGGCGGAGTTTGAATTTCCTTAATGATGTTGCATAAACGACCTTTGCGATTGTTGTCTTGTACAAGGAAATAAATTTGATCAAACACATATATACTAATAGAGAAATTTTTGACTATTTTTAACTTATGCGATGAAAAGATACAAAATGTTTAATAAGCAATTCAAGATAATGAAGTTTTATAAAATATATATATATATTAAAAATAAAACCATTTCCTGACCAATCACATGAGCATTTTAGATGGCAGAGTGCCATTAAGAGGAACAAAAATCAACTAAACGTTGATTCGACTTGTTCCGTGATGCAGAAAATAAAAAAATTAAGACGTGAATGTTTCCTTTACATATCAATGAAACTTCTACTGTCCTTACTGCGATGAAAAAATATTGGAAGGGCTTGGCTCATCAGTGGTGAACTCTCCCAGCGGTTTTGCCAATCTAATCTATCAGACTGCTTTCTTTAGAGCTCTAATACTGTATTGAATCATTCTGCTTATATATGCTGCAATGACGGGTGGAATCTCAGAAATGTCATTTAAGCAAACTATGGACATAAGCTTTTGTTCTGTTATATTTGAAAAACCCATTTTCTTGATAAATTAAGAAAAGCTAACCACGTACGCATTTAGAGCTGTTGGCCCTGGTCAGCATAGGGCAGGCTGTACCTCTATGACCAAATATTTGGTCCTAGAGACTTCCTGGGAAATCAAGAAATGGGTATAAAAAGATCAGGTGTTATTAAAAAATGTTTCTATTTTAAAATTATTTTCCACAAGAACAGTGTATTTACGCAAACTTAGTCTCAATACCAATTTCTTGATTTCCAAGGAAGTCTCTAGGACCAAATATTTGGTCATAGAGGTACAGCCTGCA
>CP092877.1:4290509-4409873 GCA_030710605.1 Cordylochernes scorpioides | reverse complement strand
GTCCTCCGCGACGTGCTAATGACCTGTCTGCGTCGTCATCTGCCAAAGCTACGCCGTTCCGGGACGGCAATCCTCCTGGAATATTGTGCGAGTTTCTAATGAAGCCGCCGGGGCAGCTAGACATGACACGCCGCTGGCTGTCATCTCTCTGGACCTCAAGTCGGCGTTCGACACCCTGAACAGAAGCTACTTGTTCCCCCTGTTGGAGAAGCTCTGCTTATCATCTGCCTTCCTCGGTTGTATTGCTGTTCTCTACTGGGAAGCAGACTCCTCCATCTGGGTCAAAAATGTATACATTAATGCCTTCCCGCTTCTCAACGGGGTGAGGTAGGGTTGCCGTCTCAGCTTCGCGCTATTCAGCATCGGAGTTGGACCTTTGCTACGCCACCTCGAGAGATTCTTAGACCGCGGTAGCGTGGTCGCCTATGCGGATGACATCGTGCTCTCATCAGGGACGTCGCTCAGTTTGAGCTCGTGCCCCTGATCTCCGAAGATTTCCGCATGGCCTCTGGGGTGGCTGTCAACTTCAGCAAGAGCTGCGGACTCTGGTGCAGTTCCTGTAAGCATTGTATGGATTCTCTTCTGGGAGTCTCCTGGCGTCAGAGTCGCTGACCGTCCTGGGCTGCACAAAATTTGCCCAGAATACCCCGTCGAATAGTATTTATTCATATATTAATCATTATTTAATCTTATTCATTCAATTTTGTATTTAATCTTATATGAAGGATGTAATAAAGAAGCTTCAATCTCTCTCCTTGACTCATCATCTCTTAACGTTTGTTGGATCTCTTTAATTTTTGTCTCTCTCTCTTTGATTGTTATATCCAAATTTTGATACTTTGGATGTATGCCTCTGACCATATGAAACGAAAGTTCTCTTGAGGGAAATTGGTGTCTAGATCACGAACTGCTCGCAGCAATATTTTTTTTCATTCTTTCTAATGATGTTTAATTATAGGCCTATATCATCTTTTTTTTATCTTCCAAATTACCTGTGTTCGTTTTTCTCAGTGATTCCCAGACTTTCTTCGTATTTTCGCCAATAAATATTCCTGCTTGTTCATTTGTTAAGTTTGGATTATTGTCCCATAGGCTTCTTCCTTTTTCTTACTCCAAATCTCCCATGAACTTTTTTGTTCCATATCAGGTTCTGGATCGGAAATTACACATTTAGATCATTTTCTCCTCAGAATTGAGCCGATTTTCAACGCCCAAATTTGATAATTAGTTTCTGTTAATTAATTACAATCAGACATTTTCTCGCGCCTTTTGAATTAATTGAAAAACAATATAATTTAACTATAATTATACCTTGAATATATTCAAATATATGGAAACATTTAATATTATAATTATATATTGTATGTTTAAATACAATATATAAATATAATTTAAAGTTAATTTACATAAATATTTTTTTCAGAAGCGCTTCAGTTTACTGATTAGAATAAACTTTTTGCTTAATCTTCTAGTTAAACACAGAGGCGAAAAGCCGAAAATCGAAAAAACTGTTTGAAATTGAAAATGTTGTTATTAGAGTGTAAAATGTTAAATAAATGTAAAAGTTGATATTAAAGTGTGAAATATTGTCATTTTAACACACACACTTGTAAAATGTTGTCTTTAAATTTTAAAAGCTATATCGCCATGGCCGGTAATCTTCTCAGCGCTGGCACCTGTCTTCTTCTTCATAAGGCAAAAAGAAAAACTAGGTTTTTACAAAATTATTTAGGTAAATATTGGTCTTTATGATGTAAAATAGTTCCTTGATAACTATTTCTCGTTACTGTTCCCTTCTAATGCTTAGATATAAATATAAATTAATAATTATTTTTGACTATTTATATATTTGTTTACTTTCTCTCTCATATAGCACTGTGCCTTTTAAATATAGTACACTCTCAAATATAAATAATTATATGCAATAATTTATAAAAATATATATTCAAAATGATCATTTTACGCGCTTACACGAGGCTTTTGCCCTTAACATTAAAATATAGTGGGAATAAATTATGTTTAAACAAATATGCTTGCAGCCAACTTCAATCAAAAAGAACAATCGCTTCCGCGAGTAGTTTACAAGTACATGCTTCCCAATTCGAAGGGGTATTACTTATTCAAGATTTAATCAATTTTTCACAAGCATACACAGGCATACCGTGGTGGAGTAATATATTAATACTAACTTACGGACTTAGAACCTTTTTGACATTACCATTAGTAGTCTATCAGCACAAAATAATTGCAAAGTTTGAAAATATTGTGGTTAAAATAAAAGAAAAAAAGGACGAATTTAATAATCAGGCATCAGAATTTTCATCAAAAATTGGACAAGGAAATCTGTTCCAAAAAAAGATGTTTCTACATTTAGTAAGTATAAATTACAATATCAAATGTATAGAAAGTAATTTCATTTTATTCATCCAAATGTATTGTGTTGGTGAAAAAATATTGCTGAAATTATACGACCCTATTTCAGAGTATTTTAACAAATACTTTCTAAATAAGAAATCCACATAATATTGTTCTACAAGTTGATACTTATAGACAATGCTTGGAAACAACTAGAAATGTTATCAGTGCATGGGGCCACACAAATTAAATGGATATCAGAAAATTTACCATTTTGAGGTTTCATACTTCTCCTCAACAAGAATGAGGTACAGTAGAACCTCCCTGTAAAGGACACCCTGCTAGAGGACACCACAAAGGACAGTTTTCATTTGCAAAAATTACCATTGTTACAATTTAGCAACTTTCTGGTAAGAGGACACCTCTCCCTAAAGGACACTTTGGCTCTGCAATTAGGTGTCTGCTAAAGGGAGGTTCTTCTGTATTTCCTAAAGGTATTATAACTTTTGTTAAATGTCCCTGCTCTAGAACAACATGTGACTGTTCACACACACAGGGCAGAACTTTTTAAAGGCTTTATGGTCCCAGTTCTAAATAACTTCATTAGGTTCTCTCAGCTCAAAGGGAGCAACCTAGGTCATCATTTTTACAATAATGTGTGTGGGGGGGTCGGTGAAAGGATGGTCTAAACCAGCCCTGGCCAACCTAAATGACGCCACAGGCCGCACGGAATCGTAAACAAGGTCTAAAAACTTTAGCTATATCAAAATTTTAACTTCAAAATGTATTTTAAAAAATACTTAATACTTCCTTGATGCTTAATGTTTTTGTTAATTATTTTTCGGCTGCTTTTTTTAAATAAAAAAAATAATAACAATTTAAAATAATAAAAAAAATTCTCTATTAATTACCATTATTCCTTACTCTTTTTCTTCCTTTTTATGGAATCAAATATGTATTTTTAAAAATTGTGGGACATATTTTAAATAAAAAAAATTATTATAATTATTTCAATATATTTTCTGTTTTTGATTATACAGACGGGAAATGAAAGTTACGAAAGAAATATAAAGTTAAATGGCGAGCCTCAAATTTTTTTACGGCGGGCTGCGAGTTGGCCAGGCCTGGTCTAAACCATTGGTTTTCGTCTGCTACAACCCGGGTTTGATTCCTGCATTGGGCACTTTTTTCTGATTTGATAAATATGCTCCAATTGACCCCGATTCTTGCAAAAGTCCAACCCCACCAGTGAGTGCAAGTAACCAAATGGGGCTCTGGCACATTTGTAAGTGCAAAGTCAAACTGCTTTAAACATGTGTAGACATGTGGTGCACTTACAGTAAAAGCAGTCACCTACTTCTACCCACCATGATTATCATGGCCTGTACCACGTGCACTAGGGATAAGCAAAAAAAAAAACAATGTGTGTGGGGGGTATATATTCATTTACAATTCTATTCGTCCAGAATCTTGAGGATCTTGTTCTTGAAGAGGTATTTCTGGCTTGTTTAATATTCAAGGTGGATTTATTTTTCACTTTCATTATTCTGGCTTATTTGATGTAGAATTTGCTTCAATAATAAATATCTATTTTTCCTTGTTTCACATTTGAAGTTGATAGCAAAACCTAGGGGTGGGGTTTTAAATTTTTAAAGATTTTTTTGTAGAATTTAATTGGGAGGGTATATTAGAGGTAAAACCTATAGACAACAAATTCATTGTTGTGGTGTGAATGTTCAATATTTAAAATAAAGAAGCATTTGGCCACTTGATGTGATTTTTAATTAAAGGATTTCTTTAAGGCTCTTGATTCAGACTTAAAAGTTATTTACAAATCTTCTTCTTCTTTCTTATCTCCACTCAATCATATTAGGGTATCAAGCTTGTAAAGCTTGAGATCATGACTGGGGGAAGTAGAATGCTTCTGCCTTTATCATTAAGACTGGGAGCACTACTCTGTGGCAGGCCGACTTAGCTCCAAAAGAAATGGCCTCCTCTGACATAAGGAACAGATGCCATGTGCAGCCACTCCCAACATGGAGTACAAACACTGCTCGTCCTGTATCCCTGGATCAGGAGCCCTTACAGGGTACTATCAGCCGGGCCAGCTGAGCCCAGGTTTTAGTGAGCTTGTTACTGCTCTCCCTCCTCCTTTTTTATCCGGGCTTGGGACCGGCAAAGGCGGAGAGACAAATCTTAAACTCCAGGAATTTGTTACCTTCATTTGTAGCTTTGCTATAAAAATGTCACATTGTCCATCTCACGGCCCATTGATAATGCCAGTGTGTTTCTAATAAACTTTGCAACGGACCAAGTTCTCACTGAAGTGGCATTCTGCTGCAGATGAAGAAAGAGACCAAGGCCCAGATATTACAGGAAAACTGCCATCCCCTGAAGGCCACTCTGACCATCTGGACCCAGCTGCCTCTCTGGATTGGCTTCTCCTATGCTCTCCGGAATGATGTGTATATGCTCCCTCTTGTTGGACCATGTGAGTGACATCTAAGTATGGCCAAACTTTACAGATTGCCTTGATGTATAGATGGAAAATTTGCCGGGAGGAAATTGATCTAAAAAAAGCATAGGGCTCCTCTCACTTCAAATTAACCCTTAATTACTCGCGCTGGGTGTATTACACCCAGTAAGATACTAAACTGTAAAAATAAACTGTAAATAATAAATATAGCAGCTTGAGTGTCTCGGTAGCTTAATTATTTGTGGTGAAGCATAGATTGGCCTAATGAATTTCAAAAATATACATTTAACTTTTTGGTAATCAAATAAGCTGGGTGGTTCACACCCAGCGCGAGTGTTTACGTAACACTTTTGGCGGGCCGTGAGTGACAGCTCGCCTATATTTTTTAAGTTTCAGATTCAGCCGGATGTATTTCCTTTGGCTTTGTTCACATATTCTTTGTTTGCTCTTTATTCCTAGCTCTCCAAAAACTATCGTTTGCTATTAATTTTTAAAAATATTTAATGGATACTTCAACTCTCTCTAATTCTAAATACAAAATAAAGTTGTTGGTGGCACATCAGATATATCTTCTGATGAAAATACCAAAAATATATAGCTACCATGATTCTGAATTCGAGTTGGAACAAAAAACTAAGAATTTGGTTCATCTTCAACTTCCCGTTTCTATGTGGGGAGAGACCAGACAACGCGGTGGAAGACCAGTTAATGGCAAAGTACAAAGGAAAGAATTCGCTCTTACGACATAATTTCTCACCTTCCTGGCCCGAAAAGAGATGGAAAGAACATCACAACAGATGTTGGAGCTTGCAGAAAATTTATCACAAATAAAATAGTTAAAAAATAGTATGTAACACCAATCAATATATCTGCGCGACGGGCGATGCAGCATGCAAATCAACATCTGATCTCATGGAATGGGGTATAGGGGTGCAGCTTTCGTTGATCATGGCACCATGATCCAGGCACACTTTGGTGAAAGTCTGACTTTGCCTGTAGTTTGAGGCCGTTCCTAACATGGAAGCAGACGCCTTTGCTGCCGACTCTAACACGAGTACAGACACAGCTCCTCCGTATCCCTGGAGTGGGACCCTTGCTGAGGTCCATCAACCGGGTCAGTTGAAGTCAGGATTTTTAAAGAGGTCTACTCCTCTTCTAACAATGCTGCTGTTGGTCCGCGACTGCTTATTTGTCAGAGTTATTCTGCTTGTTTCGCAGCTGGCCTTCATATCTGAAGGTCGTTCCCCTATCCGCCACTTGGGGACGCGCCCTATAGCAGTCAGCTCTGCCAAGGGTTATTAAAGCAGCCAAAGTTTCAATACCAAGAGGTAATATTAAGAAATGGATTCCAAATTATACACACCAGTCAAAAGATATTCAAACACTTATAACTAAAAGAAATGAACTACAAAAAAAGTGCACCCAAAACCAAACAAATTGTAGAACTGAACTGAACATTGTGAATGCAAAAATAAAAAGATTATACGTAAATATGAAAAGGGAAAAATGGAAACAAACTTATGAAAACCTGAACCCAAGAAACCCAAATACAAAACTTTGGCATTTGGCAAAACAAATTGACAGAGCCCAGCCACAAACTGAAAACACAAATATGATTAAGAATACAGATGGTACCCCAGCAACTAATGACAAAAATGCTGCTAATCTTTTAGGTAATTCATATCAAATAAGTAGTAAAATCAAATTTGAAATAAAAGATAAGAAAGTTGAAAAAAAGGCCCGAAAGATTATCCATGACTGTAAAAACGTCACTAGCACTCATAATATTTTCCATGAAAAAATCAATATGAAAGAGCTAGATTATGCATTAGAAAACACTGACCTAAACAAGACTCCTGGGCCAGATGGAATCCATGGCCAAATGATATCAAACTTGGGCAAAAATGGCAAAGAAAAACTTCTTGATATTTTCAATAACTCCTGGAAAACTGGAAAATTGCCTCAAGACTGGAAAACTGCAACAATAATTCCTATTAAAAAACTTGACAAATCTGCTGATGACCCAAAAAACTACCGACCTATCTCCCTCACAAGTATTTGCTGCAAATTAATGGAAAAAATTATACTCAGACGACTCACCTACCACCTCGACACAAGAAATCTCTTACCAAAAGAACAATATGGATTTAGGAAAGGACATGGGACAATAGACCAACTCTTATTTTTCACACAAAAGGTAAAAGATGCACAAAACAGAAAACCAACTAACCACACAATAGCTGCTTTTTTAGACCTTACACAAGCTTTTGATAAGGTATGGAAAAACAAGTTAATTACAAAATTATACAAACATTTCAAAATTGATGGAAAAGCTATCACTTGGATAAATGATTTCCTTAAAAATAGATACATCAGGGTAAAATATAATGGCACTCTATCTAAAACCTTCAAATTGTACCAAGGATTACCACAAGGATCAGTCCTTAGCCCAACTCTCTTCACCCTATTTATTGCAGGCATAGAAGAAAAAATTTCACATAAAACCAATATTGGACTATTCGCTGATGACATTATTATATGGAGCAGCAATCCTAACTGGAAAAAAGCTGAAAGGGATTTGAACAAGACTCTTTTCCACCTAGAAAAATTTGCTAATAAACATAAATTAGAATTTAACCCCCAAAAATCTGAAACCTGTCTTTTTACTACCGATAAGAAACTATACAAAATAAGACCAAAAATTATTCTGAAAGAACAACAATTGCAATAAAATAAACATCCTAAATATCTTGGCGACACCCTGGATCCAGAAATTAACTTCAGTAAACATATTGAAGAAGTTATTAGAAAAGGAAGAGACCGACTAAAAATCCTGAAATATATTTCAGGAAGAGAGTGGGGAGCCGATGCAACCACACTAAAATTAACTTACACATCTCTAATTAGACCTATCCTGGAATATGGATATCAAATCTATGGTACAGCATCTGAAACAAATCTAAAATCACTGGAAAGAATACAACTAAGTGCAGCTAGAATTATTACAGGTCTTCGAAATACCTGCCCTAATGATATTGTACTTTACGAGGCCGACATTATGCCCTTAAAGGATAGAAGAAGCTACAATCTGCCAAAATATATAAACAAAATCAAGAGTTATGGAAACAAACACAGAACTTCCAAGTACATACTTAATTGGGAATCCAATTTAAGACTCAAAAAAGAAGGTCCTCTACACCTGGCCAAAAGAAATGAATTTTTAAAATATAAAGTGGAAAAAAATTATTTAGCAGAAAAAATTTCTCCATGCAAACCACTACAAAATGTTATTTTTAATGCCACTTTAAATGAACCCACCAACAAACAATACCAAAATCCAGAATACTTAAAACAATTATCATTAGAAATAATTAATAACATTCCTAAAAATGCAATAACTATCTATACCGATGGTAGCAGAGACGAGCTAGGACACACTGGCAGTGGCTGTCTCATCAAAACCACAAATGGCATTGAGAAAATGAACAGAAGAAACCCAGATTTTTGCTCAGTCTTCAGATCAGAACTTATAGCCATCTATGAAGCCTTAAAATCCATCAGAAATACTAATTATCAAGATATCTGGATTCTTACTGATAGTAGAAGTGCCATACAACACTTGAGTCACACAGGGGAACTCAGAGACAAAGTAAGCAGGAACATAATTGGTTATCTCCAAAAACTCTCAAAAACCTCAAAAATTCACCTTCAATGGATACCCTCACACGTTGGCATTGAAGGCAATGAAGCTGCTGATGTGCTAGCGAAAAAAGGCACTAAAGAACCCTTGCCACAGAAAAATAAACTTACTTTTAAAGAAATAGAAACAATAGCCAAAACAAAAATAAACAAGAACTGGAGGATCCCACCTAAGCACAGTTGGTACAGTGGAGTGAACCCAGGAGGAGCTCTGAAGATCAGAAATAGACAGCATCAAACAACACTAACAAGATTTAGAACGGGCCATCTCAAGCCATTGAAGATAGAAAATAATAACAAAATTTATCCCACTTGCCCAAAATGTAGTTTGGTACCTGCAGCTCCAGAACACATTTTGGCTTGCATTAGATGCACTAAACAGGACCTTTGGGAGAGGCCGCTGCTCATCATAAAACAGCTCGAGGAGCATGAACTCATGGAATTCGTGTAATCTTTACACAAGGGGATAAGAAACAACAACAACATCAATATATCTCAAGGATTCGAGGAAATTTTTCTCAAGAAAGGGATACAAAAGATACTAATGATGTAGAAATTTGGGCTCCTTTTGGATTTCTGTTACTTTCTGGGACAAGAAAGGCCTGCCATCTTTCCTATCAAGAAATATGGGCAGATGATGGAACCAGATTTGAAATTCTCCGGTCTGTAATGAATCGCGAGTGATTTTTATTTTTACTCAGGTGTTTGCATTTCGATGATTTGCCCACACGTGAAAGAAGAAAAAATTGACAAACTAGCACCAATTAGTGAAATATTTGAAGAATTCGTTACAAACTGCAAAACTATGTATCATCCTGGAGAATATTTGACAGTAGATGAAAATAATATTCCATTCAAAGGCCGATGTAGTTTCAAGCAGTACCTTCCCAATAGACCCGCAAAATATGACATAAAGACTTATGTGTTATGTTGTTCCCGCAAAAGCTATGTGGTGAATCTTGAAATATACGCTGGCAAGCAACCTGAAGGCCCTTATCAAATAAGTAACTCTCCCAACAATGTAGTTGAAAGACTTGTACTTCCAATCTCCGGGTCAAAACGCGACATAACTACTGACAATTTGTATACCAGCTATCCTCTTGCAGTATCTCTTTTGAATGACCATGAACTGACCTTAGTAGGAACACTCAAAAAGAAAAAAAAAAAAGAAATACCACCTGAATTTATGCCAAATCGCGCACGACAAGTGTTTAGCTCAATTTTTAGTTTTCAAAAAAATGCATCCCTTGTATCATATGCTCCTGAAAGGGGCAAAAGTGTCATTCTTTTATCTACAATACACTCAACAGCAACAATTAATGAAGAGACAAATGAAAAGAAGAAGCCAGAAATTATTACTTTTTACATGACAAAAGGAGGGATGGACCTATTGGATCAAAAGACATCACTCTATTCCGTGGGACGACGCACCAAAAGATGGCCTCTGTGTATCTTTTTTGAACTTTTAAATATTTCTGGAGTTAATTCCAAACTTATTTTGATGGGAATCAACCCCAAAAACATTTACAGAAGAAGAAAGGATTTCCTAACAGAGTATCATCATATCAGGTATACTACCAAATCCTTTTCGAAACTACTTCGAAGTATTGTCCGGAAACATGCTGGTCAGTCACCAGAAACTATGTTGAGTTTTATGTCAAAATATAATTGAAAAATTTACCTCTAATCGTTTTATATTTTAGGAAGAAGACATTCCAGAACCTCTTTCAAAGACCCAGAAAAGATGCCATCTTTGTTTGTATATAAAAGATCGTAAGACCAAAACACTATGCCAGAAGTGCCAAAATAATGTTTGTTAAGAACATTCTATTATAATGTGTAGGCAATGTATGTAAATATTTCAAAAATGGTATCCCAAAATTCAACAAAATTGATTTGGTGCCTAAATTAACATTTTAGTTTTAAAAATATTTTAAAATATAAATATTACTCAAATTATTGATTAAAATATCTTATTCGTTAATAAAATAATTATATCATACAAAAATTTTCGAAAATTATTTTGTTTTAAGTGATATTTCACCAGGTTAAAACACCGGGTGTATTACACCCAGCGCGAGTAGTTACGTCTCAAAAGTGAGCGTGAGTAACTTAGGGTTAAGACTTTTTAGACTTTGATGTCTGGTAAAACTGCTCTTTTGAATTCTCACAAAAGAATTGTTAGTCACATACATATCTCTACCTTCCCAAACCTTGTATATGTTAACTACACTTCCCCACATTTCCCTGTCCAAAGCTATGTGAGTTGTTATCCACACTTCCCAAACCTTGTAAGTTATGTTTGATTTGAATAGTTTAGTTTAATTGCTTCTATTTTTTCACAATAATATTTGATGGCTATTTGGGAATCATTTTCACTCCAGTAATGAGTTTACTTTATTATCTCAACATGGGTACAAGCTTTGTGTTGCCCACTTCTCTGTAAGCGTTGATACCAAATGTCCACACTTAAAAAAGTTTGACTTTCACTTCAAGGTGCCAAACCCTTTTTATTTACTTGCACTAACTAGTGGGTTTGGATTTGTGCAAGAATCATGGGGGTTAGTGAAGCAATTTAGAATAAGGGGTCGGTGGAAGGGTGGTCTAAACCGTTGGTTCAACCGCTATGACCCAGGTTCAATTCCCACATTGGGCACTTTTTTCCGATTTAAAAAAAAAATGCTGAAATGGCCCCCGATTCTTGCAAAAGTCCAACCCCACCAGCGAATGCAAGTAACCAAAGGGGCTCTGGCACATTTGTAAATGCAAAGTCAAACTGCTTTTCACATGTGTAGACATGTGGTGCACTTACAGTAAAAGCAGTCGCCTACTTCTAACCACTATGATTATCATGGCTTGTACCACATGTTCTAGGTATAAGCAAAAAAAAAAAACGAATAGTAAAAAAAATTGCACAATTTAGGCTTTGAACCCATGTTCTGTCGCAGTAGTTGGCAGTTTAGATAACCAGATCACCTCTACTTCCAATAGCTTATATTCTTCTTGAAGACAAGAGGTTGCCTGCCTGGCAGTCCTATTTATTTGAACCACCAGAGAGATAAGTTTCAATTTCATCAATGTTTCAACAAAAATCTTTGTTTACCAAAGTTAGAATACTTCCCTCTCTCTCTCCCTCCCGGCTGCTTGGTGTGTGAAATTTGCACTTTTAGGGATAGAAGTGGAAGTTATGAAGGTTTTCAACCAATATTTGGCAGGTAGCAGGAAGAACAAACAGCATGATGGTGAGAGTGCCATTGTGGGCAACAGATGAATGTACAAATACAGAAATATATTTGTACAAATTCTTTAACACTAGGATATGCAAATTTTTCCTTGAAAGGAAGCATAGATGTAAATCAGTCTACACAAAAAAAAATGGAACCAATACAAATTGTGCGAAGCAGGTTGAGGCTTCAGAAAAAGATGACAATGCCTTTCCAAACTATAAACCATAAAAAGAAAGTGATCATATCCTAAAAGTCAGCTTCAATGGGCCAAGAGGGATGACCAAGACCTTCGTCAGGAGCAGGAGGCAACAGCCGACCCTGAGCAAGGCAGCAACTGCGTCATTCAACCAATGCTGCTATGTTAAATGGTACTTCAATTCTATGTACTACATGAAGGCCTTGGAGGAATTGTTGGGAAAAGTATCAATTTCTGAGGTCATGAAGATGTCCAGCTATGTTCTGGTTGAACTGGCAAGCTGTAAGATGGCAGAGTTACTGGTGGAGAAAGGACTCAACATCAACAACACTTTTTAAAGGACATTCCTGTACCGAAGGAAAGGGGGATCATCAGTGATAGCCTGCCCATCACAGTGAGGGAGGAGGTCATTGTTCAAGCTCTGCAGCCATACATTGTCTCCCTGGCCTATGGAGTGGTATCCTGTGATGGCTACATCTAGACCACAGACAACAAGGAGGCCTTCATCCCACTTACACCCCCTATAAGAGGAGGTTGACAAGATGGTTGTGGGCCATCGTGGAATGGCAGAGAGGATCAGCTTACACCTGGGCAGAATGATTATTCTTCATGAATTCCTCAACATCTCACATAACCCAGTGTGTGTTGAGGACAGCAACCACTTTCTAAAACAGATTCTGTCCAATTTCAGGGCAGCCTGTGACACCTGATGAATTCCTGACATCTCTTCAGTGGGGGATTGATCTGGGGTGTAAATAATTTAATATTCGTTGTTAATATAATTCCTTCGGTATAATTATTAATAAAAGACAATTCGCTGAGGGAAAAGTTTATTTTATATATATCGACAATACAAGCTTCGGGCTCAACAGCCTTTCGACAGGTAGTAACTACACTACTGAAGTTTTTCGAATCTAATCTATATATATACATACAAAGAAGCAGGAAATATAAGATAGATATGCAAAAACTGATTTACATAGTACAGTTAAAAATAAAAATAAAAAATAAAAATAAATTATTGGTTAATGCTAATTCTATATTGAGGTTATGTGATTACAGTAAATAACAAATTGGGAAGCCGGAGATTATTGTTTAGGCTGGAGGTTCCGGAATTATACTATGATATACGTCGGGCAAATCTATCGATCTATTGATTCCTTTGAGTTTTTTAGTGAGTATAGCTTCGAGTACAAGGCGCTGGTGCTTGCTCTTTATATCCTGATAATGGGTTGAAGGTTCACTAATATTGGATGAATGGCCTGTGATATGCTGGTATACAAGAGAACGGGGATCCTTTCTTTTAACTGATCTTTCATGTTCGGTCATTTGGATCCTCACTGTTCTCCCCGTCTCTCCCACATACGTAGCTTCACACTGCAGGCATGATACTGAATATATTACATTATTTTTGCTGAGGGAATCTGTAGGAGTGTTGCTTTTGGTTATATTATGTCTTATAAAACGAAAATAGCAAGTATACCGCGAATGTTTCTTTTATACAAAAATTGAAATTTATTTAAAAGAGAAATAGCGACCATTTCTAACTTTTTTGAATGAAGTATGAGAGGGTGAAAATATGAAGAGTAATGGCGAACGGAAAAATAAAAGTGTCCAGGGGCGGGAATCGAACCCACAATCTTCTGCTTACCGGGCAGGTGCCTTGTCCACTCGGCTACCCTGGACGTATTTTTCCGTTCGTAACTAATACTTAAAGTAATTTTAAAATACAATATAACGCGGCTAATGATTGTAAAACGAAAATAGCAAGTATACCGCGAATGTTTCTTTTATACAAAAATCGAAATTTATTTAAAAGAGAAATAGCGACCATTTCTAACTTTTTTGAATGAAGTATGAGAGGGTGAAAATATGAAGAGTAATGGCGAACGGAAAAATAAAAGTGTCCAGGGGCGGGAATCGAACCCACAATCTTCTGCTTACCGGGCAGGTGCCTTGTCCACTCGGCTACCCTGGATGTATTTTTCCGTTCGTAACTAATACTTAAGTACGTTAGTTGTGTTATCTTACCGTAACCGGTTCAATAAAATCCTCCGGTGTTCAGTGCCCTCTCCTATCTTCCTCCTTTTTCAACAGGTTATGGGCCCAGGAATGCGCCAATAAAATTGCATCTGGTAAGAATATTTCAAAAATGTCAAGTCTTTACCAAATTGAAAAATTGAATTCCGAAAATTACGAGACATGGAAGATGCAAATGAATATGATTCTAATTCATTCCGAACTTTGGGATTATGCAAATAGCATAAGGATCAAACCTGAAACCGAAATAGAATCTGCTGAATGGGAGAAGAATGACCAGAAGGCGCTAGCAACTATAGTCCTAAGTTTAAGTCCTTCAGAAATAATACACGTGAAGAGATGTAAAACTTCTGCAGAGGCATGGAAGCTTTTAAATGAAGTGCATCAGCCAAAAGGACCTGCAACGAAGGTGTTTCTTACGAAACAGTTAATATTATTGAAAATGAAACCAAATGAAAGGATGCAGGATTATCTCAACAAATTTAGCAGTTTGGCTGACAAGTTGAGTGAAATGGATGCACAAGTCCCAGAAGACTTCCTTTCCATCCTTCTGTTGTGTAGCTTTCCCGAGAGTTATGAGGGTTTTAGAACTACCATTGAAACTAGAGACAAGTTGCCGAACTTTGAAACTTTAAAAGTAAAAATGCTGGAGGAGGCAATCAGACAAACTGAATTAAACGGTACAACTGATTCTGAAGAAAAGGTATTCCTTGGTAATTCGGAAAGAAAGCCTTTCTCAAGTACATCGAAGCCAAAGGCGAAAGGATTCCCATTTAACTTCCACTTCTGTGGGAAAAAGGGACATAAAGCTGCTGATTGCAGAAAAAGAAAGTTCAAGAGTTCTAGAACTGAAATGGTTGCATCATTAGGAATCGAATGTTTGAACAAACTTGGTATTAGTTACGAACGGAAAAATACGTCCAGGGTAGCCGAGTGGACAAGGCACCTGCCCGGTAAGCAGAAGATTGTGGGTTCGATTCCCGCCCCTGGACACTTTTATTTTTCCGTTCGCCATTACTCTTCATATTTTCACCCTCCTCATACTTCATTCAAAAAAGTTAGAAATGGTCGCTATTTCTCTTTTAAATAAATTTCGATTTTTGTATAAAAGAAACATTCGCGGTATACTTGCTATTTTCGTTTTACAATCATTAGCCGCGTTATATTGTATTTTAAAATTACTTTAAGTATTAGTTACGAACGGAAAAATACGTCCAGGGTAGCCGAGTGGACAAGGCACCTGCCCGGTAAGCAGAAGATTGTGGGTTCGATTCCCGCCCCTGGACACTTTTATTTTTCCGTTCGCCATTACTCTTCATATTTTCACCCTCTCATACTTCATTCAAAAAAGTTAGAAATGGTCGCTATTTCTCTTTTAAATAAATTTTGATTTTTGTATAAAAGAAACATTCGCGGTATACTTGCTATTTTCGTTTTACAATCATTAGCCGCGTTATATTGTATTTTAATATTATGTCTTAGTCTGTCTGCGAGGGTTAGTGTATTAGAGAATTAGATATATATATGGATTAGATTCAAAAAACTTCAGTAGCGTAGTTATACCTGTCGAAGGGCTGTTGAGCCCAAAAGCTTGTATTGCCGATATACATAAAAGAAACTTTGCCCTCAGCGAATTGTCTTTTATTAATAATTTAATAATCATTTTTATGTGTAGTTTTTTATTTTTGTTCCAATTTTTTGTTTTATGATTGTTGATTGAATGACAATATCTCAGTTACCAACAAAGTAGGGGTGCGCAGACACTGAGAAGGTGTTCCTGGGACTCCAGTCGGAGGAATGCTGTGGTTCCAGAACTTGACACTGCCAGACCCCTACTTTGTCCTCCCCCTGGTGTATGGGGGTGTCAACCTGGCTAACATCTATGTAAGTCTTCTTTATTTCTACATATACCTATTCTCTCTATGTGTCTTTTAAGTCCTCTTCTCATTCATCCTATATTGCTGAGATCTATTTATCTTAGTGTATTGTGCTGAGTCAATATTGAGAAATACAGTCTTCTTCTTCTTATCTTCACACTGGATGAAGTAGAATGCGTCTGCCTTTGTCATTAAGACTGGGAGCACTACTCAGTGGCAGGCCGACTTAGCTCCAAAAGAAATGACCGCCTCTAACATGAGGAACAGATGCCATGTACAGCCGCTCCTAACATGGAGTATAAACGCTGCTCATCCTGTATACCGAGCTTGTTACTGCTCCCCCTCCTCCTTTTTCATCCGGGCTTGGGACCGGCAAAGGCGGAGTTAGAAATACAGTAAAAGCAGTATTCTGCTTATTCATCAGAAAAAAAAAAAAATTAATATCTGATGTGTTATCAGAATTCTCAAGAACAAATGGACAGATAGGATGGCAAACAAACATGTTTGTAGAGGTTTTATTAGCAGAGTATATCCTGAAATTAGAAGTAATCAAAAGGAAATGGAAGTTTGCAGCACACCAAGAATCTCTTACAATACTGAGAGATGAAGGAGAGGCAGACTAAGGAAGCTTGATGGTCTGTGTAATTGGAGGATACAGGGAGGTGAAGGGAATTGCTCAGAACAGGGTGATCTATGATGGTTGACCTTCTTATTAAAGATGGCGCTAGAAGAATAGTATGAATTGTGCTTTTAGAATGGCCAATTTTTTTCAATATTTTTTGTCTTTACAGTCAACAAAGCTGATTTCTTTGGCATTTAGAGTTATTCAAGAAATGAAACTATATTAAAGCACAGATTTTTCTCTTCTCAAATGAAACGCACCACATGCTGTTCTTAACTACAATGAAGAAATATTGGGAGAGCCTGACTCATCAATGGTGAACTACCCCAATGGTTTCACCAATTTAATTTGCCATACCACTTTTTAGAGCTATAGTATTATATTAAATGATTCCGCTTATATACCAGGCACTGCATAGTTGGATCTTGGCCTTGGTATTTAATCAAATTATGGATATAGGCTTCGAGGACTGCGTAATTACCTGAAAATATTTGTATCAGCAATGCTCTTCCGCAAAAAAATTGAAATTTTTTCATTGCGGTTAAGAACAGAGTATTTCATTTGAAAAGAAAAATGTGTTGTTTAATAGTTTCATTTCTTGATTATAGATACCGCTTTATTGTCTCTAATTAATTCAGGTATAACTGGCCTTTGTTCAATTGTTTGTGCAAGAACTCTTTTCTCAATGTAAATATTTGAATGTAATTCTAATGTCCTTGAAGCTTATTTCCATAATTTGATTGAATGCCATAACCAAGATAAAGTCCTCTGTGTCAGATATACAGTAGAGTCTCCCATGAAAGATCGCCCAAAAACACAGCAACCCTCGGTCTCTCAACGAGACAGTCTGATCATTGGTCATGTCAGATTGCGCTATGATCATTCCAAACATAGGTCAACACACACTGGGTTATGTGAGAGATGTTGAGGAATTCATGAAGAATAATCTTCTGCCCAGGTGTAAGCTGATCCTCCCTGCCATTCTGTGATGGCCCACAACCATCTTGTCAACCTCCTCTTATAGGGGGTGTAAGTGGGATGAAGGCCTCCCTGTTGTCTGTGGTCCAGGTGTAGCCATCACAGGATACCACTCCATAGGCCAGGGAGACAATGTATGGCTGCAGAGCTTGAACAATGACCTCCTCCGCTCACTGCGATGGGCAGGTTACCACATTTATCATTTATGTAACCTGCATAAGTTTAATAAGTAAATATTCTATTGAAAACGCCATTTTGCAGGTTGGCTTTATAATTAAATGAAAATTATTTACTCAACACCTTTTTTTAAAAAACTTTATTCCATTTCATTATTGATGCACTGCACACTCTATGCGTTTCAAAATGTCAGACCATTCAAAACTTGGCTTCAGATTTATCAAAATAGAGTTCCTTGAAAAAGGTGACAGTAGGTCGCCGAAATGTTGGAACAAAACATAAATAAAAGGTTGAAATAAATCATTTTTAACTCAATCTTTCTATATTATTAAAATATTAGCTTTGTAAATATGAAAATAAAATTTAAAAAATACACAGTTATATACATTAAAGTAAATTTTATTTATCTTTACACAAGTCTTAAAAAATCGTTAAAAGAGTTTAAAAACACAAGGTAATAAGACCAAATCCAAATAAAAAATAAACCACTATTTATTTATTTGGATTTGGTCTTATTATTACCTTGTGTTTATAATCTATAATCCAAATTGTGCCTTATCAATTAAAAGAGTTTGTTTTGGGTAGCTAAAAATAACATTGTACAATTTATACACAGCATCATTTTGTTGCAACAATGATATAATTATTATTATTATTATGTTAACCTTTACCCTCTTCTTTACGATTTTACTTCCCCTCTCCACATTCAATTCGGGGGTCAGTGAAAACCGTTTGGTTTTCGACTGCTACGACCCGGGTTCGATTCCCGCATTGAACACTTTTTTCTGTTTAAAAAAAAAAAAATGCTCCAATGGCCCCCGATTCTTGCAAAAGTCCAACCCCACCAGCGAGTGCAAGTAACCAAACGGGGCTCTGGCACATTTGTAAAGTCGAACTGCGTTTCACATGTGTAGACATGTGGTGCACTTACAGTAAAAGCAGTCGCTAACTACCCACCATGATTATCATGGCCTGTACCACATGTACTAGGGATAAGCAAAAAAAAAAAACATTTAATCCACATGTTATCAACTATGTATCCAGATTGTGCCCAAGTATACATTGATGCCATGATATTGCTACACGCAAATAGAAACTTCCACCTACAAGATGACCCGTTTGGTTACGTACATTCACTGGTTGACTAGAAGAAATACTGGAAATAGCTGACAAACACTAGGTACAAATTTTAACCCTACAGGAAACCAAAATAAATGAAAAGTACAAACTGAAATATAAAAGTTACAATATCCTCAGAAAAGATAGAAATAAAGAAGGGGGTGGGTTAGCGTTTCTAATAAAAAATTTGTACCTGAGGAAATTACAGTAGAACTCCTCAAATTTGGAAAGCTTGGGGCGCAAGGTATTCCGAATTTGAGGATTTTCCGAATTTGAGAGAGTTAGATTTGTGAATATTTATGTGGCATAAATAGGCATTTAGATGACAGACAAAGATTTTGAAGCATATGAACAATTTTAGGTTGAATATTATATGTACATTACATAATTTTAATTACGATTTTTAATCAAATGTTCCTTGACTTTTATGAGTTTTGAGCATGAAACCGATGAAAAATAGTAAAATATTTTATTATGTATGTAATGCAATTGATGGCCAATTAAGTTATGGCTTGGCAAAGAAGTTGCTGATTGTTGTCTGTTTCTTTGGCTTGTTTAACAAAGCTTCTTCTTCTCTCATAAGCATAGTTCGAAGACTATTGATGGTGTTGTAGCTTGCAAGCATTTCTGGTTCAGTGCGCTTTTCCAAATATTTTAATGCAACATCCAAACTTTTCAACGCTTCGCATCTGGGAACATCCGGCTCCAAACTGTCTTCAGAAGTTGAGGAACTATCATCAGAACTGCTGATTTCCATTTTTTCACTCAAAACAGCTTCAACTATATCATCATTGCTAAGAACATTGTGACCTGGATCATCAAGGTCTATATCGATCCATTCATTAATGCTTTCTTGATTTACTTCAATTCTAGCTCTTTGAAATAATTGCTCCAGCCGTCTATTTTCTTGTTCATCTTCATCAGATTCATCCTCGGATAATTGTAATGCATCACCTGCTGTTTCCAAATCTGAATTATTTTTGTGTTCAAGCAAAATCTTCCATCCATTTCTTATTGTAGAAGATTTTAATTCATCCCAAGAATTTCCAAAATTGAATATCACTTTCTTGATGTCGTACTTTTTTAAATTAGAAAAAGTTTGTTCACCCACAGAGTTATTTGGCTGATCTGCATCACTTGAAAATACTAAACAACTTTCTAACTGTCTTCGTTTATACAACCTTTTAAAGGCAACAATAACTCCCTGGTCCATAGGCTGCAATACAGATGTTGTATTAGGTGGTAAAAACTTGCATTTAATGTTGCCGTCATTACTGATCAGCTCTGTTGGATGAGCAGGAGAATTGTCAACTAGTAGTAACGCTTTTACTTGATCTGGAGCAACTCTTAACTTATTTTCTTGAAAATTGCGAACTTCGTTTATGAACCGTTTAAAAAACCATTCACTAAAAATGCTTTGATTAAACCAAGCCTTGTGTGAAGAATAGTAATGGACAGGCAATCGATCAATGATGTTTTTGATTGCTCTTGGACGTTTTGATTTTCCAACAACAGCCAAAACATTTTTATGTGAAGCGTCTGCATTTGCACAAAGTAAAACAGAGAGTCGATCTTTGGATTGCTTATGACCACTAGCGCTGTTTGCATTTTTGACTTGAGAATTATCGGGTAATGACTTCCAGTAAACTCCTGTTTCGTCAGCATTATAAATTTGGAACTGTTCATACTTTTCATCAGTCATTAGTTTGTGAAAATCATCTTTAAAGCGATTAGCTGCATCTTCGTCAGCACTCAATGCTTCCTCGACAACTTTTTTATTTTTCAAATTATGTCTGGCTCTGTATCGTGACAACCATCCACCACTAGCTTTAAAAGTGGGATTATTCAATTTTGATGCAAAATGACTGGCAGCTGTTTGGAGTTCAATACCACGAATAGGAACCCCTGATAATCTCTGACTTTCGTACCAGATGTTAACTGCTTTATCAACATTTTCGTATAACGGATTTTTTACTTGAGAAAACTTTTTGACATCTTTTTCGGTAGAATCAACAAACTTTGTAAGTTTAAGCTCAGACTTTTTTATATCATAAACAGTTGTCTTAGAAATTTTATACTTTTGCATTATCGTTGTATAGCTTAATCCTTTTTAATGTCACTAAGAACATCTAACTTTTCACCAAGCTTAAGAATTCGGTACTTGCCTCGTTTTTGCCGCTCCTCTTTGGATGCCATTTTGTTGAAGAACAAACTTGTAAATGCAAAAAATTGAGAGTTGAATAAAAGAATTTGAAGCTTACAATGTCTGAAAATGTTTGATAATTTGAACTTTAGGTGAATCAACTTTGCAATAAAAAATGCGTGAATGGCTTATGACGTAATAATGCTGCCTTCTTATTGGACAATATCCTAAACTAAGCACAAAGGTCAAATGAAACTGTTGATTTATTTAAGCTTTTAAAAAAGGGGATAAACCCCTAATTAGCGATTATAAATAATCGGTAAAAGTAAATTAATTAAACACTTAAATTAAAAATAAATTACTAATAAAAATTAAATTAAATAAAATAAAATAATGTTGAAATATCAACAAAATAAAAGCATGTGAAAATTGATTTTTTGTATGTAAAAAAAACATTAAAATACTTTCCGAATTTCCGAATTTGAGGAGTTGTACTGTACCATTAATATACCAAATACATCAGACCTTGAACCTCATGGAATTCATGTAATCTTTACACAAGGGGAGATAAGAAACAACAACAACTGGTTGACTTTTGCAAGAATTGGGCCACTTGAGCTTTGAAAAAAATGTATACCACCCGCCCCCCCCCCCCCCCCCCCCAGCCAGTGTATAACAACATTACAAACCTTTCTTTCAGAACTTGAAGTTGTGTTATATTTATACATATGTGTTGGCCCTTGTCCGTGTGGTGCAAGTTGTACCTCAATGACCAAAAAACTGGTCATTCTGACCTTAACTACCCATTTCATGATTTTTCAGGATGCCTGAATGACCAGTTTTTTTGGTTGTTGACGTACAGCTTGCACCACACTGACAACAGCCTGAAATGTGTACATGGTTAGCTTTTATTGATATATCAAGAATGGGTATTTGGCCAATTCTGGAATAATTAAAAATCAACAAATAGTTGATATTTATTCCAATAGATGGCGCATGCCATCATCAACTTTCATTTGCATAATAAGGTAATGCCTATTTTTTCTTAATTCATTGATTAACCTTAGTACAAGTTTGCCGGTTGAAGAGCGAGAGCTCGAAAGCTCGTGCTGTTTTTAATAAAGAAACTTATTGCGCAAGGTTTTTGATATTTTATAATATTGGTACAATTAAACATTCGTGCTATTTTTCACACTTTGTATCATTGTTTGTTGAAACAATTTGGCTGGGTAATCTCACCTCGTATTTGAGATCTACTTTACCCGACACACCTTGTGTGTTTCAGCTGATGGAGTACCGCTACCAAGAAATGAAGCAAAACAAACTGAAGAAGATTCTGAGCAGGATATTCAAGACTCTCACAGTGGTCATGGTCCCTATAGCTGCCACCTTACCCTCGGTACTTCACTCTGGTTATTTTGTTAAGCTGTCTGGATGAGTCCATTGAAAGTTGAGGTTAACTCAATTCTCCATAGCCTCAGGGGAGGCCAAAATTTCAGATTTCTATTTCAAGCTGCCTTGAAGTTATGGACCAAAAACTGTCAAAATTTAAGCTTTATTATTAATTTAGATACAGTAGAACTTCCCTGTAAAGGACACCTAATTGCAGAGCCAAAGTGTCCTTTAGGGAGAGGTGTCCTCTTACCGGAGAATTGCTAAATTGTAAAAATGGTAATTTTACAAATGAAAACTGTCCTTTTAGAGAGGTGTCTGCTAGCGGGGGTGTCTGCTAAAGGGAGGTTCTACTGTGTTTTACTAACTGCATTAAGACTCCGGTCTGTTAAATCATCATCAATTTTGAAGTAAGATCATGTTCCAGGTTCAAATCAAAGAAGGAAAGCTTTTTTTTTTTTTATGTAGAGTCATAAGAGACCACTTAAAAACCTGGCTAAACTGGTCTCACTTGAAGAGGGTTCATCATAAAATACTTTGTTGTGTCAGGTTAGGTCATGAGGTGTCTTTTATCTGAAACTGTCTCTGATGAGAGACCACTTCCGCCAGACCTTTTTGTTTAAATGTTTAGTAAATTTACTTTAAGTTTCTCCTCTGATAAATAACCCTTGTTTCTTCTATAATACCCAAGTTTGCCTAGCCTTCTTATTTTTCAAGCTCTACTCTTCCCCAATCAGGATGTGCCATCTACTAACTGTATGGTGTTTCAGTGCATCCAGTGGTACTGGCTGTGCTCCAGTACCTTTGGAGTTGCCCAGAACTTGCTCTTGATGCACCCTGGATTGCGACGGTCCCTAAATATCCCCAAGACTCACATAGAACCCCAGACTCCCTTCACTAACATCAAGAACAACATTGCTCTCAAGCTAAGGCTTAAAAAATAAAAGACTGTTGTTATACCCATGCCTTGTCAGTGAGTACTTTGAACTTCAATTGGGAAATGGTCTCCAAGTGGGCATTCTGTGTTGGTGGCTTTGACTCAACTATGATAGTTTGCAGAGACTGTATATAAATATCAAGACAGAAAACAAATATTTTATATTTATTCTATTATAAAAATTTTTTTTTTTTTGCTTATCCTTAGTACACGTGGTACAGGCCATGATAATCATGGTGGGTAGTTAGCGACTGCTTTTTACTGTAAGCGCACCACATGTCTACACATGTGAAAAGCAGTTCGACTTTGCACTTACAAATGCCAGAGCCCCGTTTGATTACTTGCACTCGCTGGTGGGGGTTGGACTTTTGCAAGAATCGGGGGCCATTGGAGCATTTTTTTTTTAAACAGAAAAAAGTGTCCAATGCGGGAATCGAACCCGGGTCCTAGTGGTCGAAAACCAAACGGTTTAACCAGCCTTCCACCAACCCCCCATTATAAAAATGATGTAATTAACTTGCATGATAATAATCTTGTTAAACCAGTTGAAAACCTTTTTTTTTTTGCTTATCCCTAGTACACGTGGTACAGGCCATGATAATCATGGTAGGTAGAAGTAGGCGACTGCTTTTACTGTAAGTGCACCATATGTCTACACATGTAAAAAGCAGTTCGACTTTGCACTTATAAATGTGCCAGAACCCCATTTGGTTACTTGCCCTCGCTGGTGGGGTTGGACTTTTGCAAGAATCGGGGGCCATTGGAGCATTTTTTTAGACAGAAAAAAATGCCCAATGCGGAAATCGAACCCGGGTCGTAGCGGTCGAAAACCAACGGTTTAGACCCTCCTTCCACCGACCCCCCAGTTGAAAACTTAAAAATACTAAGATATAAAACGAAAATTGCAATTATACCACGAATGTTTCTTTCAAACAAAAATCGAAATTTATTTTAAAGAGAAATAGCGATTATTTCTAACTTTAAGGATGAAGTATGATAGGATGAATTGTGAAGAGTAATGACAAACGGAAAAATAAAAGTGTCCAGGGGATGGGAATCGAACCCACTGTGTTCCGCTTACCGGGCAGATGCCATGTCCACTAGGCTACCCTGGACATATTTTTCCGTTCGTAAATATTATATAAAGTAATTTAAAATACAATATAACGCGGCTGATGATTGTAAAACGAAAATTGCAATTATACCGCGAATGTTTCTTTCAAACAAAAATCGAAATTTATTTTAAAGAGAAATAGCGATTATTTCTAACGTTAAGGATGAAGTATGATAGGATGAATTGTGAAGAGTAATGACAAACGGAAAAATAAAAGTGTCCAGGTTTTATTTTTCCGTTTGTCATTACTCTTCACAATTCATCCTATCATACTTCATCCTTAAAGTTAGAAATAATCGCTATTTCTCTTTAAAATAAATTTTGATTTTTGTTTTAAAGAAACATTCGCGGTATAATTGCAATTTTCGTTTTACAATCATCAGCCGCGTTATATTGTATTTTAAAATACTAAGATATCTTTCAAGAATCATCGAAACAAGAACAAATTAGATTTTATGCCTCACATCAACAGTGTTATTGCAAAAACAACTAGAGCTAGTGAATATCTCCATGGTTTAACTAAAAAATTGTGGCGATTGGATAGCAAGTGATCATTAATATTATATAAGTCCTTTTTTAGAAGCACAATAACTTATGGTTCAACAATCTGGTACCCATATATAAACATGAGATCTAAAAACAAATTGGATTCATTAAAGTATAAAATTCTTAAACGCTGTATACATGCTTATAATACAACATAGATTGTACATATGTTATCGCAAGAATACCAAAAATTATGAATTTTTTTTTTTTTGCTTATCCCTAGTACACGTGGTACAGGCCATGATAATCATGGTGGGTAGTTAGCGACTGCTTTTTACTGTAAGCGCACCACATGTCTACACATGTGTAAAGCAGTTCGACTTTGCACTTACAAATATGCCAGAGCCCCGTTTGGTTACTTGCACTCGCTGGTGGGGTTGGACTTTTGCAAGAATCGGGGGCCATTGGAGCATTTTTTTTTTTAAACAGAAAAAAGTGTCCAATGCGGAAAACGAACCCGGGTCATAGTGGTCGAAAACCAAACGGTTTACCAGCCTTCCACCGACCCCCATCATTTTGTCAAACATACTTAAAATTGAAATAGATTATAATAGAAATTGTTAAAAGTCGTGGCATAGAATATGTAAATATCTTTTTGAGTGTATGACTTGGAATGTAAATTTCTTTTAAATGAATTATTATTATGTCAAATATATTTTGAATGGATTATTATTATGTAAATTTCCCTTTTGTATATAACTGAGCCGTGTTGTTGAAATAAAGAGTTTCTTAGTAGAGCGAGAGCTTTACGTGTGTAGCCGCTGGTTTTTGTCTTCGTTATTTTCTTTCTTGGTTGATCACCCAAGGCAGTCCAATCAATATCAAGACTTTGGGTAAAAGTCTTACTTGTTAAGAGGAGGTTTCTTCAATCTGACCTCGCGTACCTTAACATTTAATGGCGTCCCCGGGTGGGCTGCGTGGGCTGGTCAAGTAGAGAAGACGGGAAGACCTGGAGGCGCTGTCTCCCGAGGAACAGAAGGCGGGAAGACCTGTAGGCGCTGTCTCCCGAGGAACACAAGGCGGGAAGACCTGTAGGCGCTGTCTCCCGAGGAACAGAAGGCGGGAAGACCTGTAGGCACTGTCTCCCGAGGAACACAAGACGGGAAGACCTGTAGGCGCTGTCTCCCGAGGAACAGAAGGCGGGAAGACCTGTAGGCACTGTCTCCCGAGTAACAGGAGCTCAAGGCAAGAGAAGCTAAAAAAGCTCAAAGGCAAAGAAGCTAAAGAAGCTCAAGGGAAAAGAAGCTAAAGAAGCTCAAGGGAAAAGAAGCTAAAGAAGCTCAAAAGGCAAAGAAGCTAAAGAAGCTCAAGGGAAAAGAAGCTAAAGAAGCTCAAAAGGCAAAGAAGCTAAAGAAGCTCAAAGGCAAAGAAGCTAAAGAAGCTCAAGGCAAAGAAGCTAAAGAAGCTCAAGGGAAGAGAAGCTAAAGAAGCTCAAAGGAAAAGAAGCTAAAAGAAGCTCAAGGGAAAAGAAGCTAAAGAAGCTCAAGGGAAAAGGAGCTCAAGAAGCCCTTTGTTAAAGGTTTAAAGGAGCTCAAGAAGCCCTTTGTTAAAGGTTTAAAGGAGCTCAAGAAGCCCTTTGTTAAAGGTTTAAAGGAGCTCAAGAGGCCCTTTGTTAAAGGTTTAAAGGAGCTCAAGAAGCCCTTTGTTAAAGGTTTAAAGGAGCTCAAGAGGCCCTTTGTTAAAGGTTTAAAGGAGCTCAAGAAGCCCTTTGTTAAAGGTTTAAAGGAGCTCAAGAGGCCCTTTGTTAAAGGTTTAAAGGAGCTCAAGAAGCCCTTTGTTAAAGGTTTAAAGGAGCTCAAGAAGCCCTTTGTTAAAGGTTTAAAGGAGCTCAAGAAGCCCTTTGTTAAAGGTTTAAAGGAGCTCAAGAAGCCCTTCGTTAAAGGTTAAAAAGAGCTCAGTGAAGCTCAAGGTTTAAAGGAGCTCAAAAGGCCCTTTGTTAAAGGTTAAAAGGAGCTCAAAAGGCCCTTTGTTAAAGGTTAAAAAGAGCTCAGTGAAGCTCAAGGTTTAAAGGAGCTCAAAAGGCCCTTTTTTAAAGATTAAAAAGAGCTCAGTGAAGCTCAAGGTTTAAAGGAGCTCAAAAGGCCCTTTGTTAAAGGTTAAAAAGAGCTCAGTGAAGCTCAAGGTTTGAAGGAGCTCAAAAGGCCCTTTGTTAAAGGTTAAAAAGAAGCTCAGTGAAGCTCAAGGTTTAAAGGAGCTCAAAAGGCCCTTTGTTAAAGGTTAAAAAGAGCTCAGTGAAGCTCAAGGTTTAAAGGAGCTCAAAAGGCCCTTTGTTAAAGGTTAAAAAGAGCTCAGTGAAGCTCAAGGTTTAAAGGAGCTCAAAGGCAAAGAAGTTGAAGAAGCTACAGGGTGAAAGGCTACCTACAAGGTGAAAGGCTACCTACAAGGTAAAAAGGATACCTATAAGGTAAAAAGGATAACTACAAGGTGAGATGGAGGATGTTAGCAGAAGGCGTAGAAAGGCGATAAGAGGCGTTTTTACCGAGGTGGTAAATGATATGAATACAGAGTTAAGGGATCCTCTTATTGATAAAAGTGGCATATATGCCAAATTTGATAGATTAGAATCTCTCCATTTGGAGCTGGTGGCATTGAATGAGCGATGCCAGGCAATTTTATTGGCCAAGGATGAGGCTACTGACGATGAAATTGATAAAGAATTTGAGGATTGTGAAGTCTACATCACGGAAAGATATTATTTGAGGGCTAGAATTCGCGTAATGCGTGAGCAGGATAGGGATGCTCAGGTCAAGACTTCTCAAATTCCACTAGGGGCGTCTAGTGCCTCTCCGAATTCAGAAACCGATAATCAGAACGTTATCAAACTTCAGACTATTTCTACGTCTCTATCGAAAAGCCCGGAAGAGTCCATGAAAAATGAAATTGAAGGCGTGGAAAAAGAGGATTCTGTAAAAACTGCTAGAGCTATGGATGTGAAGCCTGCTCTAGCTAAAGCTAGAATGCTAAAGGAAGCTTGTTCAGCTCCCTCTATAATAGATATTGAATATGAGGGCAAAAAAGGTGCTGTGAATGCTATTAAAGAAAAGGAATTGAACGAGGCAGTTAAATGCAATAAAGTGAAGGATTCTGAAACTGCAGTTGATAGCTATGTAGGTGTGAAGGAAGCTGAGGCTAAAGACAAAGCAAATGAAGCGGAAGCAAAACCTGATAAAGTGAATCCTAAGGGCGACGGAGTAAATGATCCTGAAGCATGACCAACTGGAGATACGGAATCTAAAATAAAGAATAAGGGAGATCTACAAAAACTTAAGGGCAACCCAGGGGATTGGCTCTCAAGGTGGGGGCAATTTGGTAGAAATAATGCCAATGAAAAATATGAAGAGGCAAATTTAAAGGATAAGGAGGATTCTGAAGCGAAGCCTAAGGGCGACGGAGTAAAGGATTCTGAGACTGCAATTAAAGGTTATAAACCGGTGAGCAATTCTAGAGCAGTAGCTGAGGGTACTGATTCAAGGGTGGAAGAAAACCCAGATGCAGAACAAGGTACTGAATCAAGGATGGAGGAAGGGATTATTGATACAAAGGATTGGTTGAATGATGGGTTCATCGAAGGAGTTGATGAAATTCCACCTGAGGGATACTGGTTTCCTGATCGCCCTGTATTTGGGTGTGAGTCCGAAGCGACGCCTATACGGCCAGTATGTGACGGCGCGTCCTGTCGAGGACGCAGCGGACTATCCTTGAGGCGATATTTAAAAAAGATACCCAATCTACTGAGGAGAATCCCGGAAATAGGGATAAAACTTCGGAAAAATAAGTACGGAGTTTTGGCCGACGTGAGGAGATATTTCCAGGTGATGGCCATCAGGGAAAATGATTGGGACTACCTCCGATTTCTTTGGAAGAGGAAGATGGACGCTTATGGAGCAACCTCCGGTGGTGTGTATGGAGAGGGTGCCGCAGTGTGCCGAGGAGAGGATGGTTTTCCTGGATGAGAGCCTGGGCTCCCTGCAACGGTGTCCCACCTGCCTGGATCCCCCCATCACGGTGGAACGGATTTTTTTTATTTTTACAAAAAGAAAGGTGGGGGCATGTTAAAAGTCGTGGCATAGAATATGTAAATATCTTTTTGAGTGTATGACTTGGAATGTAAATTTCTTTTAAATGAATTATTATTATGTCAAATATATTTTGAATGGATTATTATTATGTAAATTTCCCTTTTGTATATAACTGAGCCGTGTTGTTGAAATAAAGAGTTTCTTAGTAGAGCGAGAGCTTCACGTGTGTAGCCGCTGGGTATTGTCTACGTTATTTTCTTTTCTTGCTTGATCACCCGAGGCAGTCCAATCAATATCAAGACTTTGGGTAAAAGTCTTACTTGTTAGGAGGAGGTTTCTCCAATCTGACCTCGCGTACCTTAACAGAAATGATCCATAACTAAGAATGATAATATATAACTTTATATATAAAAATGAATGTATGTGTGTCTGTTTGTTTGTTTGTCCTTTATGCCTGACCAAACCACTCATTGGATCGCCATGAAACTTTGGGAAGTTATTTAGTATAGTACTGGGAAGGTTTCTAGCAAATAAAATTTTTGAAATAACTTTTCGCCTAGAAATAATCAAGATAAATATTCTAATTTATCTGTTATAATTCAACAATCTGCTCTAAATATTATCATGATGATACGATGATTTTGTAATGTAGAAAATTAGGAAAGACAAAATTCAGGATGACACGGCAATTTATTTGAGACAAGAATAATGATACAATTCAAAGGCAAGATACTATTCCTTTAACTTCCAATTACCGAGGGAACCAATTAATATTGATTTTATTCAACTTATCGAGTATTTTTCAAGGGACCGGGAAAAATTGTTCACTTTATCGAGAGATTCGTTAAACAAACCTTTACTCGGATAAAACCCGGGCGAAGCCGGGTACATCCATACAAGAATAATGATACAATTCCAAGGCAAGATACTATTCCTTTGACTTCCAATTACCGAGGGAACCAATTAATATTGATTTTATTCAACTTATCGAGTATTTTTCAAGGGACCGGGAAAAAATGTTCACTTTATCGAGAGATTCGTTAAACAAACCTTTACTCGGGTAAAACCCGGGCGAAGCTGGGTACATCCATACAAGAATAATGATACAATTCCAAGGCAAGATACTATTCCTTTAACTTCCAATTACCGAGGGAACCAATTAATATTGATTTTATTCAACTTATCGAGTATTTTTCAAGGGACCGGGAAAAAAATGTTCACTTTATCGAGATTCGTTAGACAAACTTTTACTCGGGTAAAACCCGGGCGAAGCCGGGTACGTCCGCTAGTAACTTTATAAATGAAAAACTTCCAAAATACTATGAAGATTCTAATGATAATTTCTTTGAATTTTTGGAAAACTCAAGAATACCAAAATTTATCCAGTCAAATTTTTATAATATACAATTTTTATTAGGCATGGAGACTTTAACACATACTTATTCAGAATTGGTAGAATTGATTCTTCAAGCTGCTTATTTGAACAAGACGATGACAACCCTAAGCCTATTTTAATCCAGTGCCCACTTGTTGCCGATTTGAGAGTACAATGTCAAATGGACAGTTCCAGTTTTAGCCAAATGGTTTCCAGTAAAGAATATATAAAATTTAACAAGCTCTGCTGACTTTATCTCAACTACCGTGGACCTAAATTACACTAATGAATTGAAAATTCTATATTTAATTTGCATAGCTTATTATTTTTAAATAATCTATATTTATATCATATAAAAAAATTAATGGTTAATTATAATAACATATTAAACATTTTTGATTGAGTAAAACTATCTTATATGTAAATAAACTTTATTTCTTGTATAAAATATTGCTCTAAAATGTAAATTTGAATAATTTTTCATTCTCTCTCTAAGAGAGAGAAATGATTGATTATTATATAATAATTGAAGATATGCTTTATGAAGGAGTCATTCATCCGTCATCAAGCCCATGAACGTTCCCAGTCATATAAATTAAGAAAAGAGATGGAAGTTGGAGGTTTTTCATCGAGTACTAACTGTGAAGGACGTTTATCTAATCCCCAAGTCGATGATGTCATGGACACCCCTCAAGGATCAAGATACTTATCAGCAATTGATGATAAATCAGGATACTGGTAAGTTGAAATAGAAGGGAAGCACTAAAAAATATATATATTTCACAACATGCCACGGTTTATATGAATTTAATGTTATGACTTTTGGATTATGTAATGCTCCAGCAACGTTTGAACAACTTATGGATAACGTTCTTAAAAGTTTTTTTAAAAAGCCAATCTCGAACGTGTTTCGGGCTGTTGGCCCTCGTCAGCATTGTGCAGGCTGTACCTCTATGACCAAATATTTGGTCCTAGAGACTTCCTTAGAAATCAAGAAATTGGTATTTGAGGCTAAGTTTGCGTAAATACACTTCTTGTGGAAAATAATTTTATAATAGAAACATTTTTTAATAACACCTGATCTTTTTCTATTTTTTACAATTTTTTTTCACATGAACAGGGTATTTATGCAAACTTAGCCTCAAATACCCATTTCTTGATTTCCCAGGAAGAATCTAGGACAAAATATTTGGTCGTAGAGGTACAGCCTGCTCCATGCTGACCAGGACCAACAGCTCAAAATGCGTACGTGGTTAGCTTTTCTTAATTTATCAAGAAAATGGGTTGTTCAAATATCACACAACAAAAGCTTATGTCCATAGTTTGCTTAAATGACATTTCTGAGATTCCACCCGTCATTGCAGCATTCTATATACAGTTACGAGCGTCATTCCTCATCAGTCGTCTCTGTCACCGTTTGCTTTTTTTTTTTTTGGAATGGCGCCCTCCTATTGGTTGGCTACGATCACGCCACCTTTGCCCCCACTCGCTCTTTCGTTTTTGTAACTATTGTTTTGGAGCGGGTCGCTCTTTAAATAAATGCATATATTAGTTAATAACTAAATGGAATCCTCTCTTTCCTTTTCCCAGTATGAGACGCCTAGGGAAGCCAACAGTACATAGACAGATAAAGCACATAGGCTATAGTTATTAACTAATATATGCATTTATTTAAGGCGCCAATTTATAATTGTAACAAATAGTATTTGAATAAAAACATTCAATCGGGTAAAACACGGGCGTTGCCCGGGCCATTCGGCTAGTACTATATAAGCAGAATGATTCAATACAGTATTAGAGCTCTAAAGAAGCAGTCTGATAGATTAGATTGGCGAAACCGCTGGGAGAGTTCACCACTAATGAGCCAAGCCCTTCCAATATTTTTCATTGCAATAAGGACAGTAGAAGTTTGATGATAATTTAAAGGAAACATTCACGCCTTAATTTTTTTCATTTTCTGCATCACGGAACAAGTTGAATCAACGTTTAGTTGATTTTTGTTCCACTTAATGCTCATGTGATCGGTCAGGAAATACCTTTTTTATTTTAAATATATATATATATTTTTTTGAAAATAGAGCAATCCATACTTAATTCATTAGATAAAAAAGGCATATATTGGATTTTATTAAATCCAATATATGACTTTTATATCTAATATATATATATATATATTTTTTTAATGAAGCTTCCTTTTCTTGAATGGCTTTTTAAACATTTTGGATTTTTTTTTTTTTGTCACATAAGTTGAAAATAGTCAAAAATTTCTCTATTGGTATATATGTGCTTGATCAAATTTATTTCCTTGTACAATACCACAAACGCAAAGGTTATTTATACAGCATCATTAATGTAATTCTATTATTTCTATAAGTATTAATTCTATAAGTAAATAAAAACTTGAGGATCTCATGTTTTACAGCAGGTGATGTGACTATACTGGGACAATACAGACTCAGATCATTTGCTTATATATCAGGACACAATACAGACAAGTTATATGTTTATTCCAGCTGATGTGTGTGCTATAGAGGGACAGTACAGACTCAGATCATTTGCTTATATATCGGGACACAATACAGACAAGTTATATGTTTATTCCAGCTGATGTGTGCTATAGAGGGACAGTACAGACTCGGATCATTTGCTTATATATCAGGACACAATACAGACAAGTTATATGTTTATTCCAGCTGATGTGTGTGCTATAGAGGGACAGTACAGACTCGGATCATTTGCTTATATATCAGGACACAATACAGACAAGTTATATGTTTATTCCAGCTGATGTGTGTGCTATAGAGGGACAGTACAGACTCGGATCATTTGCTTGTATATCAGGACACAATACAGACAAGTTATATGTTTATTCCAGCTGATGTGTGTGCTATAGAGGGACAGTACAGACTCGGATCATTTGCTTATATATCAGGACACAATACAGACAAGTTATATGTTTATTCCAGCTGATGTGTGTGCTATAGAGGGACAGTACAGACTCGGATCATTTGCTTATATATCAGGACACAATACAGACAAGTTATATGTTTATTCCAGCTGATGTGTGTGCTATAGAGGGACAGTACAGACTCGGATCATTTGCTTATATATCAGGACACAATACAGACAAGTTATATGTTTATTCCAGCTGATGTGTGTGCTATAGAGGGACAGTACAGACTGAGTATATGTTTGTATCAGGTAATATGTCGACGATGCAGTGTCTAACTTCAGGTTTATTCCAGCTGATGTGTGTGCTATAGAGGGACAGTACAGACTGAGTATATGTTTGTATCAGGTAATATGTCGACGATGCAGTGTCTAACTTCAGGTTTATTCCAGCTGATGTGTGTGCTATAGAGGGACAGTACAGACTGAGTATATGTTTGTATCAGGTAATATGTCGACGATGCAGTGTCTAACTTCAGGTTTATTCCAGGTGATGTGTGCTATAGAGGGACAGTACAGACTGAGTATATGTTTGTATCAGGTAATATGTCGACGATGCAGTGTCTAACTTCAGGTTTATTCCAGCTGATGTGTGTGCTATAGAGGGACAGTACAGACTGAGTATTGTTTGTATCAGGTAATATGTCGACGATGCAGTGTCTAACTTCAGGTTTATTCCAGGTGATGTGTGTTATAGAGGGACAGTACAGACTGAGTATATGTTTGTATCAGGTAATATGTCGACGATGCAGTGTCTAACTTCAGGTTTATTCCAGGTGATGTGTGTTATAGAGGGACAGTACAGACTGAGTATATGTTTGTATCAGGTAATATGTCGACGATGCAGTGTCTAACTTTAGGTTTATTCCAGGTGATGTGTGTTATAGAGGGACAGTACAGACTGAGTATATGTTTGTATCAGGTAATATGTCGACGATGCAGTGTCTAACTTCAGGTTTATTCCAGGTGATGTGTGTTATAGAGGGACAGTACAGACTGAGTATATGTTTGTATCAGGTAATATGTCGACGATGCAGTGTCTAACTTCAGGTTTATTCCAGGTGATGTGTGTTATAGAGGGACAGTACAGACTGAGTATATGTTTGTATCAGGTAATATGTCGACGATGCAGTGTCTAACTTCAGGTTTATTCCAGGTGATGTGTGCTATAGAGGGACAGTACAGACTGAGTATATGTTTGTATCAGGTAATATGTCGACGATGCAGTGTCTAACTTCAGGTTTATTCCAGGTGATGTGTGTTATAGAGGGACAGTACAGACTGAGTATATGTTTGTATCAGGTAATATGTCGACGATGCAGTGTCTAACTTCAGGTTTATTCCAGGTGATGTGTGCTATAGAGGGACAGTACAGACTGAGTATATGTTTGTATCAGGTAATATGTCGACGATGCAGTGTCTAACTTCAGGTTTATTCCAGGTGATGTGTGCTATAGAGGGACAGTACAGACTGAGTATATGTTTGTATCAGGTAATATGTCGACGATGCAGTGTCTAACTTCAGGTTTATTCCAGGTGATGTGTGCTATAGAGGGACAGTACAGACTGAGTATATGTTTGTATCAGGTAATATGTCGACGATGCAGTGTCTAACTTCAGGTTTATTCCAGCTGATGTGTGTGCTATAGAGGGACAGTACAGACTGAGTATATGTTTGTATCAGGTAATATGTCGAAGATGCAGTGTCTAACTTCAGGTTTATTCCAGGTGATGTGTGTGCTATAGAGGGACAGTACAGACTGAGTATATGTTTGTATCAGGTAATATGTCGACGATGCAGTGTCTAACTTCAGGTTTATTCCAGGTGATGTGTGCTATAGAGGGACAGTACAGACTGAGTATATGTTTGTATCAGGTAATATGTCGACGATGCAGTGTCTAACTCAGGTTTATTCCAGCTGATGTGTGTGCTATAGAGGGACAGTACAGACTGAGTATATGTTTGTATCAGGTAATATGTCGACGATGCAGTGTCTAACTTCAGGTTTATTCCAGGTGATGTGTGCTATAGAGGGACAGTACAGACTGAGTATATGTTTGTATCAGGTAATATGTCGACGATGCAGTGTCTAACTTCAGGTTTATTCCAGGTGATGTGTGCTATAGAGGGACAGTACAGACTGAGTATATGTTTGTATCAGGTAATATGTCGACGATGCAGTGTCTAACTTCAGGTTTATTCCATGCTCCAGTATGCCGGCTCAACGTCGTCTTTTAGTTTTGGTCTCTGCAGCTTTCTCCAGGCAGCTCTGCAACCACAAGGTGTTTCTTCACACGAAGAGCTCCAGTTAGAACCAGGCAATTGGATGGTTGAAATATTTCTGCACTGAACTTATAACGCCTTTTTTTCAATAATTAACCCAACACTTAAAGACGTTGGTAAAATACCTGTGAAGTAGGGTGACCCACAATCCATTGTGACATTATCAAACTTGTGGCAAACCAACAGAACCAATAAGTATGATCACGATCGTTGTAATTGGATTTCCAAATTATTCCATTTTCTCTCACTCTCTTAATTATCAATTTATTTATATTCCACTGAGAATAACACACCTGTCTTCAAGGAATATTTCAAAATTTTACTCTCACTAGGTATCTTTTAAAAAGTTTTTATTTATTATTATTGCGCTTCCATGTGTGTCTGTCCACAAATCTTGTAATCAATTATTAGTATACTTCAAATGCACGTAAGATATGAAATTTTGTACACTTTTTAGAACCCGATGATAATGCAAGTTGACAAATTTCTGGACTTCTGGTTTGTCAGGGCGGCCGGAAATGGATACATTAACGAATTGCCTTTCAAATTTTGAAATTAATTTTTAATATGCTTCCTCCCCTCCTATTGAGCAATTATATTTATATGAGTGAAAATAAAAGCGGCGGGGGACGGTCATATTGAGAGAAAAGGTAAAAAATTGAGTAAACACATATAAAAATCGATAATCATTTACTTTATATTAAATTGCATTAAGTTCGAAATTCATGATGTTCGTCTCCCGCCGCTTTTATTTTCACTCGTATAAATCTAATTGCTCGATGCAGAGAGAGATTGAGATTGAATATACTTTTATTAATCGTACATATAAGCTTATATAGGGTTAGTAGGAGAAAAAAAAGTGAAATTAAATATTATTTTCACCAGAGGAATCCCACTGATGGTTGTCTGGTATGATGTCACGTCCTGAAGTCGGACAGATCTCCCCGACTATTGCCTTGTCGAGGAATTGCTTCAGAACAGACCTCTGCTCAGACGACAGGTACTCGAGGACGTCCTCCCTGTTAGAAGAGGAGACTGTCTCCTCCCTATAATAACTTTTATAAAGGGGCTCTAGGATGGTGTTGGCATTCAAGTTCTCAAACAACTTTTTTTCTTTTTAATGCATTTTAATAAAATCTTTTCAAAGATGTATTTATTAATATAATTTATAATTATTATAAGTTGTGTCACTAATAAAGAAGAGTATGACCGACCATTTGTGTTGAAGAACCTACAATGGAGGGAGAGAGAGGGAATTGCCACTCACCAGGAGTCTGTCGAAGTGAGAATTGTAGAGGTTCTGGACAAATTCAATTAATTAAACAGAAATTATAAACAATGCCACAAATTTCTGGAGATGAGTTTCTTTTCATAAGTGATTCTATGTTAGTCTCACTGAGACTACGTTAATATTGTCGCGTATAAGGCCTCAAAACACCTACAACCTCCGCCAATAGATGGCGCTTTCGCCTGATTCCGTCTGGAACTAGTGTGGATATCACCGACTGCTGTGGTCCTGTTTCCTGGAGCAAATAGTTGTAAATAGATGTTCGGCTCTGGAGTGTAAATAATTGTAAATACCCGTTGAATGTTATTCTAGTTTTATGTAATGTGTAGTAGAAATGACAATAAAAAAGAGGAGTGTTTGAAGTCCTTGTGCCGGTTGCTGTCATGACTCTCTCGCCGACATCGCTGCTGCTACTCTTCTGGTAAGCCTCTCGTGTCCCCCCACCAGTGGTAAGGCCGAGAGATACTGCCAGAGGAAAGGAGTTCCACTTGAGTGGTGGTTCTCGGAGGTCCTTGGGTGGTCTGCAGGGTACAGCTGCAGAGGGAGAGCAACCGGGGCCCGGGTTAGGTGAACCACGAGGGAAGAAGCGGCGTCGTCGCAAAGAATCCGGAGGGGCAAGCCGCGACAATATAATGAAAAGAAACTCAACTCCAGAAACATGTGGTATTGTTTAAGTCCAGGAGATTTAAATCAATTGAATTAAACAGAAATGTTAAAGGTCTTACCTTGATTTTAGGATCCATGCAACCTGCCAGCTGGAACACATCCAATATAGCTCTTCAGATGACCTTCATATTTATCACTAGAATAAATGCTCTAATTGCCCTGTTAATAAATAGGAGTCCATTTTACTACAACGACACTAATGACTGAACCGATCCATGCCAAAATTTGGGGAAAAATTCTTATTGGGGAGGTTTAAAGCTAAGTTATTGTTGAAATGTTTGCTTAGATATAGATTTTATTTATCGCTTCTTTCGAAAACTCCTATGAAGAACCGCCACATTAATATGGCGAAGCAGTTTCTCTCTATATATTTCCCATTCAGGAAAGATAAAAGAGGAGGAAAGCAGGAATGAAATGTCACCCAGCCATTGTTCTCACCTAAACAATGGGAGCTACCAAACCGTGTTTGTCGCTATACATTCTACATAGATGCTTCGCTTACTGCTGTTCTTATGTTTTACAGAAGCTTTTGAATTGTGTGTATGAATGTAAGTTTTAGTTGAATGATACTGGAACTTTTTTAAAAAAAGAGTAATTTGTTATAATTTCTCTGAATGTATATTGCTGTTAGGACAGTTATATTTAAACCATTTTTAGAAATCATAAAGGTGAGTTTTGTTTTAAATGGTATATGCCATCAAGAACTATAAAAGTATAGAGACTATCTATCTCTAGTGTACTGCTGTGGACAAGGCGATAGTTTGGCCTCTCCATCAATACGTTAGCAGCAGTTTCGTCCACAGAGCTTAAGGTACATCGCTATAGGCCTCTTAAGTTAGATATAGCTACTGGAAAAAAAGAACTAAGAGAGAAAGAAGACTTGCCTGGTGCTCACGGTCGGGGTCTGAACAAAGCCGCTGCCAAAAGGACACTTGGGACTTGACGGTCCGCAGTTTGGCGTGGGCGCAGGGCCCGAAGGCCTGGCTCAGGCCCACCACGATCTCTGGCACATGGTCGCGGCGCAGGCACTGCAGTCCGGCGAAACTTACCTGCGTGCTATTCACTGCCACAGACACATCTGTGTATAGGAGAAAGATAATATTGATTTTATTTATATAAGGCAGCTTTCAACAATTTCACCTCCAGAAAGTTTATTTTAGTCTTATATCTGGATTTATTCACCTGGTATGTATACATATTTGGTAACCCCGAGAGGACAGTCTGTGGAGAGCTCTCAAAAAACCTCTCTGCACCTTGGAAGACCTTTCACAGAGTACAGGCAGTCATGGTCGAGGCAGAATGGAAGACTTGGGATTGTCCAGACAAAGAACGAACGACACAGTTGTACTGGGAAAAGTTCCGTGAACAGAAAGGGTTGAGCTAAGTATAAATATGGAGATTTTTAAGTGGAGCAGATTGCTTACTCGTTTATGGCCGCATGGTCAGCTTCGACGAATCGACTGACAAGAGCTCACGCAGACTTGGAAGTAACGATGCATTTCCTGCTTTTTATGGGTTTATATAGTATCAAAGGCGGAAGTACGGGGCCTTCGTCTGATGCAATACTGGGGGACCAAGAAGTAGAGGGCAATGTACCCTCTTTACGATCTACTGGAACCTTCTGACATCTTTAAGCCTCGTTCCTAGACGTTGTTGGACTTCTATATCTCACTTTCTGCTATTTAACTCAACTCTTCTTCTATTACACAGTTTTATTTTATTATCTCCAGTTTGTACAGAGTACATTACATATTGTGATGCAATGGTTCATGTATAAGATGCGTATAATTAGTTACAGAGATGTTTCTATTATATAACAGGTTTTACATCATATAATCTTGTTATATTATACACGAATAAGGAGTTGTGGGTTCAAATTATTATAGATGGGCCCCGGGAGTAAAAGGGTTTATACGGGGATTAAATGGATAAAAACCCTCTCTAACACAGATAAGTAATTAAAATTTCTTTTAATTAATTTAAACTGTAAAGGTTAAACAGAGCTATATATAACAAGGTGATGAATTGTTTGCACATATATGAAAATAATAAAAAATAATACCTATGTTTTATTAAAAATTATAATATTGTTTATAATAAAATCTAAACAGTCCGTAACCCGGACTCCTAGAGCGTCCAGAGGTCGCCAACGATCAGGAAAATATAGGCTAATTCAAAGACTATATAAATTACATTCACATTTAATTTACATTTTTTACGATAGAAAAATGCTTACAATGATAAATTTAAGAGATTTTTTAATTATTACCATTGTCAAAACAATGGAAAAAAACCCGGTATTTTTAAGAATTTTAAAAAAGAGTATTGGTTTTAATAAACTATATCTCTATTACTAGGTACTAACTTTTTAATTTGGCCTGAAATATGTTCAAATAGAAAATTCGAGAAAAATAAAACACCTGTGTGAAGGATTCTGGATTTCATCAAAATCTGAGGCCAGTCAATAAACAGTGTTACCTCGGAAGATGCGACACTGGACCTCAATGAGCTTCTCGACCGGCGACAGGTCCTGGGACCCCGCCAGCAAAGCGGACAACAGCGCAGCTACCACCGTAGTCGACCACATCTGCGTGACTGCTTCGAGGAAGTGGGCGATTGAATAAACTAGACCGCTCTGGAGCGGCGGGCGGAATCAGTTCAGCTTCGTTTGCCAACCTGCCTTGGTGGGATTTCCGTAAAATTGGAACACACGCGAATGGACGTGATCACAGAGAAAGGACACGCGAACAAATTATGATGATAATTTATTATTTAACCACAATCGTCATTGAAATTTGTTCTATCTATTCTTATATAAATAATTCACTTGTGTTTTCAAACAAAATCTACCTATAAATTTCCAATTTTAATTGTCCAATAAAAATTGTTTTAAATTGAAGCGGAGAGAAGGGAAAGAAGTCTTATCTTAGAACCATAAATCAGGATTTTTTTCCTGAAAACAGCTGATGGGCTCAGAGATATAAAAGGGCAATCTTCTTTTCAAAACATGCTGCCGGAATTTCGTGCTCCGAGATGCCGATATCATATCAAGAGTAGTCACTAGACACGACCTGATCTTTGCTCCCCGAATGACCTCCCTCCTATTGTAAATTGTCAGTATCCAGTCAAAGTTTCTCTCGGTGACCTCATCATCCAGAGAAACTCCTTTACGTGCGTCAACGCCCATGTTACTGAAGTCGCAATCTGCAGTCATCTTAGCTCTGGATCCTCGGTGACTGATCAACTCCTGTAAGGAAAGCGCCAGCAAATAGGTCATGGTTGTAATATTTGAATTGTTATCCCGAGTGAGCAAGTTGAAGAATTTTTAAAAAATGTGAAATTATCATAATAATTTTCGAATATAATCAGAAATAATGTGAACCAACAAGCAATTTCCTTCACTAAACATTTTACCTCTTCACTCACAAAATTAGAATCGCCCCCTGCTGCCTTTATTTTGACTCGTATAAATGTAATTGTTCCATAGCGGTAGCAGAAAATATTTGCTTTCTAAATGCTTTCTAAAACATGCTTTATTATTCCACTTTCTATATGTCCCCTATCCGAATCTTCAAACTTTTTCTGATGAACTCTCCAACAGGCCTATTCCTCTACCAATATTTTCAAGACTTCTTTGACCCGATTCATTCAATAAAATGGGACAATAAAAAGGTGAGAATTATCCACTAGTTGCGCTGCTGTAAAAAAAAAATCCAAACCGAATGACTCGAATTTTCCAAATAAATTGTTAAAATCAATTAATATTTTGTTATATGCCCTATGAATTAATATCTTATAAAACCATGGGCTCTTCCAAGGGAGAATGCCGAGTGTAGAGAAAACCAGGGCCAGGCCTGGAGGAATTATGCGTAACGGATTATGTAGAGTTGGGCGAAAAACAGAGTTGCATATTGGATGGCAGAGAAATTATTCACATGTAGAAAACATATAACTAAATGAAGTAAATACCAAGCTTCTGTGTTGTAGACTATGTTTGTTTACCAAAGACCGCCGTTTATATCTGTGGAGCATGAAAACTACGCTTCCGCTGCTATTGTGAACTTCATTTTTGATGGTACAAGGAAGTTTTCTCAATATTTGATTTAGATCAAAATGCCCTTACTAGCAACGAATCCCGAATTACAACGATTCCTGAGTTTTTTTTTTTACAAATTCGACCTTAATACAACCTTAATGAAGCTCGGTGAAGGAAAGAGTAAAATTAAAAAAAAATTTCAATACAAATATTTTGGTTATATATTTAAAAAAATATTAAATTGAGGTATTTTATCAAATATTAGTAGTGAGGGTGCCAGTACTAAGATAACCAGCCACAAAGGTACACCAGAGATTGCATAGCGCGTTCAAATGGGTCCCTGCGTAAGTCGATTTCCCGATTGGCCCGCGCCGTCGAATCGCCAAACCATTTGCCCTCTGTCGTGGGGTTATAGAGACATGGGCCATCACATACTCAGGGCAGGTCGCGAACCGATCTTAAACAGCGGCACATGCCAGAGTTGCGTCTACGAGCGGCCGCTTATGACCGGTGTCCGCGTCATTCGGGTGATTGGAATCCTCCGCGCAGACGCGTGGCTTAAGTCTATCCAAGGCTTTCAGAAACTCCAGGCAGGCTCGCCAAGTGTTTCTGTCGAAAATAAAGTATTTGAGTGACCGCGGAGTGTACCCCAATTCTACTGCACAGGTGGAGAGGAGGCAGAATGTAAGGGCATCAAGGCTGCTGCACTCAAGCACGATGTGCGACAGAGTTTCTTCCCTGTCAGTGTCGCAGTAAGGGCAGGAAGGATTGTCAATGACGCCTATCCTGTCGGCGAAACTGTCCGTCCACGTGTGTCCCGATAGCAGGCCAACCACGAAGTGCTCGCTAGAGACGATGTACGCACACCTTTTGTCTAAAATACTCATTGGAGCAAAGCTGGTGTGGATAGAAGGAGCTAGAGAGAGAAATCTGCTCTCCCATGCTTCACACGCCCGCCCATATAGATTGCCGATTTTACAAACGACAAAGGAGCGAGTTTGTAGCAGCTTGGGTTATCAGACTCCACACCCCGCTTTGCGAGTGTGTCCCACTGTGGCCTTTGATCCGTTGTATGGTGCCCCTGTTCCCATTTCAAATCATTCGCGAAATCAGTCTACCAGTCTTGGAGTTCAGAACTGAGTTCACGACTGAGAGGTGGTCCAGGAGGACTAAAGTTAGATAATCTGGTAAAGTGGTTGCTTTTTCAAGTTCCTTAATCAATCCAAGGGCTTCCGCCTGAAAGACAGAACAATGAGGGAACAGGACATGAGATTCAAGTATTTCAGGTGCACAATCGAGACCAGAGAACCTGTACACGCTGGCGCCAACTCCATCTCTGGTTTTGGAACCATCTCTATAATATACCACATGGAAGAAAAGAGCAGGAATATTACTGGGAGCGGAATAATAGGGGGGGGGGGGTAAGGGAGAGTATGTGGAAAGGGAGGAGGCTCGAGTGGAATTTCAGCGTCAACCAATACATACCTTTTCAAGTACAGCTCAGTTTTAGCCGCTATTTCCAGAACGAGAGGAAGAACTCTAAGAGAGGGAGATAAGAGCAGCGTTTCTGTTTGAACTGAAAACTCTACAAGCTCTCATTAGGAAAGGCCTTTGAGCACTCAGTAGAACATTTAAGGAGCGTTGAGAAAGATTACGAAACCATACCGCCGAAGCGTAGGCAATGACAGGAACAGCTACTTGCAGATACAGACTTATTAGGCACTGAGACCAAAACCAAATTTGAGATTAGCGGCTGATCTCAAACGCGGCACCTTGGCGTAGACTTCAACTACCTGCTGGTGGAAAGATAGACGTTGGCGAAAATTTAACTCATTGAGTCACCCCATTGGATTGGCCGTCCGTGGATAACCAGATCCCGGCACGTTACAAGCAGTCTCCCGTTTGGTCGGAGAAGAACCATAGCCTGACACTTCCCCACGCTGAGTTCCAGTTTATGCAAACTGCACCACCTAGCGGGAAGTTGACTAGGTCGACATTCCGAGACCACCACGTCAAAGACAATATTCCAAAGGAAAGGGCCGAGAACTGAATGAACCCTGGAGACATCGTTTGGAAACTCGTCCAGACACAGTACAATCATTCATAGACACTCTCACAACACGGTTACATAGAAACGAGTTTATCAAATGATAAATGTTTCTGGGACAAACGCTTTTGTGCAACGCTCTCAATATACTGGAGTGAAGCACATTGTCAAAAGCGTTTTTACATTAAAAGAAAGAAGAAGACAAGATTTCCTATTTTTATTCGTCCGGAATATAGTAGATTTTAGATTTAAGAGTACGGCTGTAGTAGATCTATAAGGCTCAAATCCAAACTGTTTGGAAGCGCTTTACACATCCTATCGGCCATCCACGACAGCCTAGCAAGTACAAGACGCTCGAGGATATTGACCAACCCAGGCAGCATCGTGGTTGGACGGTGTGATGCGATAAAGTCCTCCCCCACTTCGCTTGGGAACGAGAACGACGTCCCCCAGCTTCCATGGAGATGGAATGTGGCCATTGGTTAAACACTTGCTTAAAATATTCAGAAAAACATCCAAAAATGTTTAACTAGTTTCACGATAAGAACAGATTCTTTCTTTAGATAACGATGTGATGATTTTGCTTAAATCTCTGTGTTCTAAAATTGGTATCGGGCGGGACGCGACTGAAATAGTATTCTAATACGTGATTTAATGTGTCCCGCGGTCCTTCAGTGAAGCCGTTACCAACTGGGAGAGCTGAGAGGGGTTTGCGCTTTAAACCTTCCTTGATGAAACTGTAGATTCCACCCCAAGGGCTGATTTCGCAACGCGAGCATGCTACTCTCCATGCTTCTTTCTTAGCCAGTCTCCTCGCACGGCAATATCTTGTCTTCAGTCTCTTGTAAAAGACCTCCAGCACACTCATAACGGCTCCGCGTGCCTTTTTGAAGGCTCGCTATTCCTTTTGTGTAGCTCTTTTGAGCGGATTTAAGCCAGATTTCCACCATGTAATGGATTTGAAGTATTTATCACTGCTGGGACGGGATGGAATGGCGTTTAGACATATGTGAAAAATCTCTTCAGCGATTAAATCAATTACATCGTCGAGGGAGGATGAGTCATGCACGTTTTCTAAAAAAAATAATCTTATCTATTTTTTGCTGAAATGATCAAAAACTATCCCAGTCAGCGCGAATAAAGCTGTAGTAAATTTCGCAAAATTTATTTAATTTAAATCTGGTGTTGTCCTGTGAAGAGGGAGCGAAATTTAGGTTAAAGACGAGGCGTTTGTGGTCAGACAACTCCTGGTACTCAGGATGCCAATCAGTAACGCTATTTACAAGGCCAGCAAGCGACCACGATGGAAGAAGAGCGGTTGCCCTCCTCCCACGTCACCGCGCCGTGCGTGTTGTGCACTTGCAAATAGTTGGAATCTATAAAGTTTTCAACTAGATCTCTCTTAGTTGAGTGATGCCTGAGGAGCAGGCATGATCCGCCCACCTAAAAGATTCAACATTTAGATCGCCGCAAAAAATTAGCTCGTCATAGTTCCGAGAATTAAGGCTATAATTTATCTTATCTAGAAGAGGGGAGGTGTCACATGATGGCGGAAGGTAAACATTACAAAGAAGAATGCATTTACCACTTAATTCACACATGACAAACACAACATTAACACTGGACAAATGTGAGACATGGACAGATTTCAGGCTAGGATTTACTACAATTACCATAGCTTCCAACCTAGAGTTTGTAATTGGGCCATAGCAACTCGGTTCGATGGGATTTTGCCGCGCGCGGCTGGGAGCTCTTGTAAAAGTAGTAAATCTATGTTCTCCTCACAATAATCATTCAACACTGAATACAAACAAGGCTGAGAGCCTCTTATATTTGTTTGTAGACACTTGAAAAAAATCATTTGAACGTCAACATATTGAACTGATCCTGGGCATCTCGCATGTATTTGCACATCATGGAGTTGGCATTGTGCTTGTAACTTGTGACACTTAAGCACGCTTTTTTCTCACAGGCAGTTGTAAAATGTGCACCTGCACAATTGGTGCTTTGGGGCGCTAGGGCGTTTTGGTACACTTTTCACCATTAATGTGCGTCCAGTTAGAGAGGCTACCGCAGACACCACATGGGAAGAGGGGCTTTGCCCGGCCGAGCCTGAGGTACAGGAAGTCAACAGTAACACGACCGCCTGCAAATAAAGTATCCTCGATACCCTTAGTAACCTCTATGGTAACGTTGGAAGGCGAACCTTCCTTCCCAATCAATTTAACCAGCTTCAAGCCGCCGCTGTTATTGATCAACTGCGGGGCTATCACAGAGTTTTGCATCAGGTCAGACACAAGATCAGACTCAGATTTTCCGACAAGGATGCCGAAAATGGCCAATCTGGGCCTGAATGTCGGATTTGACAGGACTTTATTACGTCCACAAACTGCTTTGATATTGCAGCATTGGGAAGTGAAAGACAAGTTTTTGTCCTTCCCAGTTACTGCGGTCACATCACAACTCTTCAACTGTGGAGTCTTGGCAATTTTGGCTCTGATGGCCTCGAAAGATAAGTTTTCAGAGGCAATTTTAACATGGTTCTCACTGTTCTTTAGCGTCTGCGCGTAGGTTGAACGCACTGGCACTCTAGGGTATACAGTTGTGGATTGAATAGACTAAGGTTGGATGGTAGAGGTAGCTGGTTGGGTGTTCATTCTCGCGGGGTTAGGAGGAGAGGGAGACTTAGCCAACCTGATTTTAAGTAGAGTGACCTCATGTTCAACAGACCTGACATTCCTCTTGAAAAATCTTAAAACCCCAGTTTGTAGGGCGTTAAAAACACGTCAGATAACCCAGTGCGCGTGGTAGCAGGAAGGTTAGAGGCAGCGATATCCACTACCTCGTGATAATTTTTGGTGAAAAGAGAATCTATCTCTTCCCAGCAGTCAGAGGATCTAGAATGGGTGTAGGAAGGGGTAGATATAGCTGGATAGGGGATCTTGCCCTGAGAAGACCTATCCATAGGAGCAGAAACCTCTTCGGCCACTGGCCCAGGACTTGTGGAGGGCTCCAATGGTGGGAATGGGTCCTTCCCGTCAGCTGATATGGCGCGCGACTGCAGGCGAGTATGCACCATCGTATCCTTGTATCCATGTGTTTATGAAGGTGTTCAAGCATTGAAAATTTTTATGCGGCGGCCGGGTCGCCGAAACAACAACAATGAATCCACGATCTAAAAGAAAACTAGTCTTTCAGGCATCCTGAAAAATCATGAAATAGGTTTTTAAGGCCAGAAGTGCTTAAGAACGCCAAGCAATGAAAAAATAGCACAAAAGTGATATTGTATTGGAATCAGGTGGATAAAAATTAAGAAAAAGGCATCTCCTGGTCTTGGAAGGTTGTTGATGACTTGCACCATCTGTCAAAATAATATTTATAATAAATATTTTTGGTCGTTGAGAAAGATACAGCTTGCTCTACGCTGATGAAGGCCAACAGCCTGAATAATCAAAAATAGGTTATTTCCCCAATTCTTGAATAATTATAAATCAATGATTTGTTATAATATTTAAACCGACAGAAAGCTCAAGCCATCAGCAACTTTTAATTGCACGATAAGGAGATGTCTAAGTGAATAAACTTGGCACAAACAGAGAAAGGCAAGAACGAACTGTGGGGGCCTGCTGGATGCCGCACCCCGCCGTCAAGAAAAATAAACAAGCAGCGCCATAAATCACCAGGATGACGACCGCTACGCCAGGGCGGCACAGCGGTGGAAACCAGAGAGGACCAGATGTGCATTCCAGGGTGTTGTCCTTTTTGTTCTCCCATATAAATGAGCTCGGAGACATGAAGCCGAGCCAGTTACTACAAAAGCTCAGATCCCTCGCTACCCCAGATATCTCTGACAATTTAATAAAAACTTTATGGCTCGATAAACTGCCCACATCCATAAAGAATATACTTATTGTAAGCGATGGGGATATTAGCAAATTGGCCATAATGGCCGATAAAATAAATGAAATAAACTCTTCCAAAGAAATATATGATGCGGAAGTGCCTTCTTCATCAACAGATCGCTTGATCGCCAAATTGGAAGATCTTGAACGGCAAGTGTCCGAATTGAGACTGGATAGATCTAGATCTCGATCCAAAAATAGGACTCAGTCAAGACCGAGAAGTAATTCTCAAAGATCCTTCGATCAAAGAGGAAGATATTGCTATTACCATTTTCGCTATGGATCTAATTGCTTGCAAAATAAATGCAGGCCTCCGTGCAGTTGGAAAGAGTCGGAAAACTCCAACCGGCGGACAGAGTAGCGACAAGCTCTTCTGCCGGCATTCAGGATTGTCGCAATCTCCGATTATTTGTGACAGACAAAAACACGGTATTGCGCTTTTTGGTGGACAGTGGTGCTGATATATCTATAATACCTCCAAAGGATAAAAATAGGATGCCTAGCTCTGATTATAAACTTTATGCAGCCAATGGTACAGAAATTGTTACCTATGGAACAAAGGTTAGAAATTTGGATATCGGACTTCGACGTCAATTTCAATGGCCTTTTGTAATCGCCAATACCAACAGAGCAATAATAGGAGCAGACTTTCTGAACAACTTTGGATTGATTATTGATATAAAAAATAAACGCCTAATTGATAGAATAACTAATCTTTCCATAAGAGGCGTCATTCAGTCAATCTCAGACATGGGAAATATTAGCACTCTAAATTCATCATCCAAGGTCAGCGCTATCCTAACCAAATATCCTAACCTATGTAGGCCACCATCAGATTTTGTAGAAGCAAAACATAGCGTTAAGCATTATATTCCTACAAGAGGTCAGCCAATTCACTCAAAAGCCCGTCGCCTAGATTCACAGAGATTAACTCTTGCTAAGGCAGAATTTCAATATATGTTGAGTAATGGAATAATTATACCCTCAAATTCTCCTTGGGCGAGTCCACTATATTTAGTTTCAAAAAGGGACGAGTCACTAAGACCTTGTGGTGATTATAGAAGACTCAATGCAGTTACACTTCCAGATCGTTATCCAATCCCTAGACTGGACGATTTCCACCACATCTTAAAAGGTACTCGTGTGTACTCAAAAATAGACCTATGCAAGGCATTCTATCAGATTCCAATTGCTGAAGAGGATAAACCAAAGACTGCCATCATTACTCCTTTTGGGCTATTCGAATTTAATGTAATGAGTTTCGGTCTTAGAAATGCTACTGCTACCTTTCAGAGATTCATGCATGAAGTCTTAAGAAACTTGGACTTTGCATTTGTCTACTTAGATGATATTCTGGTAGCCTCTAAAACGGAAGAAGAGCATTATAGCCACCTTGAAACCTTATTCAGCAGACTAAATTCCTATGGATTAAGAATCAATATTTCTAAATCTAAACTCCTGGTGCAGGAAATTGATTTTCTAGGATACCTAATTACCTCTCACGGTGTGAAACCACTCCCAACAAAGGTTAAAGCTATTCTAGAATATAAGAAACCAAAAACAGTTCATGAATTACGCATATTTTTGGGTATGCTAAACTTTTATCGTACATTTTTGAACAATGCCGCAGAGACTCAGGCAATCCTTCATGAATACTTGAGGGGTGCCAAGAAAAAGGATAGAAGCGAAATAAAATGGACTGAAGAAGCTGAAGTTCAGTTTGAAAAATGCAAACAAGCCCTAGCTAATACAGCACTGTTAGCCTACCCAGATACTGAACTGCCTAACTCACTCTGTACAGATGCTTCAGATCGGGCAGTTGGATCAGTTCTCCAACAGTTTGACAATAATAATTGGAAACCAATAGCATTTTTCTCTAAAAAATTAAATCCTGCTCAATGCAATTATAGTACATATGATAGAGAGCTTCCCGCAATATATTTGTCTGTCAAATTCTTCAAGCACCTACTTGAGGCACGTGAATTTACAATTTTGACTAATCACAAACCTTTAATTTACGCTTCAAACAAAAAAATGAGAAAGCTTCTCCTATACAATTAAGGCATTTACAATACATTTCCCAATTCACTACTGATATCAAGTACATAAAAGGTACTGACAACATATTCGCCGATGCTCTTTCCAGAGTTGATGCTATCACAACTATCGATTATGAAGAGATCGCCAAAGAACAAACTGGTGATTCAGAACTACAAAGCCTGATTTCAAAGAATACCTCTCTAAAATTTAAGCAATGCCCACTACAATCAGGCAATTTGTTATGGTGTGACGTGTCTACCAATAATATTAGACCATTCATTCCAATTAAATTTCGAATGATGGTTTTTAGGAACTTCCACGAACTCTCACACCCAGGTATCAAAGCCACTACTAAACAATTAACATCAAGATATATATGGCCCAATATGAATAAAGATATAAGGGAATGGGCTCAAGCTTGTGTCAACTGCCAAAAGTGCAAGGTGTCGATACACACGAAATCAGAAATAGGCAAATATCAAGAAGTGGATGAAAGATTTAGTGTTGTCCACATCGATCTAATTGGTCCTTTACCTCCATCGAATGGTAACATCTACTGTCTGACCTGCATCGACAGGTACACCAGCTGGATGGAAGTTGTTCCGCTACCAGATATGAAGTCTGACACGGTAGCGAGAGCGTTCTACGAAAACTGGATTGTTAGATTTGGAGCACCGCATACAGTGATATCAGACCAAGGAAAGCAGTTTACTTCTCAGCTTTTCAAAGATTTAACAACGCTGTGTGGTATCAAACTTCGTCATTCCACGGCGTACCACCCTCAGTGTAACGGGAAGATTGAAAGGCTTCATAGAACCATTAAAACTGCCATTCGTGCCCACAATAATATTAAGTGGACAGAAACGCTGCCAACAGTTCTCCTAGGCTTGCGTGCTGCTATCAACAAAGATAACAACCATTCTCTGTCTCAAATGGTATATGGCAAAACCATCAGACTGCCTGGCGAATTCTTTGATGATTCTAAACATCACCTGCATGCTGAAGAATTTGTTCAACAGCTTCAAAAGCAAATGGAATTGCTCAAACCCTTAAATGAAAAACATCATTTGAAGACTAAAGTATTTGTTCATAAAGATCTGAAAACATGTTCACGTGTATTTATCAGGACAGATCGAGTGAAGAAACCTCTGGAACCACCATATGAGGGACCCTTCCCAGTCCTTGATAGAACAGACAAGTATTTCACACTCAAAGTGAAAGGAATAAATGTGACCATATCGATTGACCGATTGCGACCTGCTTACTTACTGGCAGATTCGGACAATGTAACTGCAGAACACCCTACTGCAACAAGACCGATCGTGTCGGGAGCGCTGCCTTCTACATCGTCCCAACAGTATCCTGACCCACCAGATGTGGAGAAGTACACAGAATTCCAAGGAACAGGATCAGCACCAGACCTGACTAGGACAAGATCGGGGAGAATAATCAAGAAACCCGTGAGATTTAAGGAGCAATAGACTATATTTCTCCTTATTTTATTTTCTTGCCTATATGATGATGTATATATATTGTAATTAACCACTTTGTGCACAAATCGTGACTTCGCCACTGAAAGGGGAGTACTGTGGGGGCCTGCTGGATGCCGCACCCCGCCGTCAAGAAAAATAAACAAGCAGCGCCATAAATCACCAGGATGACGACCGCTACGCCAGGGCGGCACAGCGGTGGAAACCAGAGAGGACCAGATGTGCATTCCAGGGTGTTGTCCTTTTTGTTCTCCCATATAAATGTAGCTAATAAGAAATTCCAATAAAACACTAACTTTGAGAGACTTTCTGAGCCATCGCTGGACTAATAAATCGACACACTACATTATAAATCAATGATTTGTTATAATATTTAAACCGACAGAAAGCGCAAGCCATCAGCAACTTTTAATTGCACGATAAGGAGATGTCTAAGTGATTAAACTTGGCACAAACAGAGAAAGGCAGGAACGAACTATAATCTTTATTTCAAAATGATATTCGTATTACAAAGCGAGAACGGAGTCGGTTCAGTTCGGGTGGCGTTTCACGAAGCAACACGTATAGGTAGAGAGTCAATCAGATTACAGATGGCGTCCTGAGGGATGGATCTCCATCCCCTTTCAACCATTTGCCACAGTTCGTCTAGATAGGCATGCAAACGGCATCCAATAATTTCCCAGACCTGCTCGATCGGTGAGAGGTCAGGAAAATAAAGTGGCTAGGGAAGCATGTGTACTTCTTGCAGAGCTTGTTGGCTAATGTGAGCAGTATGTGGTCTGCTGATAAAGGGCATTGGGAACCCCATGAAGGTAGAGTAGTGTCACCGATCGTAGCACTTCATCAACGTATCGTTGGGCCGTCATAGTGACCTGAATACGAACTAAAGGTGACCTGGTATCATACGAAATTGCCCCCAAACCATGATTTCGCGTCGTCGCGCGGGAGAGCGTTCCGCAAATGCTTCTGGATTGGACCTTTCTCTACGTCGACGCCACACGCGTACACGGCGACTATCACTGGAAAAACAGGAGCGTGACTCATCTGAGAACACGACCTTGTGCCATTCCGTCATCCACGTCGATCTAGCCCAGCACCATTCCAAATATTGGCGTTTATTCAGTGTGGTTAATGGCTTCTTACCGGATGACATGAATGCAAGCCTTCATTTAACATTACAGATTAATATCTTCAACACTACTGAACCGAACTCGTATCTCGAATTTCGCTCGTAACTAAAAGCAAAAAATCACTTGCTCGTCGGCTCGTATCTCGAAAAACTCGTATGTTGGGGCGCTCGTATGGCAAAGGATGGAATCTTAGTTCAGGTATTTTGGCTAACTATGGACATAATCTTTTAGAATACTAGATTTACATATAAATATTTTATACAATATATAGAGCCAATAAGGTATTAGAGATCTAAAAGGCGGTCTGGTGGATTAAATTGGTGAAACCACTGGGATGCTTCACCATTGATAAGCTGGGCCCTCCCTCCATTTTTTATCGCAGTAAGAACAGAAGAAAGTTGGGATTATTTGTGAAAAGAAACTTTCATATTTGTGATAGTTTTTTTAACCTATATACTGAGGGCACAGCCTTTTGAATAATTCAAATTGTATCAAAATTACAGCATCCTATTTCAGAATAGAAAACCTTTAATTTCATATATACGGTAGAACCTCCATGAGAGGACACAAGCTAGAGGACACCTCTGTGTAAAGGACAGTTTTCATTTTCAAAATTACAACATCCTATTTCAGAATAGAAAACCTTTAATTTCATATATACAGTAGAACCTCCATAAGAGGACACTCATTCTAGAGGACACCTCTGTGTAAAGAACAGTTTTCATTTTCAAAATTACCATTTTTACTATTTAGTAACTCTCCGGTAAGAGGACACATCTCCTTAAAGGACAAATTGGCTTTGCAATTAAGTGTTGTCCTTTACAGGGAGATTCTCTTTTATCTAAAGAAAGCAATAGGTGCCAAATCCAGAAAAGAAGAGTTTTAGGAAACCATATTTTATTTTATTTTTTTTTTTTTGGCTGAAAAATAAAACACAGAATAACATGAAATCAAATATATTTTTTGGCATTTAAAAAAAAAAACAGATTTATGCAATCACTTGCCAAATGCATCAGCTATGAATCAAGGTATGTTTCAGGCACATTTTGTTAGTATTATCAAAAGAAAACTGCTTTGATGATGCGCAATACTGCAGCAATAAAATTGTAAGAATCCCAAATTAAAAAAAAAACATGTGCAAAAAATTACTCCACTGGTTTCTTCTTTTGATAATACTTTACCTCGCACAGATGATTATTCAACTTAAACATTTTGTTAGGGCACCAGAACAGTTATTTTGTTTATAATCAGAAGGTAAACAAGACCAAATCATTGATGTTTCAGTAACATTGTGCAAAAATAGCCAAATTTATTAAACAGCTCTACCATTGCTGTCCTAGGTTGAGGACTAGCTGTCACTGTGGCAAGGAAAGCCAGGACTCGAGACATCTACTGTTGGAATGTCTACTTTTCTATAGTGTTAGACAACAGACAGTAAATAATGTTGTAGATCTATATCAATTTGTAAATACTAGAGAGAATTATCACACAGATTTAACTATGATAAAGCACAATTTGGATTATAGATTATAATAAAAGAAAATAAGACCTAATCCAAATAATTTATTAGTGTGTGACATTTCGGCAACAACATTGTCACCATCATCAGACAAAAGAATAAATGAGAAAAAATGTTACAGCAAGTTCTTATATAGTACTGTTATCAAGTGTTTAAACAAGATAACAGATAAGGAAAATAGTTTTTTAAGTCAACTTGATATATTCTTCTTAGAATTAAAAGTGGATTTTTTTTAAAAATGTAATTAAAGGTATATCTGTAAATTTTTCATCCAAAAGACATGTGCTTCAATTAATAGAATGGAAGAAAGGGGAAATATAAATGATATTTACAGATATGCCTTTAATTACATTTAAAAAAAAAAATCCACTTTTAATTCTAAGAAGAATATATCAAGTTGACTTAAAAAACTATTTTCCTTATCTGTTATCTTGTTCAAACACTTGATAACAGGATATATAAGAACTTGCTGTAACATTTTTTCTCATTTATTCTTTTGTCTGATGATGGTGACAATGTTGTTGCCGAAACGTCACACACTAATAAATTATTTGGATTAGGTCTTATTTTCTTTTATTATTATTGTAAATATATTTATGATTATCTTTCTAACCTGAAAGGATCAGGTTCCTAATATATATTATTGTTTCTCTTTTTTATTATTAATTTTTTTCTTGTATAATATGTTTATAACTGTTTCTGTTTAAAATGTAAATCGACGCAATTATCCCTAGCCGGGATATCACGTTTTGTGTGTTTAAATAAAATAAATAAAATTGCTGTCCCCTAGTAGTAAAAAGCAGAACCATAGAAAATTAATTTTTGAATTATCAAAATTACCACATGACATAGCCAAGTGAATAGCCAATATAAGGAACCATATTACAGCCATCTGTGTAACTTCTTCTTTCTTATCTCCACCCAATCATATTAGGGTGTCAAGCTTGAGACTTTTGAAAAAGAGATTTGACAACCATCATGATAAGGGTGAAGTAGAATGCGTCTGCCTTTGTCATTAAGACTGGGAGCACTACTCAGTGGCAGGCTGACTTAGCTTCAAAAGAAATGGCCGCCTCTGACATGAGGAACAGACGCCATGTGCAGCCGCTCCTAACATGGAGTACAAACGCTGTTCATCCTGTATCCCTGGATTAGGAGCCCTTACAGGGTACTATCAGCCGGGCTAGCTGAGCCCAGGTTTGTAGCTTATATGTCTATGCAGCTTCCTTCAAAATGTGAAGGAACATTTTCATATAAATTGTCATAGACTTTTTCCTGTATATGTTGTGTATATCTCAATCTAATCAATATCTCAATCAAATAAAAATGTGACTTGAAAGGGGGCATCCATAACTGCTACTTTAACCATTAAATTAATTTTATAAAATTCTAAACAAGTTTTTTTTATCTTATAGAGGAACTACGAAAAAAAAAAAAAAATCCAAATAAATTGATAGTGTGTGATGTTTCGGTAGCAGCGTTGTTACCATCATCAGACAAAATAAAATATGAAGATTGATTTATTCTTTTGTCTGATGGTAACAATGCTGTTAGCGAAACGTCACACGCTATTAATTTATATGGATTTGGTCTTTTTTTTTTCTTGTAGTTATAAACTTAATCCAAATTATGACTTATCACTTAAAAGAGGAAGTTCTTTGAACCACCCACATGATTTTTTTTTTATTATTATCCCTAGTACACATGGTACAGGCCATGATAATCATGGTGGGTAGTTAGCGACTGCTTTTGCTGTGAGTGCACCACATGTCTACACATGTGAAAAGCAGTTTGACTTTCACTTACAAATGTGCCAGAGCCCCGTTTGGTTACTTGCACTCGCTGGTGGGGTTGGACTTTTGCAAGAATCGGGGGGCCATTGGAGCATTTTTTTTTTTAATCAGAAAAAAGTGCCCAATGCGGGAATTGAACCCGGGTCATAGTGGTCGAAAACCAAAGGTTTAGACCATCCTTCCACCGACCCCCAAAAAGAGACTATACCTACAAGTACAGACTATTGAGCATTGACAGACAATTCAACAAAATTATAAAAGATGATGAGATTGATCAAGCCTGACCTGAAGAACATTCATAGAAGAAATACAACTGATCTTGTAGAACAGATTTTTCAACTGATGGTGCGGTATGATGTTTTGATAACAGCACTGTTACTGTAACATCACACTTTTTTTTTAATGTAGTCTTGTTATGTTTATATTTGGAAAGAAAAGTGGCATAGCATTATACAGACAGTATATTGTACAAAATATTTAACAAAATGTGCAGCAATGGCGTCTTGTCCATACAGTTGAAATGAGAGCTGAAGACCCTGAAACCAATATTCAAATACACCTATCCCCCGATTTACACGGTAGATACTTTCCTGAGAAAAACGTGTAAATCGAAAATTAAAAATTTTTGCAAAATTTTTATGCGAAGAAATACAGACACAGTGTGTGTGTGCAGCAAGTCAGCACATAAGCTCGGGATTCCTCGTGAGATGTGTACACAGCGCATGTGTTCAATCACAGTAGCATTTAGTATAGTGCGATAAAAACAAAAAAAAAACTTATTTGGAAAACCGTGTAAAAGCGAAAACGGGTAAAACAAGACCGTGTAAATCGGGGGATAGGTGTATAGGAAAATTGTGATTTACTATTATAAAATATCAAAAACTTTGCGCAATAAGTTTCTTTATTAAAAATAGCGTGAGCTCTCACACTCTTCAACGGGCAAAGTTACAATTAAGAGTGAGCATGGGGTGAGATATTATAAATGATGGCTATTCAATATATGTATTTTATATAAAATAATTATGATAAGATTTCTGTTGATTTTGAGATTAATTACTTGTAGAGGAATTATTGGTCATTTGCTTGATTTTGGTATGCAGTCGTGCAGGAGATTATAATAAAATTAGTTATCAAAAATAGCTTTAATTGCACTAAAGGAATATATGAAAAACATGGTTTGATAAAAGTAATGCCTGGCTTAAGGCGAGTAGAATAAGAAAAACAAAAGATTATTTACATAATGTACAAAAGTTTTGAGCCGGCCAACGGGGAACAACAACAATGAGTATTTATAGGGAAAGCGTGACCTCTGGCGGTCGATTTAACAGAGTATTTGAATCGATGAAATATAATTTTAAATAAAATAATACTTTAATATAACATGTATTTAGTATTCAATATGGAAACTTAATGTGCAAGGTTTTTGATATTTTATAAGAGTTGGTAATCTAGATTAAAAAAAAAAAAAAGATTTTTAACCAAAAACTAATTCAAATCACCCATTATCTTCTGTGGCATCTTGTTCAAAATGTCATTTATTATAATGTTACCAAATAAAATGTGAATCTATAATAAACTGGTGTTTATAACATTGGAATAAACCACTTAAATGGAGAGACAGGTTATTCACCTGTTGTTGGTTTAACCAGTGTGGATATTTCTTACATATAGTATAGGCCATGATAATCATGGTTGGTAGTTTGTGACTGCTTTTACTGTGAGGGCACCACATGTCTACACATGTAGAAAGTGCACAAATTGAGTTTTGCTCTATAATGGTGCTAGAGTCCTGTTGGCCAGTGGAGTGTTGGCGAGTACAAACACAAGGGAATAAGACCAAATAAATAAATAGTGTGTAAATTGATTTGGTCTTATTACCTTGTGTTTATAATCTACTAGCCGAATGACCCGGGCAACGCCCGGGTTTTACCCGATTGAATGTTTTGATTAAAATACTATTTGTTACAATTATAAATTGAGAAAGAGGGGATTCCATTTAGTTATTAACTAATATATGCATTTATTTAGGGAGCGATCCGCTCCAACACAATAGTTACAAAAGTCAAAAACAAAGTGTCTCGCGTAGTGGCGGCGCCATCGTAGCCACGTGATCGTAGCCAACCAATAGGAGAGCGCCATTCCAAAAAAAAAAGCAAACGGTGACAGAGATGACGCATGACGCTCGTAACTGTATATAGAATAATCCAAATTGTGCCTTATCATGTTGGAGAGTACATTATATATCTATCTGGCCAACCAGTGAAATTGTACCATCTGGGGCCTAGTTGTTGGTAATCAAATGATGCTTCTTCTAGTGAGGAGGGAATATTTTTAATATGCGTTTCTTTATTAAGTAATTATAAATTAATAAAATTCTGATACAATGATTTATTCTAATGCGCTTATCTTCTTCTTTCTTATCTCCACTCAATCATATTAGGGTATCAAGTTGTGACCCTTAATGGTGTCTGTTTGACAACCATCATGACTGTGTGAAGTAGAATGTGTCTGCCTTTGTCATTAAGACTGGGAGCATTACTCAGTGACAGGCCACTGACTTAGCTCCAAAAGAAATGGCCTCCTCTGACATGAGGAACAGACGCCATGTGCAGCTGCTCCTAACATGGAGTACAAACGCTGCTCATCCTGTATTCCTGGATTAGGAGCCCTTACAGGGTACTATCAGCCAGGCCAGCTGAGCCCAGGTTTTTAGTGAGCTTGTTACTGCTCCCCCTCCTCCTTTTTTATCCGGGCTTGGGACCGGCTAGGGCGAAGTTAGTCCCAGTAGTTAATTCAGATAAGGTGTTGCAACACTCACTGTTAGGTCACAATCACCACTTCATAGACGTTACAATGTTTTTTCACATCTTCCCATTGCAATTATTCACCTAGATTAAAATAGTATTTGTAATTATTCCTTTGTTGAAAATTGCATTAATATAATTTCACCCCTCACTAAAAGTTGAATATGAAATATTCTAAATATAAGGTAATAAGACCAAATCCAAATAAATAAATAGTGTGTGACATTTCGGTAACAGCGTTGTTACCATCTTCAGACAAAAGTACTGAAACGTCACACACTATTTATTTATTTGGATTTGGTCTTATTACCTTGTGTTTATAATCTATAATCCAAATTGTGCCTTATCAATGAAATATTCTGAAAAAAAAAGAAGTCCAATGTGGTATCACACACAACTTCCATTATTAATCAACATATATAGTAGAACCTCCATAACAGGACACTCGTGCTAGAGGACACCTCTCTATAAAGGACAGTTTTCATTTGTAAAATACCATTTTTACTATTTAGCAGCTCTCCAGTAAGAGGACATCTCTCCCTTAAGGACACGTTGGCTCTGTAACAAGGTGTTGTCCTTTACAGGGAGGTTCTACTGTATTATAACTGTATATGGGGGGTCGGTGGAAGACTGGTTAAACCGTTTGGTTTACGACCACTACGACCCGGGTTCGATCCCCGCATTGGACACTTTTTTCTGTTTAAAAAAAAAAAAAAATGCTCCAATGGCCCCCCGATTCTTGCAAAAGGCCAACCCCACCAGCGAGTGCAAGTAACCAAACGGGGCTCTGGCACATTTGTAAGTGCAAAGTCGAACTGCTTTCACATGTGTAGACATGTGGTGCGCTTACAGTAAAAAGCAGTCGCTAACTACCCACCATGATTATCATGGCCTGTACCACGTGTACTAGGGATAAGCAAAAAAAAATAATAATAAATAAAAAATAACAGTATATTTTATAAAATATTATTTTAATTTTATATTTGGTTAGCATATGAAAATAAACACTAGAAATTAACGTTGTGATTGAATTTATCATTTAGCTTACTTTAAGGTTCAACACTTACTTCAATTCAATCTAAACAGAAGGTAATAAGACCAAATCCTTATAAGACCTAAACCTAAACAAAGACCAAATCCAGGATTTGGTCTTATTACCTTGTGTTTATAATCCAAATTGTGCCTTATCAATTCAACCTAAACTACTAAGTTATAAGACCAAATCTAAATAATTTATTAGTGTGTGACGTTTCGGTAACACACTTGTTACAGAAACGTCACACACTATCAATTTATTTGGATGAAAAGTATCTTGGATTTTATTCAATATTAACCCTTGTTCATCTGACCAGATTGGTGAAGTATATAGTAGAGTTGTTGTAACTATGGTATCGAGCAGCTTCATTAAAATTTATTTGGATGATTTTTATTACCTTGTATTTAATCTATTTATCCATATTGTACCCTTTCACAATTCAACCTAACATTCAGATCCCTTGGGAGTTGAATTAAAGATGTGTTAGACTGTATATATATAACCTCTATTTAAAATCAATAAAATTTTTAAATTTGTACATAATATCTGTAATAATCTATATCTATCATATCAATTTTTAAACTCCGCCTTTGCCGGTCCCAAGCCTGGATGAAAAAGGAGGAGGGGGAGCAGTAACAAGCTCGCTAAAAAACCTAGGTTCAGCTGGCCCGGCTGATAGTACCCTGTAAGGGCTCCTAATCTAGAAATACAGGATGAGCAGCGTTTGTACTCCATGTTAGGAGCGGCTGCACATGGCGTCTGTTCCTCATGCCAGAGGCGGCCATTTCTTTTGGAGCTAAGTCGGCCTGCCACTGAGTAGTGCTCCCAGTCTTAATGACAAAGGCAGACGCAATCTACTTCACCCAGTCATGATGGTTGCCAAATACCATCAAGGGTCAGAACTTGATTCACTAATGATTGAGTGGAGATAAGAAAGAAGAAGAAGATGTATCTATTTTTCTAATGTATCAAATCATTAATTAAATATTTTTAGAAAAAAAATAAAATTTTGATCATTTTTGGGGGAAAAAAAAGACTAAACGACAAAATGACACCAGCACTCAAAGGGTTAATGGCTTTAGCAAACCAAATACAGTATAACCTCGTTAATTCGACACTATGCAATAATTTGACCATGTTTAGATGTCCTGACCTCCGGCCTATCAAATAACAAACTGTAATTCGACAATATCGATAATACGACACTTCCGATAGTTCGACCATTTTAAAATTCGAATTTCGACAGTTGAATTTTTTTTACTTGCAACTTTACCGCTAAAAAGGTATTACAGCAGTAGCGACGATCAGCGGACGCCGATAGGATCACGCCTGCACACTTTCGGTTTGTTTAAGTTTCATTTTTCAGTGCCATTGCGCACTGTTGCGAGTGGTTTATTTTTATTTATTTTTTTTTTTTTTACGCTGGAATTTAGGCATCGTGTGCTAATTGATAATATCATTTTATTTTTAATTTTCAGCATTGAAATATTTTAGTTATTTTAAAATTTACAAATAATTACCTTTTAAATAAATAAATATTTATAAAATGTAGCCACAATGATTATGATAACATTTTATTTCAATATTCCATTTCTGTGTTATTATAAAAGATTTAAACACAAAATCAATAACACCTGCAACAGCAGTGGATGCCTTTAATACAATAAAAGCTCTTTGTTATTTAAAAGACATTTCAGAGGAAGAAAGACATGCATGTCTTTTAAAAATAGACCATCTAAAATACATCCTGAAAAGAATTTCAGAGCAAAAACAGACATCTATAAATTAATTTTTTAAAAGATCATTATTTTTTAAAAATAATATTTTAAAATTTTCTTTCTATTTTCCATATTTATTTCCTTTCAACTGCTATATTCTTCAATTAGAATAAAATATTATTTGTAATTATTTATGTTTCAAAAATATGTATTAATGCTATTTTGTCCCTGATACTAAAATTTAATCATGAAAAAAAAAAAATAATTACAAAAAAAGGACATGCACAATGGTTTCAATTAATATCATTAATTTATATTACAAAGCTATTTTTAAAAAATATTATTTTAGCGAGTTAGATGATTAGCTAATCATCTAACTTTAATTCATCCGGGAGACATTTACCATAATTGGGCGGCCCCCTGACCTGCAGGGCTGGGTACATGGCCTAGACGTCCTGGCCATCCTGGTGTCTGTCAAGACTCACATCTATAGGTACTTCCTCGGTGTGGAACTGAGGAGTGAAGACCTTGTCTGGAGGAGAACTCTCTCAAGGTGGGGAAGCCTTCCTTGCTGAAGAAATGTGTACACATAAACAACTATATATATTCCCCTACATTTTATCTACCCTTTATTTACTATTTTATTATATTTTTTCCACCTTTGTAACAATTGATTGGAAGAATCAATAAAATTGTTTTAATTGTCTAACTTTAATTCACACTTCCTTTAATTCAACCAAAAGCTCTGATCCCTTGGGGTTTTGAATTAAAGAGGTTTGACTGTATATCAAATAAGGAGGTTTGGAGAGATTTGTTTATTTGATAGAAACTGGGCTTCCATGTGATAGGTGACCTACTCACAAGCCAATTCAAAGGACTAAATCAATTGACCAGAAATTATTCTTTAAAAAATGATGAGTTTTGTGATGGAAAAAAAAAGTGCCCCACATTGAGTGTTGTACTCTAAGGAATTGTGTTGTCGTGTCCAATGAAGAGCCTCAGATGTCTCCATGCATCTCTATCACAGCAGCAGCAATGTCCACAATCTTGGGTGTGTAAAGCTGCTGCTCTGGGTCCATGTCAATTTTCCGCAAGACTGCGGCCATTGCGGGGCATGAGAATATGTGGATGGGTGTTAGTTCCACACCAGGACAGTTGTTGGAATTTGGGAGGAAAAAACTCTAAGGAATTAGTTACTCTTGCCAGCGCACCATGACGACATGTGGATATCTTTTTCCTGTATGCAAAGAAATATACAGTGAGATATGGAGTAGACAACAAAACAATTTTTATCTTTAAAATAATTTTTATTATTATCATCTTTATTATCATCACCAAAGAGTGATAAATCATTAAAAAGTCCTAGCTAGCTCTTTCCAGTATGTAAGCAGTTCTGATGATTCCTTAAAAATAAAAGCTTTGCCCATCACTAATGTTAACCCTCCACCAATGGCTTATTTCCTGATTGGCTGATGGAAGCATTTGTCAGTTAGAATGACAACTTTGTTCCCATCTGTATATAGTACATTGCCTAGTGTTCTAAACACAGTAGACCCTCCCTTTAGCTGACACCTCTCCACAAAGGACAGTTTTCATTTGCAACCATTTTTACAATTTAGCAACTCTCCGGTAATAGGACTAAAGGACACTTTGACTCTGCAATTAGGTGTCCTTTACAGGGAGGTTCTACTGTATCTACAAATATTATCATCAGATGCAAGCCAAATATATCCAATATAAAATAAGGTAAAAAAAGCAAAAGTTCTAAAAACTAGTTGTGGAGCAAATTGAAAGGTCTGAATCTGTAGCAAACTTCCTGTAAATTATTTTACTGATTGGTTAGATTACAGACCTGAGAATTTCTATAAAATCTTACTCACTTTTAGCTATCAATTCTATCTGGCTTTTTATAATGTAACTGGAAATTTCAGCAATGCAAGATAAAGGATAGATTTGTTGTTGTGCAAAGGAAAAAATTTTAGAAGGGCATTCATCAGATTTTGATTCTTCAAAGCCAATGAATCTGGTCTTAGAAAAACTACTCTGGCTTGCCATTGACTCGCAGAGCTGATAGATATGTTTTTCCTCCTCATTCAAAACGTCAACTTCCTTTTTAAAAAGGTTGATCAAATTTGGTCCTATAATAATCAACACATATTGATATTTGTCAAAATTGACAGCTTTGCTTGATGAAATTTGGGTAGAAAATTCAATATCAAAAATTTCAGTTTGAAAATTGAAAAGAAACTTTTTGAAATAGTCATCAATATTCAAAAATAAAATGTTTATTTTTTTTGCTTTATATATATTTGTAAGTAGTTTTGGAATCAAATCTGCACTTTTCTCTTTTGAAAAAAGTGTGCATGCTTGAAAGTAAAAAGCAAAATAAGTCTCCACACATACATCCATCTTTTTATCAAACTTTTCAAAGGCATTTTGAAATGAATAATATTTTTTAATTATATTTAAGACATTATAACATCTTTCACTTTTAACAATTTGTATAAATGGTAAAAGGCAGATATTTCTGTGGAATTCCATAAATTCACTTATATTGCATGTTTGGTCGACTTTAATATTTGGATATATTTTTTCAATTTCTTTTTTAAATCTTGCTGCCAGATCATTAGAAGGAAATTTGGCATTCAAAAATTTTATAATCATTTTTTTAATAATTTGGGGTAGTTCTTCAAACGTTGTAGATTCTAAAATTGATATTTTATCTTCGTAATACTCACACAGGGCTCTTATATTTCTCTCCCTTTCTTTTTCCAATATTAAAACTTTGTTTTCAATCTCAACATAAACATCTTCAGTTGCCATTTTATGTTTGTAAAATATACTATGTACTCAAGATCGCAAACTTTAGTTTCACTTTACTGATGTTTACATCTGTTAGCACAATGCTGCCCCATTTATTTTATTGATATTTGTAGGCACAAAAAGCGCTCTCTAGTATAAAAATTAACACTTTATAATAATACTTTAAATAATAATTAATTTATCAAGTATATTATATATGCAAATTCGATAAAAATAACCCCTTGAATCAATATTAAAATAAGAACATTAGGCCTCCAGAGAAAAGTTTCGTTTTTAAATATCTTTTATTTACAAATATCTCAAGCTTTCGGCAATATTTTCTGCTGTAGAAGGGTTTTCTTGCCCGAAAGCTTTAGATAATTGTAAATAATTGTGAGTGGGTTGTTCTCTCTTTTGTGAAGATTAACCACTTTAATGCTTTAAATATTTATTTGACGAATAAGCAAAAATTTAAATACGCCCACATCCTTATATATAAATATATATATATAAAAACATATATGTAAAATAAAAATAATAAAAATAAAGAGTCACATATAGAAAATGTGACACATAAAAAGATGTTTTAAATAAAAATAATCTATGAGGAAGTACAAAGAGAAAGTTAAGTATGATTATACCTAGTCAGCCACGTTGTCTTGCCTGCTTACTTAATGGTCGTTGAATTCTAGGAAATCAGGGGCCACTACCCAAATAGTATAAAATTCTATGAAAATGATGATCTGGGGGGCAGATCTCTCCGATGTCATCTCTACGCCATTTTACTCCTTGTGGATCTAGGACTTTCCTTTCTGGGCTACTCCTCATGGGTTCTTGCTCCTGGATTCAACCCCCTGGGTGCATCATTACAACCTTCCACTTCAAATGCTTGCAACTCGCCTTAAATATATCTAATTGCCTCTATCAAATGAAGGTGAAAAAAAACTTTTCATTTCAGGCCTGAAAGCTAGAGAGTCTTATTGAATATTTAAAAAAATAAACTAATTCTTCCTGAAGCTTGATGTTTTCGCCATATACAGATACATGTGTGCAATATAAAGATCTGACCTTACTCAATTATTGTTAATACACTTTTGTGTTAATATTTATTGTATTTATATTTGGAGTCAAAATACATAAAAAGGAAAAGATCCTAAGACACCTGCAGACAGGTTATCAATACTGACTTATGAGAAGATAACAAAAGTTATAATGTCCCTTTATCTATGGCGGAGATTCCGAGAAGCAGGCCTCCTTGATCAACAATTAATCAGTCAGTTGCTGGACAGCGAGCAGGACTGGACCTTGATCTGAACTTTCTGGGTCAATTTATATCTTACCTCTGCTAGACTCAGTACTGTCCTCCTTTTATCCAATTGTGTCTAATTATTCCTCTGCCTTGCCACTAAGCACACATTGCACTGTGGCTCAAAAACTGCCCTCACTCCAGGACTGCCAAAATCTAAAAATGTTCCCTTATACCCCACTTTATACCACAGAAAACCGAGAGGATAAAGACCTTTTGTGAAGATTTCATGGATTTCGAAACCAAATCTGCATACAGCCGCTGACCTACAGAAAGTCTTCAGTCTGTTTTCCGCTGCAAACTGATTCCACGACATTCATAGTAGTCCCCCAAATTGACTTGCCATTCAACGCGCCAAGGAATCTTCTACATCATCCACATGTCGACATCGCCACCAGGTAGTTCTCCTCTTTAGCTGAACCATCCAGAAATGGCTAACTTTGATCAGCCATCACTGATCAGTGTACCCCTGAACAAACTTGACGCTCTACACCAGAACTGCAACAAACGGCTGCTATTCAAATCCCCGCATTTGATTAGACCTATGTGGTTGAGCATTTTTTTTTTGAAGAGCTGATGGATAAAACACAATTTTCAGCTCTCTCAAATGTGGATAAAGTGCGGCTGATCGCCAACAATTTTCAAGGCGACTCTCCTTATTTTCTGTGACCAACGACTGAGGTTACTGGACTATCTTTATGTAAACACACACACAGCCTTTATTAAGACGTTAGTCTTATACAGATTCTCCGTACAAGGTGTAATAACAGGAAAAGAGCAGCACAGGAAACCAGTAGTTCCGCAACTATATACAATTTTTAGTAATAAGGAAAAGTAAGATTTAATATGAAAGGTCGACGCCATCGCCTCTAGTCTTCAATTCCATAAGCGCGGAGCAGAAATAGGGACTAAGTTATTTAGTTCGCCATAAATATAGCATCCAGACACAAAAAGGAGGTTTACTCCAGCACAGCCATCCCTATCACCAGCTCCGCAATCTCATCGTCGACCAACACGATGGCCCCTCGATGTTTCGTCATCATTCTGAGGTGTAAGAACAATAGCTTCCAAGTTCTCTTTTCTCCCTCTTTACACCTACTGCCTTGTAAAAATTGACCATCTTTATGTAAAACAATCCTTAATGGACCTTTACCTCCAGAGAAGCTGCGCCTACAATAAGGAGTTTTTCCTGCTGAACTGTGCTTCCAACAAGGATGTAGAATCCTATTATAAAAGGAAGGTAGTGTGGAAGCTTAGCTAGATATCCCCACTTCCATCGTCATAGACGCTCTAACTTACAGCCTACCTCGTCAAGAGCGCAACTTAACGAAAGTATCCAGGCCAGTGGACCTCCATAATGGCTCGAAATGATCCGCCAAATTAGAAGCCCTGATGAGAGCGCGACTAACGCCCGATGCGATCATCCACCGCGCCTTTCAGCTCTTTTTCGCCCACAAATCTGCCCATCCCTCAGCAAATATCGCGAAAGACTGGTCTGCCAACTTCACTCTGCAAGTTTTGTGAGAGATAATTTGGAAATATCGGTGCCTTCAAAAAATGCAGTGCAAAGAAAAATGCAAGAAATTTTGAGAAGACAAATCGACTACCCTCCGAGGACGCCTCAACCCTTTCATCTCCTTTACAAGCCCAAGGTGCCGTCCGCATGCAGCCGAACTCCCACCTGGAATCCTTAGCCACCAGCGCGACAACGCCGAACCCAAGGCCCTGCAGAGTCTGGTGAAACTCTAAGTATTGTGTTTTTTTGTTAGAAATGTGAAATTTATAGAGTCGCTGTTTCATCCCAAGTCGACCTTTGGCACATGTACACTGCGGCGGCGCCACCATATACCATGTGTGACGTCACTACCTACCCCTTTTTCCTTCCTGCCTGCTGCTGGCTAATTACAACTGTCATTCTATCCCTCTTTTGATTTTCTCTAAACTTGTATAACCAATAAATCAATTGGCACTCTGCTTTAACGAGTCATTCGTTAATATTTCCAATAGGTTATGGGTCCTGACTACGCCCCAAATTTGAAGAAGCAAACCTAAAGTGAAACTGCTAAGCCTAACTCGTGCTAAATATGACGCACCTTGAGAATCAAGTCCACAAGTTCAAAGGCGAAAACTTCTCCCATTGGAAATTTCAGTTCCGACTACTATTAGAGCAAAATCAACTTTTGGATATCGTGGACGGCAAAGAAATCAAACCAGAGGTAAGTGACGCTACCTCTGCTATACAGGATGCATGGCACGCCAAAGATATCAAAGCCCGAATGCTTATATCACAGGCACTTGAATTAAGATTTCTAGAACCTTTGATGTCCTGTAAAACTGCCGCTCAAATGTGGACAAGGCTCATGTCCATCCACGAACAGAGATCAGAGATCGCAATTGGCATGTTGTGGCAACAATTTTTTGACGCCCGAATGTCGTCATCAGAGGATGTCAGCAGCTATATTGCCAAGATTGAAAATCTTAGTGCAATAATTCAGGATGCAGGAGGAACGATTACAGATGACCAGAAAGTGGCAAAGATAATAAACTCTCTTCCTTCGAGCATGCGGTATTTCATCCCAGCATGGGAGTCTCAAGCGCCGATTACGCAGTCTCTAGAGAACTTATCAGCACGTCTTCTGATTGAAGAATGTAGAAACCAGCAGGCCGATTCCTCGCAAGGTACAGCATTCTACCAACAGACTAAACCAAGAATCAAAGAAGATAACATAAAGAAGACTGATTCAGGAAAGATATCAGAACTAAAGAAAAAGACTGAATGCCATTATCGTCACAAGATTGGTCATTGGTCACGGGAATGTCGGAAACGGATTGCCGACCAGCAGAAGAAAAACGAGAAGCGGAAGAACCAAGCAGGAGATTATGATCATAAAGGTTTCAACGCTGATACCATCCTAAAGTGGAATGATTGCGACATATGGTGGGCAGGTAGCGGAGCTAGCTGCAGCATGACCTTCCGACGTGAATAGTTCAAGTCCTTCACTCCGATCCACAACGATCATAGAATATACCTTGGAGACAACACTTCCGTCCTTGCAGAAGGTACAGGTGACATTGAAATCCTTGCCATGGTGAATGGAGAATGGATTACAACATCAATCAGGAATGTGCTCTACTCTTCGAAGCTCAAGAAAAATTTGTTCAGCCTGGGAGTGTGCACTGAAAAGGGATACCGAGTAGACATCGACAAGGATGAGCTGCGCATCTACTCAAGAAAAGATCTGAAAGCAGTTGGACAACGCCAAGATGGGCTCTACAAGATGATGTTCCGAGTTACTTCATCTTCACAAGGATTTTCTGCAAAGATCAACAACCTCCAACTGTGGCACGAAAGACTAGCACACATCTCACTCACCACTATTCGAGAAATGGCCAAGAAAGGATTGATCAACGGTTTGCAACCCGAGGATATAAAAGAAGACGATTTCTTCTGGCAAGGCTGCCAAGAAGGAAAAGCTCACAGAAAGCCTAGTCATTTGTCTGAAACAAAAGAGTACAATCCTGGTGAGTTCATTCTAAGTGATATCTGCGGCCCTATGCCAACACAATCAATAGGAGGATCACTTTATTTCATTTTATTCAAAGATTATTCCAGTGGCTTTCGCCATATAGATTTCATTAGACACAAATCCGATATTTTACACAAATTTGAAAACTTTGCTAGATTCAGTTATAATCAAACAGGCAATAAAATTAAAGTGATTAGAACCGATAATGCACTAGAATATACCAGTAAAGATTTCACAAATACTTGCAGAAAGTTCGGAATAGTGCATGAATTGTCAGCTCCAAATGTTCACGAACAGATAGGGCGCGTAGAACGAGACAATAGAACTATTGTCGAAGCAGCTCGATCGATGCTGTGCGCACGAAATCTTCCCGAAGAACTTTGGGCAGAAGCTTGCAATACTGCAACCTTCATTCTAAACCGAACATTCACTAAACAAGCTCCCAATACCACACCCTATGAACTCTTTTTCGGAAGAAAAGTTAGTTTATATAATCTAAAGATTTTCGGCTGTGAAGCATGGTTGCATACACCTAAAGAACGTAGAAAGAAATGGGATAAGAAATCACAAAAGATGATTTTCTTAGGGTACGATAAAACATGCACTAACTTTCGACTCTGGAACCCTTCTACTAGAAAGATTTCTATCTCTAAAGATGTTACTTTTAACGAGACAAAAGTCCAACATTACGAACTAGAGGGAGAAAACCTCATCCCAATAAACATTGACTTTAACCCGCCGGCACCACCGACCGAGGATGAATCACCTACAACGCTACAATTTCCCACGCAGCCGGCATTCCACCCGATGATAACTCGATCTAAAAAGAAAGCAGATTATTGTAACTACCATTTTGTCGATGAGCCTTCAACCTATAAAGATGCTATGGAAAGTCCAAATGCCGAAAAATGGTTGGATGCAATGAAAGAAGAAATAAAAGCGTTAGAATCTAATAACACATGGTCACTCGAAACCCTACCAGACGGATATAAGCCAATAGGAAGTAAATGGGTTTATAAGCTAAAATCCCATCCCAACTCTACGGCACCTAAATTTAAGGCTAGACTTGTAGCTAAGGGTTACACACAAAGGAAGAACGTAGACTATTTCGACACCTTCAGTCCTGTTGTCAGATATGATTCACTTCGAGTGTTACTAGCAAACGCGGCATCAGAAAGAATGTTCTTAAAACAATTTGACGTAAAGACTGCATTTTTATATGGTGACCTAGACGAAGTCATATACTTAGAACAACCAGAAGGTTTCTCTCAAGGACACAATTTTGTTTGTAAACTACAAAAGAGTCTATATGGACTGAAACAATCGTCCAGAAATTGAAATAGGAAGTTTAAATCCTTCTTAGAGAAACACAATTTTTTTCAATCTAATGCAGATCAATGTGTTTTCACCGGAACTATTAACGACACTCAAATGATCCTTGCTCTTTACGTCGATGATGGACTTCTCATGTCTCGGAACAAGGACGATATCGATTCTATCGTCCAGGAACTATCTCACGAGTTCAATATAACGTCTAGAGATGCAGATTATTTCGTAGGACTTCAGATTGAACAATCAGAGGATAGATCGAAGATCTATATCCACCAATCTTCATACATAAACAAGATTTTAGATAAATTCAACATGATTGATTGCAAACCCGCAGCAGTACCCATGGACCCGAGTACAGTCCTAACTAAAGCTGATTGCCCAGACTTAGATAAAAATGGAAATTCACCAAAATTTCCTTACAGAGAAGCCGTAGGCTCACTAATGTTTGCCTCTTCTGTTTCTAGACCGGACATAGCTTTTGCAACATCACAGTTAAGTAAATACCTTGACAACCCAGGACAGACACACTGAACAGCAATTAAAAGTGTATTTCGCTACTTGAAAGCAACACCACAATTAGGAATATTGTACGCTAGCCATCAAGAGTTAACAGGTTACTCAGATAGCGATTATGCTAGGGACATTGATTCAAGGAAAAGTACTACAGGTTACATCTTCATGTTAAACCATGGTGCAGTTTCATGGTCAAGCCAAAAGCAATCGACAGTTGCCCTCTCGACAACAGAAAGTGAATATATTGCTGCCTGTGCTGCTACTAAAGAAATGGTCTGGCTACGCAGACTTCTTAAGGATATCGGGATTAAGATGGACAGACCCACAGTACTCAACATGGATAATCAAGCAGCCATAAAGCTAGTGCAGAATCCCGAGTTCCATAAGAGAACGAAGCACATTGATGTACGATATCACTACATTCGTACTAAACAGGAAGATGGTGAGCTGATCACAAGATATGTCAGCACTCTTCAGCAGACGGCTGACCTCCTGACGAAACCTTTGGGACCGAAACACTTCAGGCGGCTCCTAGAAAACTTGAACGTTATAAATTTCAAGAGGGAGTGTTAGAAATGTGAAATTTATAGAGTCGCTGTTTCATCCCAAGTCGACCTTTGGCACATGTACACTGCGGCGGCGCCACCATATACCATGTGTGACGTCACTACCTACCCCTTTTTCCTTCCTGCCTGCTGCTGGCTAATTACAACTGTCATTCTATCCCTCTTTTGATTTTCTCTAAACTTGTATAACCAATAAATCAATTGGCACTCTGCTTTAACGAGTCATTCGTTAATATTTCCAATATTTTAAAAGTTCTATTTTATTTATAGTAGATAGCGGTGACACTATAAAAATTTGTATTATAGATCGTCTTACTTTTGGAAATATTTGGAATGAATTATCTTGTAAGCATATTACCTATAATTTTTCTATTCAAATGGTCTCAGGAAGTGTCACTACTCTAGGTTATTTTGCCATAAAGACAACCATTATTTATGTAGTCCATATCAATTTTCCACTTAGAACGCTCTCCATAGCATCAGCAATGCTTTCCTTCAAACTAACCATATACACACACACACACACACTCGAGCGTGCGGCCACGCTTTTGCGGGCTCCGCCATTTTCGCCTCTGGAGTGTGTGTAAAAGGCGCTTACCATCACGAGTTTGGTACCAGAAGAACCCTCTCGATCCGCTGAACAAGTGCCTGAAAGGCCCAGCACTGGATCTCAACCAGGCGAGGAGTTATCGCCGAAAAAAGGAATCATAGAGAATTCTTCTCTAGAATTTTCTATGGAATATCGAACACATGCAAGCCCGCCGGCGCGCGAGGCGCATGGAACGCTGGCTGCCGCGCGGGGTGACGTCACGGCGCCGCCGACTGCTGCTTCTTCCAGCGAGAATTTAGCCGACCCGGCCTCGCTCAACTGGGCCGACAGCGAGATGGCGGAGGTCGACGCCAACGACGACTACACCGTTGTGAAGAGCAAGAAAAGGCGCCTCTCTTCAACACCTGAGCAGGCCGCAAAGCAGGCAAGCAGGCCTGCTGAGAAACGCGGCCCCCAGCAGCAGAAGCGGACAACAGGGCCGAGGTCAATGCCGCCCCAGGAAATCAAGGCGACGCGCGCCAACATCGCCGACGCCAGGGCGAGGCAGGCCAATACCAACCATGAGAACTACGTCTTCGTGGAGCTGTGCCCAGACATCCCGGACTACTCCTACCTCCGGGCAATCGGCGACCTGGTCGGAGGGCCCAAAAACATCGCCCACTTTGGCAGGATGAACGGCCACTACATCGTGGGCCTCGCGAGCAAGAACCTTGCGAGCCGTTTGGTGGAGGAGGGCCTGAACATCGAGGGAACACTCCTCAAGGTCTTCCCCTTCCGCAAGAGGGCCGAAAGGATCATCGTGGCCAATCTCCCCGGCTTTGTAGAGGACGCCACCATCGTGCAGGCTCTGCGTGAATACGGAGACATCACCTCCATCGCCCCCATCATGATCAAAATGGGGGAGTTCGCCTTCAGCGACGGCCGCCGGGAGGCGTTCATCCTGCTCCGCGAGGGCGTAAGGCTGGAGACGCTGCCCACCCGTCTGACCATCCACTCCAAGGGAGACATCCTGTCGGCCTTCCTCTCCTTTGGAATCAAGTGTTCCAAATGCGGTAAACAGGGCCACCGCAGAGCCAACTGTCCAGCGCTCGCCAGGCAAGGGAACGGCAGCCCCAGGCAAGCAGCGTCTCCCACCGACGCAAGGCCCCCCCTCCCTCCTCCTCAGCGACCAAGGAAGCCGGCACCTGCGCCCGCAACACCGGCGTCCCCTGTCCAACCGGCGAAGACTTCGGCCGAGGCTCAGGCGATCCCCTCGGCACACCAGCCTGCCGAACAAATTGATCTCACCCACCCCGCCCCTGCTGCCCACCCTGCTCCCCTGGCTGCCCTGCGGCCCCCCGAGCCTCGCATCCCTCCGCTCGACCAGGAGATGTCGGTGGAGAAGCTGTCCTCACCTCCCGCCACGCCTGCCCGGGGAAAGGCCGCACTCGAACAGCTGCTGGAGCACCTCGGGAAGTCCCCCAACCCCTCCATCGACTGGGACAAGCTGCCCGACCTGAACTGCGAGGAGGCTCAGAAGCTCCTCACCTCTGAGACCACCATGAAGAGGCGAGCGCCCACGCTAACAGAGGAACAGTTCACCGCCCTCGAAAAATTGCACGAAACCATCAAGGCCTTGTGCCCAGACTCCAACTCCACCATCCGCAAAACCCTCCAGAAGACCAGGAAGGTGCTGCGTGAAGGACGGCCCCAATGAGTTACCGCGTCGCCACCATCAACGCGCGAGGGCTCGCCACTCGGAGGAGGAGCCTTGCCCTTTGTCATCTCCTCAGGCAACATTACGTGGACATCGCGTTTGTCCAGGAGACAAACGCATTTCATCCGGGCAGCGGCCAAGACCTCTGCCTCGGCTACAGTGCTGTTGTGCTGGCCCATCCCGTAGCCATCTCGGGATCCGGACTCGCCTGCGTCTTCGGACCAGGCGTAGCCGTGCTACAACAGCGTATCCTGTGGCCGGGCCACATCGCCTTGGCAACAATAGATGTCCACGGCGAGGAAATGACGGCCATCGCCGTTCATCTGGCGCATGAACCCCGGGAGAGAAACCGACAACTGGAGCTCCTGGCGGCGACAGCGGCACAGGAAGAGGAGGGGGCCTGTTGGATCATCGGCGACTTTAACATCAGGGATCGGGGCCCCTCATCATCATCATCATCGGATGCCCTCGCCGCTCTTCTGGACCTGGCCGCGCTGGTCGACGTGGCCACCCAGTTCGACGCCGCCCACCTGCCCACCAGAGTCTCCATGCACGGCGACCAAGTCGAATCCAACCGCCTGGACCGGATCCTCGTCCCTGCTGGAGTCCTGGATCGCGTGTCCATCTACGCGACCAGCCACTACCACCTCTCGGACCACCGCCTCGTGCTGCTCCAGGTGGGCCCGCCCACCACCGCCGTCTCCTCCCCCACCCAGCCTCGCTTGGCCGCGATGCTCCGCTCGGGCCTTGCTCTCGAACATCTGGCTGGTTACATCCGGGAGTTGGAGGAAGACACAGCGCACGATGACGACGACGGGACCTTCTGGGATAGGTGGACCTCCATCAAGGCGGGGCTGCTGGCGGAGGCCAGATCCCTGCACGACCCACGCCACGCTGCCAACGACAGCTACGTCTACAGGGCGAGACGTTACATCGCGGCGCAGCTCGAGGCCTCCTCCATCCGGGCCGACTACCCATCGCTGCCGGACCTAGCACGCGCCATCCGCCTCCGACGCCCGGTCAGCGTCATCAGGGACGAGCAGGATAACATCATCGAGGGCCCCGAGCTTCGGCGGAGGGCATTCGCGACCTTCCAGCCCCGCTTCGCCCGTCCCACCAGCGATCCAGCTGCGGGAGCTGCCTTCATCGCTAGCAGCGCGCCCACCACCACCCGCGAGCTGAGTGAGGAGGACCCGCTTCACCGGCCGGACATCAGCCCCAGCGAGATCGCCAACGCTATCGAGCACCTCCCTCGCGGAAAGGCCCCCGGCTGGGATGGCTTGCCGTGCGAGCTCCTCGTCGCCTTCAGCGAGGACTTCTTCGCGGAAGCTCTGGCCCGGGTGTTCGCAGCATCACGGCTCCGAGGTGCACTGCCTCCGTCGACGCGGCGCAGCTCCATCTGCCTCGTGCCCAAGGCCCGCGGAGGTCGCGGCCTTGATGGCTACAGGCCCGTCGCGCTGCCCTCGGCCGACTACAGGGTCCTGGCCGCCATCCTTCACCGGCGCCTCAAGCCCCACCTGCGGACCCTTGTGCCGGAATGCCAGACCTACGCCGTCCCCGGGAGGTCCCCGTCATGGAACATCGCCATGGTGACGGACGCCATCGAGGAGGCCACCGCCCTGGGCTCGCCGCTGGCCGTCATGGGCGTCGACCTAGAGTCCGCCTTTGACTCATTGGACCGCGGCTTCCTGGAGTCCCTGCTAACATCCCTCCGCCTCCCGCCGGCCTTCATGGCCTGGATTAACATCCTCTACGCCGGGGCGGACGCCACCATCCGGGTCGGAGGCTTTCATACAACAGCCTTCCCCCTTCTCAACGGCCTCAGGCAGGGTTGCGCCGTAAGCGCCGCACTCTTCAGCATCGCCACGGGGCCGCTGCTACGTCGCCTGGAGTTGACCCTCGGCGTGGGCAATGTCATCGCCTACGCCGACGACATCGTCCTCCTATTCCATCGCGACGGAGACTTCGAGCGGGTGGCGACCGTTTTCGAAGATTACAGGCAGGCCTCCGGAATCGGCGTGAACCTCGGGAAGAGCGCTGGCCTCTGGTGCGGCGCCTGGCGCAACCGCGGCGACTCCCCTCTCGGCGCCTCCTGGTCGACCACCTCCATCAGGGTCCTCGGGCTCGACATCGCCCCCAGGAGCACCGTCATCCACCGGGAGCAGCATCTCCTGGCCCTCCTGGAGACTGCATGCCGCAAATGGACGCCCTTCACCCGCGGCCTCTCCCTCGTCGGGCGAGCAAGAGCGGCGAACACGCTGGTGGGGTCTGTCATCCAGCACCACCTGCATGGATACCTTCCATCACCCCCGACCATCGCCAAGCTGCAGGCCCGACTGGCGAGATTCGTCTGGGGACAGGACCACACGGCGTGGCTTCCCGCAGATGTCATGGCGAGGCCAGTTGCCATCGGAGGCCTCGGCCTCCTCGACCTCGCGACCCAGCTCCAGCTCGCCTGCCTCAAGGGGGTGCAGGTCGCGCTCCGCGGGGGCAGAAATGCCTTCAGCTGGCTGGTCGGCGGCAACAGCGGGGAAGCCTGGATCCACCCTCCACCGGACGGTACCCGTCTCCAGCCCCGCCGTCTCCGGTTGCTGAAGCTATGGGAGGAGGCCTCCAACATCCTGGGCCTCAACCACCGGGCGGTCCCCACGGCTCAGCTGCTGGACCTCCCCATCATCGGCGGCTGCCGGTTCCTCCGCCCTCCCGACCTCCTGGCCCCTGCCCGCTGGCGCGGAGCCCGAGTCCGGGATCTCATCGTGGAGGAAAATCTCATCGCCCGCCCAACGCGCTCGGCCCTGGCTGACGCCGCGACCCTGGGCGCCTTCTGCCGGAGGCTGACCTCCGAGAACGCCGTGGGCTTCGGGGCGGAGTCTACGCCCTCATCTAGCTCCTTAGCTGCGGCCGTGGTGCTGCGGGGGACGGCTACGCCGTTCCTCAACGGCCTCACGACCCGCTCAGCCCGACGGGCCCTGGATCGCCCGCGCCTCGCCGCCACGCCCATCTCCAGATTCCTGGCGAGATGGACGCCCACCATCAATCCACCATCCAGGATCGACTGGGCCTCATTGCGGCGTTGCGCCTACTCGGGCCACGAGGCTGACGCGGCCCTCAAGTTGGCCCTCCACGCCCTCCCCCATCCGGCCCATCCTGCCTCGGTCGGCCCCTCCTGTCCTGCCTGCGGGTCCATCGACCGCTCCCTCAGCCACCGTTACTGGTGCTGTCCCTCCATTAGGCCTCTAATTAGAGAGGCCTTCAACATCATAGGGCGGCCCCCTGACCTGCAGGCTTGGATCTTCGGCGGGTCCGGCCTTGAGGACGACGCCCTTTCCATCCTGGCCTCGGCAAAGTTGCGAATCTATCGCTGCTTTGTCCAGGTTGGGCTCGGAGAAGCGGTGGAGGACCCGCTCATCGCCTGGTCCAGGACCCTCCAGCGCCGCGGACTCCTACCTTTGTCCCTCTTGTAAATTTGTTTCATTTATGTATATATTTAATAATTTTCTTCTCTTCCTCTCTCTCTCATGTGAGATGTAATATTGTCTAAGATGACAATAAATATTGTTTAATTGTCAATTGTCACACACACACACACACACACAAGCCTTTTTATTGGGGCATCCAGCCCTATACATGACTCCCCTCTGACTAACCATATACTCTATTGATATTTGAAATTAAAAACAATAAATAAAATTATTTATTTTATTTATTTATTTAAAGCTCTCGATAGTTCAGTTGGAAGAACGGGGCAGTGTAGATATATTTCCGTATGCATATAATTAATTAAGTTATATGAGATACACTAAAACATGTATCAGAAGATTCTAAAAATATATGGTGATAAAGAATAACAAAGTGAAAAATTCTATTTATATTTATCACTCTGTATCATTTAAATACTGTGAACATCTTGTGATTTAAAAAAAAAAAAAAAACACTCAAGATGCACAGACTTAGTTTGTCACGGTTCTTTTCGAAAGTCAGGTCTGGGAAGAAGTTTTGTCAGTTTCAGCTTTCATTTTTTCTGTTGGTTGGTAGATTAAGTTTATAATATTCTCTTTCTTCGCTGTAGATTCTTCAAATGGCGGTTCTTTACATTCAGCTGTTTATTTCTTTAATTGATTTGTTTGCTCTCAATAAGCTTGAATGCCAATTGATTGTGCCCATCTAAAAATCAAGAGGTTTTTCTTGGTTTAAGTCAAAATCATAGGTCAAGTCAAGGATCCACGAGAGTTATTTTGATGCAAGAGTTGAAAAATTTAGTTCAGCTTCATTATATAAGGGTGACTGTGTCTTGTCTTTTGAATATCTGTAGGATGTGTAAATCCTACAAGTTTTGCCTTACCTCCTTTACCGTGAAATATAACCTAATATTAAAATGAACCTCTTCCTAAAACACTGGTTGGATTCCTAAATTGGAGTCACCTCGGTCACTTAAGGCAACGGCATGCTAATCCAATCCTAGACGGTGCTTTGGGGAGCAACAAAAAGTGTCAACGAGCACAGCCATAAGGCCAAGGAGACTAATGCCAGATCCAGAAAGCATATGATAGTGACTACAACAAGTTCTCTGTAAAAGAAACACTACTTCTCAGATGGACTGTGTCGGTAGTAGCACAGCTACATCAACTTTAAACCAATATGTATATGTGGTATAATAATATAATAAGGTGGGGAAAGAGAAATAAGGACACCACAAGTTGGAGAAGGAACCCAGGCAACCAGAGAGAGAGAGGGAGATAGCCGGGCCCGGCAACAGTCGGGCAGCCGTTCGTTGTTTTCCACAATCCTCTACTGTCTTCAAAGTCCCGAGGTGTTAAGTGACGGCCCCCAGGAGCCCCTTGGAATGTCGCTGATGTCTAAAGTGACCGGTCCTTACCCTCCCGTCTCTCTCTGGGTCAACTGTAGGTTTGCTTTATTATTTCTGGAAGAGTATATATTATGACATATATATATCTTTCTTCTTACATATAAAAGTCAATGTCTGTTGTTTGTTTCGCGATAAACTCAAGAACTACTGAACCAATTGGTACCAAATTTTGCATGTCGTTTTTATAATCCTGAGGAAAATTTTCGGCTACATTTTGATTAGTATTTTTGGCTATTTATTTTTTTCATTTGAAGAACTTTTTTACGCGGAGTAAATACGAGGTTAAATAACAACACCAGGCCAATTAAGAGACCAATGAGCGTTCTTCATTTTTTTTTCAAGTTGCTTGCGTACTTTTTTTTTGAAATATTTTTTGATATAAGTGTTACTTATTTTACAAAAGTATTGAGTATTTAGATAGAAATTTATATTACTAAGTTACGGTAAGTGCACAAATGCAATTTAAAAAAAACTTTACAAAATTAGTGTTACTGTATGTAAATAATGGCTTTCGTAATTTTTTTTATTAATTTTTGTTCTGGCCTTTGTTTTTTTTTTTTTTTTAATCGTTCAAAATGCAGTCGCAGTCATTAGCAAACATATTTTTGCCTAATTTCCATGTGCTCTTTTATTTTTAATAGAAAAATACTTACATGCCAGTATTTTGGATAAATTTCTTTATAAGACTATTTTTTCTTATTCTTACTGAGAAGATGGGCATCGCAGTCACTCACTCAACTCAGGCAATTTCAAGGGTTAATGCACTGGGGCGGTTACCTTGGGGGTTGGGTGGAAAAGCTGCCATCTATTTAAAGTACAGGGTGATCCAAAAGTCCCGCACAACTTTAAAAATTAATAACTCCGCGAATATTTGCGCTAGAGCAATGCGGTAAACACCATTGTGTTCAGGATGCAATGGGATTTTTTATGGCAAATAATGAAAAATTCGAAATTGATTTTAGTTACAACTTTATTCGCTAGAGATGGCGCTCTACCAGAATAAGAGATTCAGCGGCCAAATTGTTTGATAAATTGAAAAATATAACTGAACGACACGTATTTTTCCTTTTTGAATACCAGGAAAGAACCCTAATAATATCAAATGATAAATTAATAAAACACCATTTTGCCAAAAGCTAGAAGAAATGGTTGACGATTTTTAAATACAATCTGAGATATGTAAAATAGGTATATGCAAATTAAAACATGTAGCAAAAAAATATTTATATTTTAGATGGAGTTTTGTGGAATAAATTGAATGTTTGAAAATAACTACTGATATCAATACACGATTTTTGAAATGTTAATATAGTACCAAAAATTATGATGGCACTACTAATAGGATTTCGTGCTATAAGGAATGTATAGTTTCTTGACTAATTGGCGACACTTGACAATTTAACTGGATATTTGTCATGATCCAAAAATGAAATATAGAGGGGAGTGACAAAATATATTTGTCGTACTTTATTCCAAATATCCTATGGGTTTGTCAAATGTTATCATTGTTTATTATACTGTACATAATTTTGAAAATGTATCCCCTAAAAAAAAAATCATTTTTAAATCGACCTTTTGCGTTGAAAAACGTGGTAGTAAAATCATTTTGTATTATTTTTTGCGCAAAGTTTCTAAAGTTGGGGGGATACAGAGAATATTCCTTATGCTATTTCTTCTAATGAGCGAAAAGCGATAAACTAAACATAAGGGATAAAATTGTGTATACCAGTGTTATTCGAGAAGTTATAACACTTTGGCCTGCACAACATAATATAAGATGTGGGCAAATGACAAACAAAAAATTACTGTTCACAGAAAAAAATGAGTCAAGATGTGAGGACAGAATTTATTATTCCATAACCCAAAACAAAGAGCTGCAAAATATAGCACATGAGGTAACTGCCTTCTCTCTTGTATTAGGTCACAATCCTTGCTCAATGTGGCGCCCTTCATTCTCAAACACCGCCTGCAGACGATAGATGACAGAATGGTCACAATTAAATAGTTGAAATTTAAAAAACGTGCCATCTGATAGAAGCCTTCGACATGGCCGATGTGGTATGCCGGCATCGATAAAAACGAGACTTAATGTACCCCCATAACCGAAATTGTAAGGCGTCAAGTCTGGTGATATTGGAGGCCACTGGTATATAAAGGGGCGACTTGTCAACGAATTTCACCGAACGAATCCTTCAGCAATTGTTTGGCACCGCGGGAGATATGAGGAGGTCCTCCATCTTGTATGAATGTTATTTAGCTTAGTGCTTGTCTGTCCTGCAATATGGGAATACCCTTTTCTCTCAAAAGTTGAACATAACGTTCACCAGTTAGAAAAACGGTTTTTAAAATTCTTCCATTGATTTTTTCAAAGAAAAATGGCCCAATAATAAAAGAAGAAGTGAACCCACACAAAACTGTAACTCTGTGCTGATGAAGTGGTATTTCTGTAAAAATCCTAGGGTTTTCTGTTGCCAAAATGAGGCAGATTTGAATGTTAAATTCCTCCTTTAGATAAAAGTGAGCATCATCTGTTCTTAGAACATTTGACAGCCAGTTTTCATCAATATCAATTTGCCGGAAAACCCATGCAGCGAATTCTTGACGCTTCTCAAAATCGCACACTTTCAACTCGTGAAAACTTTGAATTTTGTTAGGGTATTTTTATAGAAAAATCCTAAATGTGTGTTCTCGCCAAACTGTTCCATACGAAATCCCTGTTTGTCGAGAAACTTGTCTAGCACTTACTTCTCCATACGTGGATAACGTTTCAATAGCTTCAGCATTCTGCAAAACCGTAACAGCCACTGACTTGCATGTCGATGGTCTTCTACTCCGAGGTTTTGCTTCCAGAAATCCAGTTTCCTAAAACTTTTTATCAATCGCTTTAGAGAGTAGCAACTCATGGGTCCTTTACCGCTTCGAATATCTTTAAAGGAACGAAACGCTCGTAAAGCTTCAGTGGCAGATTCTGAATCACAATTAAAAAAATTCACCAAGAGTGCTTTATATCCTGTAGTGACGTCATTCCAGGGGGAAAGGGAGAAGTCCGACCACACCTCCTTGCGCTCCCCCCTGGACCCTTGGAATATTTGACCAAATTCGGGTTCGTTTCCAAGATGACTAACGTTGCAACGGCACCCATTTTCAAATGAAGAGCAAAACTGATATCTCCAGTAATGCTACCGCGTCCGGGGTAACCGCCGCGTCAGGAGCTGCAGCTCGAGCTCATGATGAGAAATCTACTACGAGGACACAATTCAATCTATTACAACTCAATATAAATGGTACCCAGAGGAAAATAAAGAGCTGACTTGTCTTCTCAGTGACAACAATGTACATATTACTTGTCCTCAGGAGACAAAATTGAAATAGAATATGAGATTCAATATAAAATATTATACAACACTACGAAAGGACAGACCGGGAAAATTCGGAGGAGGACTTGCCGTTTTGATTAAAACTCTAGAAATCAAATTTAAGGAAATCGCCTATAATCAGAGTAAGCCTAGAGAAATCACGACAGAAGCTCAGTAAATAGAAATCTATCTTACAGATAAAACAATTCCAATCATAAATGTTTATCACCACGATAATACTAGCATCAATACAGGCCTGATAGAGGCATTAAGTGAAGCGTCTTCGGATATCGCAATCATACTTGGTGATTTTAACGCCGAAAGACCAACTTGGGGATCACCTGTCCAGGATACCCAAGGTCAGCAGGTTGAGGACATGCTAACCGACCTCGACCTTACACCGTTAAATAACGAAAAGAACACCTATCTATCCAAGTCCACAGGCACAGAATCCGCAATAGACATCACAGCGATAAATTACAACATCGCACCCACAACACAATGGAAAATTCTGAAAAGTGCAATCAGTGACCACAGACCAATTTTAACAACCCTAATATTCAAAATTGAGAATTTCCAACAGAATAAAAGAACACTGGAAAAAAATTCACAGAAAAGCTTGAAGAACTGTGCAACGAAGAATTAAATCATAGAACGATTGACAAAAAAATGGAAAAATTCTCTTCGAACATATCCAAAGCTGCAAAAGTATCGATACCTAGAGGTAGACGTAAAGACCTGTGAATACTTTACTGGAAGGACCACAATATCGAGACAATGTTTGCAGAGAGAGACAATATCAATGAACTTCTTAAAACAAATAAAACAGAAGAAATCATAAAGGAACTCATTCAAATTAGTCACAAAATAGAACAAGGAATTTGGATAGTCAAACAAGAAAAATGGGCAGAATTATGCGAAAAAAAATGGATCCAAAAAAGGAAAGCCATCACTGGAATATAATTAGTGTTATAAAACAATCAAAACCAACACTGACCCTCCAATACTCTAACCGATATGAATAGCGAGTACAAACAAACAGATGGCTGAAATAATTGCTGAATATTTTTTGAAGGCAGGACTCTAAAAAATAATATAAACAGGTTAGTTAAACAAGCAAGAAATTACCATCAACAAGATATTTACTCGAGAGACTTCACACTGAATGAGCTAAACTCATCAATAGAAAAGTTAAATCCAAGAGGTCACCTGGAGATAATCTAATTTTTGGTTAAATGATTAAACACTTCGGAGACAAAGCTAAAAATCAACTCCTACAAATGCTGAACATTTCATGGCAAACTGGTAAACTACCAAAGAATTGGAAGATATCAATTATAGTGCCAATACTGAAACCAAACAAAGATGCCAATGAATACAAGAACTATCGGCCAATTGATCTCACCAGCATACTTTGTAAAATAACAGAATGAATTATCCACTCTAGGCTCATAGTCTGGCTCACTAACAATAATAAAGTAAACTTCTACCAAACTGCCTAAAGATCCAGACACTGTACAACTGATAAGCTGTTCTACTTCTGTCAATCAATAATAGATTTCTAGGAAAAACCGCCAAAGAAGACAACGGCCGTAATCCTTGATAAGACCTCAGCTTTTTATCGAGTGTAGAAATTATTTGAAAGGCTGCACAAAATCGGAGTAAGAGGAAAAACCATAATCTGGATTACAGACTTCTTAAGGGGAAGAAGGATGAAGGTTCGGGTCAATGGAACATTTTCCAAGGACCGAAGAACATGGGCTGGAGTACCTCAGGGATCTGTGCTCAGTCCTCTACTCATCTCTCTATATATTAACTGTTGTTTATGTAAATAGGTGAATATTATTCGTATTATTTAAAGCCTCAATTTGTAAAAAATATATGTGTATATAAATTGGACATTTGTTGTTGGCCAAACGAAAAGAATAAGATCTAAAAAAAGATTCATGGTCAAGTTTGAGTTGTTGTACATCTAATTACGACACAACCTTAACAACATCTATCCTCACTGAAGACACAAAAGTTGCCTGTTATGCAGATTATAAGCCATATGGCACACAAGTAGCAGTATAGAAATATCAGAAAAATACTGAACACATCAATGAGAGGACTGGAGAAATGGGTAATGAAACTCAAAATGACAATAAACCCAATAAACACAAACCTATAGGTCTCCTTAACTGACAGGAAAAAAGGCATGAATTCAACTCTAAAATAAGCATAAAATACCATATAATTGATAAAATTTGATCTGCAAATTACCTAGGTGTGATACTTGATGAGGAATTGCGATTTACAGAACACATAATTAGCACCTCAAATAGAGCTACCAGAAACCTAAGCATTCTGAGAAGGCTATGTGGAACCAATTGGGGAGAAAAACCCAAAATTCTCAGAATAACATATATCACCTTAATAAGGCCAATAATGGAATATGCAAAACCTGTTTGGGCTCCCTCAAGTTCATCACTAAAAAGAAGACTAGACAGTGTTGAAGCAAAAGCGGCCAAATTAATCACTGGTTCTATTGCAAATACCAACAATTAGAAAATTCAGAGAGAATGTGGTCTAGACCTACTTGAAAGCAGAAGACAATTAAAAACAATAAAATTCACCAATAGCTTAAAAACTAAAGAAACCGAACACATATCCCATAGAACCTATTTAAACTGGACACAAAAAGAAAGGCTCAAAAGATCTTCAACACTTCAGTACAACAACAATATTAGAAAGAGCATAAAAATGAAACATAATGAATTTCAAATTCGAGAATAACCAATATTTCCTACCCCATTGCCATCAAATGTAATCATCAATCTTAACCTGAATGAACCCTGCAATAAAAAAAAGAGAACTAAAACATACTTAAAAAGAAAGGACTTGACACAATTGGTTTATGCGATCAGATAAATTATTTAACAGCATATACAGATGGATCATCAGACCTTACCATAAGTAATGGAGGGGCTGGAATTAACATAATACTGCAAGATGGAACAAACATCAAAATCAAAGAAGGAGCAAGAAAGATTTCGTCAAACTTCACTTGTGAACTGAGAGCTATCTGGAAAGCTCTTGATGTATGCCTGAACCAACCATCCCTGCATCAAGCAGAAGGAATTATAATATACCGTACAACGACTTCATATCCGATCTAGAAGCAATTCAGAAGGGCAATACTATAATCACACAGAAAATACACTCGTTACGTACTCAACTGATATCATTGGAGAATAACTGCATTCTACATTGGATTCCTGCCAGTGTTTGGATCGGGGGTAATGAAATGGCAGATGAATTTGCAAAAGAAGCCAGAAAGTTGAGCCAAAGGAAAAAACAAATGTCATTATTTGACGCTAATGCTTTTGCAAAATACAAGATAATTAAACAAAAAATAAGAAAAGATCAAAATGTGAAATAAACTCCGAGAGAAAAATGACAAAACTATAACAAGATTTAGAACAAAACATTATAAAGGATGACAATACATCCAGATGGCACAAGAACCTATAGAACATGCAACAACTGTCCTGGTGTGGAACTAACACCTACCCACATATTCTCATGCCCGCAGCCTTGCAGAAAATTGACATAGACCCAGAGCAGCTGTTTACACACCCAAGATAGTGGACAATGCTGCTGCTGCAGTGATAGAGATGCATGGAGACATCTGAGGCTCTTTATTGGACACGACAAAAACAACAACGGCATTCCAGAGTAAAATAAATCATCAGAGATAGATAAATATTTTTCAAATGAATTAAAATAAATATAATCGATACTGAGAGAAAGTTTAATTTTAAAAAATAGAAAATTATTATTTTCGAAATTTAAAAAGCTGAGAGGATTCCAGCAAACCGCATCTAAAATATCTTTTTTTTTTTTGCTACATGTTTAAATTTGCATATACCTATTTTACATATCTCAGATTTAATTTAAAAATCGTTAACCAATTCTTCTAACTTTTGGCGAAATGGTGTTTTATTAATTTATCATTTGATATTATTAGGGTTCTTTCCTGGTATTCAAAAAGAAAAAATACGTGCCGATCAGTTATATTTTTCAATTTATCAAACAATTTAGCCGCTGAATATCTGATTCTGGTAGAGCGCCATCTAGCAATTAAAATTTTAACTAAAATCAATTTCGAATTTTTCATTATTTGCCATAAAAAATCCCATTGCATCCTGAACACAATGGTGTTTACCGCATTGCTCTAGCGCAAATATTTGCGGAGTTATTAATTTTTAAAGTTGTGCGGGACTTTTGGATCACCCTGTATATTAATTTTGAAACAACTGAATGGATTGCAAAATATAATTAAATCAAATACCTAAACACTAATACACTGCGTGACATTGAAAATGGAACACCAAGAAATAGTGGCCAGAAAATTATGCAAATTTCAGGGTAGACGCGCCTAACCGAGTTATGCAAATGATGTAAAATGCGCAGCTCTCGTGCGCACATGGAGTAAGATATAAGGGAAGGAACTTGCAGAAAGGACAGTATTCGTGTCGTTATTTCTTCAAGGAAAATCATTGTAGAAATTTTGTTCTTGTGTCAAAAGACACGTGTAATAACAGAGAATGCCAGGTCATCGTAAACGGAGGCAGTTCAAGCAGACAGACGCTTTTACGAGGGGCATGGTGATCGGACTGAAAAGGGCAGGTTGGTCCATACGTCAAATCGCAGCTGATACACACCTTGGTGCGTCCACGGTGCACCGACTGTGGAGAAGATGGTTGGAACAAGGAAATGTGGCAATTTATAGGAATGCCGGTGCAACCAGAGTGACGTCAGCACGTGTGGATCGGCGTATCCTTCGACAATCAGTGGCGGCCCCACAAGCCACTTGTACCGCCATCCTGCAAACATGTGCAAGACACCCTAGATCATTCCATCTCGACCAGAACCATTTCCCGTCGATTGGTTGCTAATGGCTTGCACTCATGCCGTCCGCTAAGAAGACTGCCATTTACCCCACCGAATAGGCGCCAACGTTTGGAATGGTGCCGGGCTAGATCGACGTGGATGACGGAATGGCACAGGGTCGTGTTCTCAGATGAGTCGCGTTTCTGCTTGTCCAGTGATAGTCGCCGTGTACGCGTGTGGCGTCGACGTGGAGAAAGGTCCAATCCGGCAGCAATTGTGGAACGCCCCACCGTGCGACAACGTGGAATCATGGTTTGGGGCGCAATCGCGTATGATTCCAGGTCACCTTTACTTCCTTTTCAGGGCACTATGACGGCCCAACGATACGTTGATGATGTGCTGCGACCGGTGACACTCCCCTACCTTCAGGGGGTACCCAATGCCCTTTATCAGCAGGATAACGCCCGACCGCACACTGCTCGCATTAGCCAACAAGCTCTGCAAGATGTACAGATGCTTCCCTGGCCACCGTACTCTCACCAATCGAGCACGTCTGGGACATCATTGGACGCCGTTTGCATGCCTTGCCACAGCCGCGTTCAGAAGACGAACTGTGGCAAATGGTTGAGAGGGAATGGAGAGCCATCCCTCAGGACGCCATCCGTACTCTGATTGACTCTCTACCTAGACGTGTTGCTGCGTGCATCGCCGTCCGCGGTGGTCCTACTTGCTACTAAGCCGACGCCGTTCTCGCTCTGTATTATGACTATCATTTTGAAATAAAGATCACTTATTGTTCGTCCCTGTCTCTCTCTGTCTGCCGAGTTTCATCACTTTCTGGCCACTATTTCTTGGTGTTCCATTTTCAATGTCACGCAGTGTATAATACAATTTTTGCCATCACACACACTTTTGTCTGTGGTTTATGTGTTACTTCTGTATTGCATTCTATGGCACTTCTACTATTTATTATTGATGTACTTACAGTATGAAAAAAATTGCACTCGGGGGAATTCTCGGGCGAAGCCGTTTTTTTTTTTTTTTTGAAAATAGAGAAATCCATAAATAAATATTTAATTAAAAAGGCATATATTGAATCAAAATTAAAAATCAAAATTAAATCAGGAAATGCCTTTTTTACTTTTAATATCAACACCTGACCCACTTATCTTTCTTTTTTTTTTTTCTATTATTTTTTCATATATATATATACATCGTAATTTAAACAATATGATATGTAAATAATAAAGTATGACGTCTTTTCTAGTCGTCTCAAAGTGACACCAGCTTGCCACCGGACACCCGGGGGATCCAGAGAGGGACAAAGAAGGGGCGTTGGCCCAGATGTTGACAGTTAGTTAGGTTACAGTGGATATTTTCGGACAGGGCCCGCTCAGTGCTGGGTCTCACGGCGGCCCTCGTGGCCGCCGTCTTGGCTCCTCTCTGCCTCCGCGGCTTCATGCAGGACGCCGAGCTTTCCTCAGTTAATCCTCAACTTTCCCCTGGTCCTGGTGCCACGTGAGACGTACTAGGAGAGCGTCTTTTGATCCCAAACTTTGTCCTTACTGTCCCGTGCGGACTTCCCACTCTGCACGCCTTGCCACTCAACCCCGACTGCTTCCAATTCACTTGTTGTCTTAACCCGGGTTTACGACAGTAGACCCGTAAAAACTTTACGGGTGTGAATCTTGTCTTAAACCATGCCACAGAGGGAAGATTTCAAATTACAACACAATCCGACAAGATAGACTTTCAGGACAAGGAGAAGGAACATCAATTTTTGTCCATAAAAGTACAACTATATACCCATCAACACCTTCAGTTTGGAAGTAAGTGCTATATCCCTAAAGAGTATTAAGGGCTCCCAAATAAATTTATATTCAGCCTTCAAGTCACTGAACATAAATCTAAATGAGGTGACTTCAAAAATATTGACTTTAAGTGTGAGCATTCTGCTTGGGACTCAAACAGTACAAATACAAATGGAAACCATCTCCAAAATGTCATTGAAAACATGGATCTAGAAGTTGTTATCCTGATGAACCCACCTATGATCCCATACTTGACATCATTGATATTGCCATACATAAATATATAACCTAGAATATCACCTTTAAAGTACGTACTGCATGAATTGACATCTAATCATCTCCTTTTATTAGTTGTCCTACAAGACTTCAAACTGGCAAGTTCAAATACTAAATTTAGAATCACAGACTGGGAACTTTTCAAATACAAAATGGAGAAATTTGAGATAACAAATTACCTATTGAACGCATCCCAAAACATAGATAAAGCCATCACCACCCTCGAACAATGCATTCTGAACAATATACAAGAAACCACCACCTATAAAAACATTGACTTAAACATAAGATACCCACCAGATATCAAAGAGAAGTTTCGCCTTACAAACCGCCTTAGAAAAAAAAGATCATGCGGTCTTCAAGACAAAGAGGTCTATCTCATGGCCCGGAGAGATTCCCAAAACTGCACAAGACAGAACGACAACACCATCTGGGACTCCTACATTGGAAATCTTAATGTACCTGACCAAACTATATGGATAGTCATAAACGCCTCCCCCCCCCCCCTGTTCTAAAAAAAAAAAAGAGAGAAATTATTTTAAAAACAAACAATGGAATGACACTGACCTCACATGAGTCAGCAGAAATCCTAGAAGACAGCTATGAAAAACAATTTAGTCCAAACACTTACGAGTATACCCATTTCTTAAAACTAAATCCCTGGCTCGAAGCCGAAATAAGGGACTACTTAAAGGAAAATACGGATAAAGGGCTTGACCCTACTAATATCAGTGAATAACTATCGCTTTCTTGCCAAATAAAAAGCCCCAGAAATAGACAAAATACCGAATGAAGCGATAAAGCTTTTACCAAAACATCTGATTCAATTTCTCAACGAAGTCTTCAATGCATCACTTGCCTTGACACATTTTCCCGACCAATGAGAAATATCAATTATTTGTCCCAACTTGAAAAAAGGGTTAATAAGAGCAGGATCCTTCTAGCTACAGGCCCATATCCTTTTACCTGCCATTTCAAAAATTTATGAAAAAAATGATCTTATCAGATTAAGAAAAACACTAAACGAAAATAGCAATTAATGAAGGAGCATTGTTCCCAAAGGCACTATATAAAGCATTCGATGAACTTCGGTTGCGTTTTATCTGATGAGAAGCAAAGTTTCCCGAAAATGAGACTTTTCAGGCACAAAAATAGATATCTAGAGTTTATAATAAAAATGTGCATATAAGAATTTATATGAAACTAGAGGAATGACCCGGGCAACGCCCGGGTTTACCCGATTAAATGTTTTATTCAAACACTATTCATTACAATTATAAATTGGCGCCGTGGATGTCACTCTTGTGAAACGTCCCGCTCCAAACTTTACATGTACATTAGGTCAGCTGATATTACCTCCCATCTTCACCGCTAGAGGCGCTGCTCGCGAGCTAAGAAGAATAATTTGAATATATCGTTTTAATAATTGATTTATATATTTTTTAAAATAGCCTATCGTCTTCCCCGTATTTTTTTTACCTATGTATGGAAATGTTGGTTTGAATTAGTGAACTACTGCGAATTTGTATACAGGACATACAAACAAACATACAAACATTCATTTTTATATATATAGAAGATATTACATATAAATAGCTAGCGTTTAAGATGCAGAAATCGATGTAAAACAAAGCAATAGGCAAAATTTTGCTTATGTAAATTTATAATGAATTAAATAAAAACGCGGAATCATTTTTGCGCACCCAATGAACATTTTTTGTTTCTTAATTATGTTTATTTGTTCTTTTTTTTCTATGATACAATCGGCTTACTACAGGAGAGCCCCGATATTGTAAGGATCTCACTCCATCACTTATAGTTTAATGTTCTATAATACAGGAGCTCAGGAAAGGGATGATGTTGTAATGACCTCAGTCATTATAGTGTTTATTGTTCTATGATACAAGCGGTGGACTACAGGAGTCCAGACAAAGGCCAATGTAGCAAAGACCTCACACAAGGAGTAAGTATAGTGTTTGTTTTTCTATGATATACAAGCCATGAACTACTGGAATTCTGTAGAGAGCTGATGCTTGTAATGACCTAACACCAGCAGGAAGTATAGTGTTTATTGTTCTACTAGACGAATGGACCGGGCAACGCCCGGGTTTTACCCGAGTGCGTATATATTTTTAAAATGTTTTAATTAAAATACTATTCGTTACAATTATAAATTGGCGCCGTGGATGTCTCTTTTGTGAAACGTCCCGCCCCAAACTGTGTGTCTTGAAAATATAAAAATAAAAATGTGAACGGAAAAATATGTCCAGGGTAGCCTAGTGGTCATGGCATCTGCCCGGTAAGCGGAAGGTTATCCATTCTGACCAAAATCTATCCGTGAACTTCACACAGTGAACTTCACACAGACAGAATAAGGCAATTATATAAGTAGATGCTATACAAGCCGTGGACTACAGGAGTTCTGTAGAGAGCCGATGTTTGTAATGACCTAACACCAGCAGGAAGTATAGTGTTTATTGTTCTATGCTATACAAGCCGTGGACTACAGGAATTCTGTAGAGAGCTGATGTTTGTAATGACCTAACACCAGCAGGAAGTATAGTGTTTATTGTTCTATACTATAAAAGCCGTGGACTACAGGAATTCTGTAGAGAGCTGATGTTTGTAATGACCTAACACCAGCAGGAAGTATAGTGTTTATTGTTCTATGATATACAAGCCGTGGACCACAGGAGTTCTGTAGAGAGCCGATGTTTGTAATGACCTAACACCAGCAGGAAGTATAGTGTTTATTGTTCTATGCTATACAAGCCGTGGACCACAGGAGTTCTGTAGAGAGCTGATGTTTGTAATGACCTAACACCAGCAGGAAGTATAGTGTTTATTGTTCTATGATATACAAGCCGTGGACTACAGGAGTTCTGTAGAGAGCTGATGTTTGTAATGACCTAACACCAGCAGAAAGTCTAGTGTTTATTTTTCTATGCTATACAAGCCGTGGACTACAGGAATTCTGTAGAGAGCTGATGTTTGTAATGACCTAACACCAGCAGGAAGTATAGTGTTTATTGTTCTATGATATACAAGCCGTGGACTACAGGAGTTCTGTAGAGAGCTGATGTTTGTAATGACCTAACACCAGCAGGAAGTATAGTGTTTATTGTTCTATGATATACAAGCCGTGGACCACAGGAGTTCTGTAGAGAGCTGATGTTTGTAATGACCTAACACCAGCAGGAAGTATAGTGTTTATTGTTCTATGATATACAAGCCGTGGACTACAGGAATTCTGTAGAGAGCTGATGTTTGTAATGACCTAACACCAGCAGGAAGTATAGTGTTTATTGTTCTATGATATACAAGCCGTGGACTACAGGAATTCTGTAGAGAGCTGATGTTTGTAATGACCTAACACCAGCAGGAAGTATAGTGTTTATTGTTCTATGATATACAAGCCGTGGACTACAGGAATTCTGTAGAGAGCTGATGTTTGTAATGACCTAACACCAGCAGGAAGTATAGTGTTTATTGTTCTATGATATACAAGCCGTGGACTACAGGAGTTCTGTAGAGAGCTGATGTTTGTAATGACCTAACACCAGCAGGCAGTATAGTGTTTATTGTTCTATGATATACAAGCCGTGGAATACAAGAGTTCTGTAGAAAGATGATGTTTGTAATGACCTAACACCAGCAGACAGTATAGTGTTTATTGTTCTATGATACAAAAAGTAAACTACAAGAGTTCAAGATAGAGCTGATATTGTAATGACCTCACACCAGCAGTCATTCTAGTATTTATTGTTATATGTTACAACCCGTGGACTACAGAAGTTCAGGAAAGAGTAGACTCGGTGTAGGTGAATCCTTCGAACTGCAGGTCGGAGTCTACGACGCTGACGCTGAGACTTAGGGACTTACCCACGGATGCTAAATACACACAAATTATTTGTAACAAATCATTATTTGGTTAATTGAAACATCTGGTCACGTGTACTCAAATAATGAGTCTCTCTCTCTCTTTCATTTCGGAGATAAATCTTTTGAATGGTGAATAAGTATTTAATATTTGATTCTACCCCATTTGCTTGAATGCTTTTTTTTCCAAAGGAGAAACGTTTAATAGAAAATAAAGTTTCTCTTTAAAAAAAATGATTCAAGCAAATGAGTTAGTATCAAATAATAAATACCTTTTCACCATTTCTTCTCTGAAAAATATATATGGGGAATATTTCGAGGTACAGGTTGAAGTTAACAGCATTTAGCGGTCATTTGTTGTGAAGAAATTTACCACGTCATTACTTGCGCAGGCTCGTGCACGTTTCTTGAGCCTTTTCTCATTCAGTTATTATATCCCATATTTAAATAAACTCCTCTTATTGAACTGTGCTCTCAAACATAATTATAAATTCAGAAAGGTTAAAATGTATGCTAATTTATTTAATCGTTTTATGCGCGACAGCTGTATATAATTAAATATATGAAAAATTCTAAATATTTCTGAAAACAATTATTTTTTTACTCCATTCGATTACAATATTAAAGTTATATTTTATTTCTTTATAAACTATTTTTATATTTTGAGCTAGAGTTAAGAAAGTGAGGCAAACTGCAGTGCTCACCTGGAATGGGTTCTTTGACAAATTCTGGATCGATGTTTCTGAGGTCCAAGTCTCCTTTCTGAAACATTACATCAGAATACGCTTCAAAGTCTAGCAATGCCTAAAAAGGGGATTTAAAATATATATCGTATATTTTAAACTGTATAAAAATGACACTTTTAGTATATGTCACATATCTTCCAATTAGTTAGAGCCGATACCTTATAAGATCCTACCCTTCTATTATAATGTACACTGTTTCTATTTGCTACCACCCAGTGCTGTAGTGGAGGGTATACGGGGGTATACGCCGTATACCCTATGCTTTTAAAATTTAGATAGCGTATACCTAGTGGTTTTACTTAAAAATAGCGTATACCCTATGATTTTGTTCAAATTTTTTATTAAAAATTTATTATTTTCTTTCTTTGTAATAGTAAAAAAAAAATGATGATAAAAATTGTACTGAAAAATTGCAAAAAATTTTCAAATTAACAATTCACACAAAATATTTCATTCATTTAGTAAAAATTTCTTGGGAAAAATATATCAACTATATTCAAATTAATAATCAAACAAGCCTCCTTTAACGAAAAACGGAAAACGAATATAACCGAACCTTTAATTTTTGAAAATGGTAATTTTGTTTAAAAAACCACAATGAAATGAAAACTTTAAACTTTCCTAATATTTAAAAGTTATATATTATGTTTGCTTAATAGAAAATATGTTAAAAAATTAAAGTTTAAATAAAAATAAAGTTATATTTTCTGATGTTAAAATCATTTACAAAAAAAAGTAAAAACGACTTCTTCAAGATAGATGTTCTCTTATTGCCAATGCTGTATTTATCCAGCAGTGATGTAAACTAATACATAAACAATTTGGTTTTCGATTTAAAACGATTTTCTTCTAATTCTATACAATTGAAAATATATTTGAATTTTATCAAATACTCTTCTTTAACTAAAGTTGCTATGGTAACCATGATAAACTACGTTATTGTGGACGTTAATTTTGCATATTCTTTAGTTTATTTGAAGTTAGCAAAAGCTGTTGACAAAATAACATTGATTTTCAAAAAAAAATATAATTTTGAAAACTTCTTTAAGTAAGTTTATTGATACTGGCTTAAAAGCTTATTTAAATTGTTTTTAATTGTTGATGAAAAGTTGGTGTTTGTTTTTTAAAAAAATAAATAAAATAAAGATTTTATTCAAAACAAATCGATTAAGTAAGTATCTAAATTTTGTTAATGTTAAAATAAGTGAAATTTAAATTTTCTGTACTTATACTAGCTTTCGAAAATAACTCTTCTGTTTAATTATGGACCGCTGGTTGAAGACAGGAAATTTATGTACTAAAAGAAGTTTGGAGGTAGAAGAAGATGCAGAAAAGAATGAACTAGAAGAAGCTGTTAAAAGAAATAAAAACACTGTTGGTACATCAAATGCAAGTACTATCTCAAAAAGAGCTGATATATTGATCAATAGTTCACCAGAGAAAATGAATGACCAGGATTCCAAATTTGAAGTTTGGAATGATTCCCAATATATTCTATTTAAGGAAAAGTATCCATGGATTTCAATTTCCAAAGGTAGACTCGGATGTAACATTTGCGCAAGTGTTAAAACTTTAGGGGCTGCAAAAAGTGAAAGAATTCATATTTCACCAGAATGGAGTAACTACCTAATAGAAGCAGCAGGAAAAGATCGGGCAAGCAAATTATCAAACATTCGAATGAAAATTAAAAAGCATTGTGAGTCTGAAGCTCATAAAATAGCTGAGAATATTAAGAAAGACAGAAAAAAAAATAAATTAGAAGAATATGCAAACAATATGAACATTGAAGTAGAAAATAAAAATATTAAGCTTTTTAGAACTGCTTATAATATCGCTAAAACAAATAGACCATATTCTGATTATGAAAATCATATCACGTTACAAACATTAAATGGCATTAAATTAGGATCGACTCTTCACTCCAGATATTCTGCTACACAAATAATAAACCATATAGCCTGCGAAATGCGGAAAATGCTTGTTGCGAAGATTTTGTCAACAAATTCAAAAATTACTATACTAATTGATGAATCAACAACCTTAAGTAATAAATCAACTTTGGTCATTTTCTTGAAAGCATATTTAGGAGGAGAAAGTATTGATTATATTTTCTTTGATTTGTGTGAATTACAATGCCAAGACTCAGAAAATATTGAAAAAGAGCTTTTGAATACTTTGTATAAACATGGGTTGAACGAAGAATATTTAAAAGAAAATTGGATAGCAATTGCGACTGATGGGGCAAGTGTCATGGTAGGAAGACATTCGGGAGTCGTAACTCGACTTAAGCAAAAGTTTCCAAAACTTTTTGCATGGCACTGCCTCAACCATAGATTAGAGCTTTCTGTTGGCGATACTATCAAAGAAGTCCGCGGAATCAACCATTTTAAAGCTTTTATGGACAAACTGTATTCATTATATAGCCAATCTCCCAAAAATTGTCGTGCTCTGGAGGAAGCTTGCCATGAATTAGGAACAAGATTTGCTAAAGTGGGTCGAATTTTAGGAGTACGATGGATTTCAAGTAGTTTTAGAACAATAAAAACCGTCTGGGAGTCATACGAGTCATTGCACCATCATTTCAAATCATCAACATATCTCGATTCCACATATCAAGGGTTATTAAGAAGATTGGAGAGTCCAGAATTTATATTAGATTTAGGTTTAATGTACGACACACGCTTCAGGAAATGTCAATGTTGTCTTTAGAGCTGCAGTCTAGAACAACTACTTTACAAAAGGCGGAACATATAATAAAGAGAACAATTAGAGTCATAGAAAGCTTCAAAACATCACCAGGAGAAAAAAGCTTGCTAGCTCTTGAAGCGGCAGAAAACTTAGTTTTTAGGAGCGTAACATTAGTTCCCAATGCCAAAATTATTCCGATTGATAGAAAAAAAATTCTTCTAAGTATAATAGAAAATTTAAAATTAAGGTTGTGTACAGAATCAAATGAAGATAATGAGCAATTAATTAAGGATATTTCAGCTCTAGAACCAAACAATTTTGACGCAGAAAATGTTCGATATGGAGAGGTCGAAATGAGACGTATTTGTCGAAGGTTTAACTTAGATGAAATGAAATGCATTAACGGCTTGAGAGATTTTGTTGATGATAAAAACAATGTTCCCGAAACACTTCAACCATTTTTCAGGGCAATTTCAACATTGCCCTGTTCAACAGCTGAATGTGAGCGAGGTTTCAGCCTGATGAATGATATAATAACAAACTTGCGGACTTCTTTGCTAATATCAAATGTTTCGAACTTAATGTTCATAAATTCAAATGGACCACCAATCGAAATGTTTCAGCCGAAAAAATACGTTCAATCATGGCTTTTACATCATAGATCATCTACTGACACTAGATCAAGAGTTTGTGCCAGAAAAAATACAGATGCATCTCGGCAGTCATTATGGGACATTTTTATGTAAAAGTTGTATGTAATATTTTACGTCTTTTTTTCAAATAAAAATATAATTAAAAATAACCTTGTTTATTTTTACCAAAAATTTATATTCTCAAGCGTATACCCTATGCTAATTTTACGACTTCAGCACTGCTACCACCCCATATTTTGTATATATGCTATATCTTTATTAATATAACATGCACACCCTTATTTGTATTTAAACTAAAAATGGGGAGGTCAAAATAAAAAGCCAAAGAGTGGTCAATCAGCTGGTGGCAGCCGGGGGCAGAGGAGGAAAAAGCCAACGCCCAGATGGGGGGACCCATCCAGGGCTGTTTATAGACGACTCCGGTAAACAGGACAGGTTTTAGCAGGGGTCAGCGGCAGTTTGTTCTACAGTGTGTCCATCGGCAGACCGCTTCTGTCTCTCTCCGTCTCTCTCTCCATGTCTCGGTGATAGGCATCCAAGTTTGTCTCATGGCCTCTACCTCTGTCCCGTGGGCTGTCCCCGATCACTCTCGGTGCTAACATCTAGCCCTGCCTCTGCTTCTTGTTGTCCACGTGTGGGAAGAACATCAACACTCGCCCCACGTACACGACTGCCAGTTTATTCATACGTCGACAGGATCATTTGCAACAATATTACATATATATATGAAAGAATTTTAAAATACTATTATTTTATTATACAGGAACGCTACGTGATCTAAATATTTTAAATTGAATCTAGTTAATGCACTCATTCTCAGCTATCGGTAAGAGACCAATTAAACCCTAGTTTCTCTTCGAGGTTATCGTTCAATGGATCAGGTGAGAACAAGTCCTTTTAGGATCTACAAAGATGGATGTCATTGGGGGTTGGATTAGATGAGAACAAGTCCTTTTAGGATCTACAAAGGTGGATGTCATTGGGGGTTGGATTAGATGAGAACAAGTCCTTTTAGGATCTACAAAGATGGATGTCATTGGGGGTTGGATCAGATGAGAACAAGTCCTTCTAGGATCTACAAAGGTGGATGTCATTGGAGGTTGGATCAGATGAGAACAAGTCCTTTTAGGATCTACAAAGGTGGATGTCATTGGAGGTTGGATCAGATGAGAACAAGTCCTTTTAGGATCTACAAAGGTGGATGTCATTGGAGGTTGGATCAGATGAGAACAAGTCCTTTTAGGATCTACAAAGGTGGATGTCATTGGGTATTGTATTAGATGAGAACAAGTTCTTTTAGGATCTACAAAGGTGGATGTCATTGGGGGTTGGATCAGATGAGAACAAGTCCTTTTAGGATCTACAAAGGTTGATGTCATTGGGGGTTGGATCAGATGAGAACAAGTCCTTTTAGGATCTACAAAGGTGGATGTCATTGGGGGTTGGATTAGATGAGAACAAGTTCTTTTAGCATCTACAAAGGTGGATGTCATTGGGGGTTGGATAATATGAGAACAAGTCTTTTAAGGATCTACAAAGGTGGATGTCATTGGGGGTTGGATTAGATGAGAACAAGTCCTTTTAGCACCTACAAAGGTGGATGTCATTGGGGGTTGGATTAGATGAGAACAAATCCTTTTAGGATCTACAAAGATGGATGCTCACAGGAGGCTTTATGGTTTATACAAAGCTGCTATTCCATAAAATTGGGAGAGCTATTTTTTTTTATCTTAATTACAACTAATATACAATCGTTTCTACAATGGGAGAATTGATCAAGCTTATTTAGATCCTCTATATTCATCCCCTAAAAAGAACCTACTTTACAAATATTACGAGTAAAATACAATATTAAAAATGTCTATAGATTATATTGACGAAACTTCTGAGAGAGTTTATTCGCCATGATGAGTTCACCGGTGTTTCTCATGATTAGCATTGGGCGCACGAATCCCACGTGCACGATTATAGGTAAATTTTTTGTTCTAGATTTTCTATACCTTTACAATCTAAGACATCTACTTTACGACCAACGTGACCTAGGTCATTTATGCTGCCTTTTAGAATGTATATCGGGATTCAGACAATAATTCTGAAACTATTTGATGCGCAGCGACATTTATTGAAGACACACGAGATAACCAAGTGTGAACAAAATTGTCTGTCACCTTAAAAAAAAAAAAAGACGACCGGCGAAATAAAAGACTTGACACTTCCTTAAGTTTTGTTTCCATGAATGTGTTATACAACACGATCAAAATTTACCTTATTACAGTATTTATAACTTGCATGAAACCAATAAAGTTAAAGCAAGGGTGACGACCCCATAAATAGGCGTGTAGCGACGCGAGCGATAAACAAAGAACCTTTATCTTCCTACATTGAAATTTACGCATGCGCTATTACCAGTGTTGCCAGTCTTATTTGTTGTTTAGGTTTTATTAAAAAAATATCTCTTTTTTTATATTTGATTTTAACTCTTGGCGTTTAAACATTTCGGTTACTTTTTAATCGTACCTTTTATAACCTTTTTCACACAATTTAGATTTTTAGATATTTATATAAATTTTTCTCATAAGATCTATTTTATATAGAATATTCACCGAAATTTGTAGACCAAACTTCTAATGGTAATTTTATTTTCATATCAGTTTTTTTATATGTACAGAAATATATTCCTTTATATTTTATAAGAAATTCCGAAAAAGCGATTAGAATCTGATGTGGATGAACGTATAAAAATAATTAAATATGAGTGATTGAATATTAATTAATTTATTTTTCTATTGTTTTTTGACCAAGAAAAGGTAAATTCATTCTGTCAAGAGATATGTAAATTGTGTTCGTTCAATTTTTAATTTTAATTTTAGTTTTGCTTGGTTTGCATGTAAATATTCTTAAGGAAGAAAAATAAACTTTTTTTTCTTTTATAAGTGCAGACATCTTTTGTTTAATATAAATTTCTATAAAATTATTTAAGCAGCAAAATAACAATGGCGACGAGACTTTCTTTCGAACCATATGTAATGAAAGAAGAATCTTTTGAAAATTATCTTCAACGATTCAAACAGTACATTTTTGTGAATGAAATCGAAGGTAAGAAGATTGTTCCTTTTTTTATTATGTCTATTGGAGCAAATACTTATAGTGTTCTAAAAGAATTAATCTCCCCTAGAGATGTTTGTGCATTAGAATTCGAAGAAATTGTTAGTGTTTTACTCACTCATTTTACACCTAAGCTAAATATCATTTTTGAAAGATATGAATTCAGCCAATTGGTTCAGGAACATGGCGAGAAAATAGAAGACTATGTCCTTAAATTAAAAAAACAAGCTAATAAATGTAACTTTGGCTTAAATATTGAAGAACACCTAAGGGATAAGTTCATTGCAGGAGTTTCTAATCAAGTTATTTTGAAAAGATTACTCCAAGAGCCTGAGCTCACTTTTAATATGGCAGTGAATATGGCTACCACAATAGAATCGGTAGATTGTAATGTGTTGAAAATGAAGTCTTATGCTGAAACTAAAGAAATAAACAAATTACATTCTAAATGCAAACATTGTGGAAAGATGAATCATCATTCGGACAAATGTTTTTTTTTAAATTCTTTCTGCTATTCTTGTAAACAATTGGGACATATATCAACGGTTTGTCATTCAAAATCTAAGAATGGATATTTTCAACCAAGAAAGAGAGGAATATCTAGTGAAGCGTCTGCCCACGGAGAATCATTTTCGGGAAAGAATGGTGAGTCCATCAATAATGTAGAATATTTAACTAATAAATTTGAGAGTATTTTGTATGTCTTCGACATAAAATTCTTAGCAGAAATTGACACTGGTGCGGCTTTAACAACTATGTCAAAAGATCTATTTTTAAAATATTTTGAACATATTAAATTGTTTCCGCCTAAATGTTATTTAACCGATTATCAAGGAAATGGCATTTCCTCTATTGGAGAATGTAAAGTAGAAGTAAGATTTAAAAATAAAGTAGGCCATTTAAACTTAATAGTAACAAATATTAAAAATAATAAATTTCTCGTAGGAAAAGACTGGATAGTATATTTTGATATGGTACAAATTAATGTCCAACAAAATAATAATTTTGATACTAATTTAATTTTTAATAAATATTATAAACTTTTCGAAGATATAGTCTTGCCAATAAAAGATATTTCCGTACACATTAATGTAAAAAATAATTTTGCGCCAAAATTTTATAAATTTAGACCTGCTCCCTTTGCTATTAGGACTTTAATTGAAGAAGAACTATTATTTTTATTAAATAATGATATTATTGAAAATGTAGTGGATAGCCCAATAGCTTCACCGCTGGTATGCGTCCCTAAGAAAAACGGCAAAATTAGAATTTGTGCGGACTTTAAAAGAACCTTAAATCCATTTATCGAGGATGTTAAGTATCCGATACCGAACATCGATAATGTTTTACATTCATTTTTTGGTAAAAGTATATTTAGTAAAATTGATCTTTCAAGCGCATACCATCAGATACTTCTAGACGAGGAATCTCAAAAATTAACAGTTATTTCTAGCCATAAAGGCCTTTTTAAATATAAAAGGCTGCCCTTCGGTATCAAGTCCGGAGCGACTATTTTCCAAAGAACTATGGACAATATTTTTTCCGGTCTTAAAAATGTAATAATATATTTAGACGATATTCTTATAGCATCGTCTGATGTAAATGAGCATATTTCAGATATTGAAACAGTCATGAATAAATTATCGGATTTTAATTTTTCAATTAATAAAGAAAAATCTTTGTTTTTTGTTGATGAAATCAATTATTTGGGACATAGAATAAATAAAAATGGAATCTATCCCCTTGAGGATAAATTGGACAGTATAAAAAAATGTCCTAAACCGAGTAACATTTCAGAATTGAAATCTTTCTTGGGCATGTTGTCATTCTACAGTAAATTCGTTAGAAATTTATCCATACATGCAAATCCTTTATTCTCTCTATTGAAAAGAAGTTATAATTGGAATTGGAAAAATGAACATGATCAGGCTTTCGAAAAATGTAAAAATTTGATTAGTACAAAAACTTGTTTGACGCATTATTCGCAAGATTTACCTCTTTATGTTACTTGTGATGCATCAAATTATGGTATTGGAGGATATATTTCCCATATTGTAAACGGCATTGAGAAACCAATTACTTTTGTTTCAAGAACACTAAATGACACAGAAAAGAAATATTCCCAAATAGAAAAAGAAGGATTATCAATATTCTTTACCTTAAACAGGCTAAAACAATTCCTTTACGGAAGAAAATTTATTATTAATACAGATCACAAACCATTACTAGCCATTTTTGGCGATAAAAATAATTTACCAGCCTTAGTGGCAAATAGATTACATAGATGGTCACTCTCAATATCAAATTTTAATTTTGAAATTAAATATACTAAGGGAACTGAAATACCTCTTGCAGATTTTCTTTCAAGATTTCCAAATCCTGAAAAAGGGGAGAAGGAAGAGGAAATGGGAGAAATATTATTAATAGAAAATTCGATATTAGATTACGTCTTGGTATCGTACAAAACCCAAGAAGATCCAACTCTTAGAAAACTATATAAGTTAGTCAAGTATGATAAGTATGATATCGAATCAGAGTTAGATATAAAACCTTATAATAGAATTAAAAACGAGATAACAATAGTAAGAAATTGCCTATTTTTTGGAAATAGAATGATCATCCCCGATTCCTTAAGAGAATATGTTTTGAAAATCATTCATGAAAATCATATTGGAGTAAATAAAATGAAGACTCTGGCCAGAAGTTCTGTATATTGGCCGGGAATGGATGAGCAAATTGAGAAACTGTCTAAAAGCTGTAGCACTTGTATGGAAAACACATCAAAGCTGCCAAACCAGGAATTCACTGAGTGGACTCCACCAAACAAAGTTTGGAAGAGAATTCATCTCGACTATTTCTATTTTGCGGGAAAAACTTTTTTGATATTAGTGGATGCGCATTCTAATTGGATAGAATGTCAAATAGTTCCAAATACATCGGCGGGATTCTGCATAGACTTTTTGAGAGAATGTTTAGCGAGATATGGTATCCCGGAGGTGGCGGTAATGGATAATGGGCCCCCGTTTAGAAGTTATGAAATAAAGACATTTTTCGAAAGAAATGGCATACATGCGATGTTTAGCCCCGCTTACCATCCGGAGAGCAACGGACTAGCGGAAGTGTCTGTAAGAGAGATAAAAAAAGCTATGAAAAGAATTATTTCGGAGGAAAGAGAATTACCCCTTGAGTTTGCTTTGATAAAGGCATTATATGCATATAGATTGAGTCCTTTGACTAGAACGGAAAAATCCCCTGCTGGAATATTTTTGAATCGCGAGATTAGAACAAAGATTTCCATGTTGAGCAAGAAATCAGTAAGAGTGGGGAGATTGAAAAATAAAAAACAGAACAATAGCTACAAAATAAATGATAGAGTAAGATACAGATGGATGGAAAGAGGAAAACCGAAATGGATGTTTGGGATTGTAAAGAGAATAGTGGGAAGCAACAGCTGTATGATAGAAACTGATGGAATTGAAAAGAAAGTACACACTAAATATATGAGGAGAAGTATGGAGAGAAAGGATGTTTCATCATCAGAAGAAGGAATAAGCTACCCAAGGCCTCAGACGTCAAGTCCCCTGACTCCTGCTACAATAGTAGCAGAATCTACACCTGGACCACCGACTGAATCTACACCTTCCCGGAGATATCCACTACGAGAGAGGAGACCACCGGATAGATATGTACCTTAATGAGTATTGCTATCTTAAAAAAGGGGGAGTTGATGTGGATGAACGTATAAAAATAATTAAATATGAGTGATTGAATATTAATTAATTAATTTTTCTATTGTTTTTTGACCAAGAAAAGGTAAATTCATTCTGTCAAGAGATATGTAAATTGTGTTCGTTCAATTTTTAATTTTAATTTTAGTTTTGCTTGGTTTGCATGTAAATATTCTTAAGGAAGAAAAATAAACTTTTTTTTCTTTATAAGTGCAGACATCTTTTGTTTAATATAAATTTCTATAAAATTATTTAAGCAGCAAAATAACAGAATCATTTTAATTTTTGTTTGCTTCTTTCAAAAATATTCAACAGAGAGTTACAAATACTTATCATAAATCGTACATGCTGGCATGATTTACCCGGCGGTTAGGTGTTTGCGACTGATTCTACTCCATGTTTACTTTACCACATATCTAGTTACTCACGTAGAAAGTATTATATATATATAATATATATATAGTTCGCCTTTTTCACTTTCAAAGTGCCAGAGGCTATTTGGCTACTGGAATTCACAGATGGGGGTAGATCTGTACAGGAATCGGGGCTATCGAAATAATTTATCATTAAAAACTGTTCATTGAGATTTTAAGAGCGTTTTCCAAGACATCCAGGCTGAACAATATCCACCTACCAGGTCGGGGACGAAAGGAACTGGCATTTTCTTCTCGACCAGATCAGTCCAGTTGATGGTTCTGAAGAAAGGATGAGTCATGACCTCTTCTGTGGTCGCCCCCAGCCTCTTTTTCTTGTCCTTTTGAAGAAGCTGCGACAACAGACGCTAAGTTTGAATAACAGCTGAAAATGGCAATATATAGTTTTGAGCAAGAAGAATGTTCAAATGTCTCGTTCCTTTAGGGCTTCCTTGTACTTCTACAGGTCCCGAGTTTCGCATGGACTCAGAGGAGCGAGAGCCCCGAAATATCGTTGGGGTTTTTAAAAGCATTGAATTTTTTAGCTTATTTGAATTTATATTCACTGAAATACAATGGATATATTTGATACAGAGTGAGCCCTTTATTGAAGACTCACGAGATAACCAAGTGTAAACAAAATTGCCTCGATCTCCTTAAAAAAAAAAAAACGGCGACTTCAAAAACTTTCCGCCTTCTTATGTTTTGTCCATGAGTGTACTTTTAGCATAGTTTTTCATAATAAATTGTTTTTTTTTTTTTACAATATTAAAATATATTATTGTATTTTCCATATTAACACACATCCATATAAAAATACTATGTATATGTGTTGAGATATGTAGTTTTCGTTAATAAACTAAGGCATGTAAGGGGCTATAATTATAATTGGGGGAATAGAAAGTTGTTCGCTATCTAAAACTACAATGAGGATTGGACCGTATTTCAATATATAGGAAGATCCAAAACGCGAAATCGTTTTGGTCATGGAGAAACCGTAGGACATTTGCGAGTTCAAAAAAAAAAAAAAAATCTTTATATTAATAGTCAACACAAACAGAATGTGAAAATATTTTCAAATGTTATTTTTTTAAATTGAATCCTCAATTCAGTCTAGTTTCATTATTTTTATACAATTAATCAGAATACTAAATTGATGTCTGTTTTTAATTTTGGATGTGGAGATAGTCCAGTAATAGAAAACTGTGGGTAACTTTAGATGGCTAAACACGGTCTGGAGCACAGTTTGTAGCGCGCGATCGAAAGAATAATTTACTCAGGTATCTACCTTAATAGTTTGCGTAGACGTCACAATGATAAACGTTTAAAACCTAAAGAAAATGTTTTTCGGTAAAGTTCCTGTAGAAACAGACCTACCCTCTCGAGCAGGTTGCGGGCGTCCACCGAGATGTTGGTACGGAGTCTGAGAGGCTTGTTGAGGATGTTCCCGTACATCTCCATGGTGTCCTTGCTGTAGAACGGGGGCTGGACACATCATCTGTGCAGAATATATCTACACGGGTAGGATGGGGACACATCATCTGTGCAGAATATATCTACACGGGTAGGATGGGGACACATCATCTGTGCAGAATATATCTACACGGGTAGGATGGGGACACATCATCTGTGCAGAATATATCTACACGGGTAGGATGGGAACACATCATCTGTGCAGAATATATCTACACGGGTAGGATGGGGACACATCATCTGTGCAGAATATATCTACACGGGTAGGATGGGGACACATCATCTGTGCAGAATATATCTACACGGGTAGGATGGGGACACATCATCTGTGCAGAATATATCTACACGGGTAGGATGGGGACACATCATCTGTGCAGAATATATCTACACGGGTAGGATGGGAACACATCATCTGTGCAGAATATATCTACACGGGTAGGATGGGAACACATCATCTGTGCAGGATATATCTACACGGGTAGGATGGGAACACATCATCTGTGCAGAATATATCTACACGGGTAGGATGGGGACACATCATCTGTGCAGAATATATCTACACGGGTAGGATGGGAACACATAATCTGTGCAGGATATATCTACACGGGTAGGATGGGGACACATCATCTGTGCAGAATATATCTACACGGGTAGGATGGGAACACATAATCTGTGCAGAATATATCTACACGGGTAGGATGGGGACACATCATCTGTGCAGAATATATCTACACTGGTAGGATGGGGACACATCATCTGTGCAGAATATATCTAAACGGGTAGGATGGGAACACATAATCTGTGCAGAATATATCTACACGGGTAGGATGGGGGCACATCATCTGTGCAGAATATATCTACACGGGTAGGATGGGGACACATCATCTGTGCAGAATATATCTACACGGGTAGGATGGGGGCACATCATCTGTGCAGAATATATCTACACGGGTAGGATGGGGACACATCATCTGTGCAGAATATATCTACACTGGTAGGATGGGGACACATCATCTGTGCAGGATATATCTACACGGGTAGGATGGGGACACATCATCTGTGCAGGATATATCTACACGGGTAGGATGGGAACACATCATCTGTGCAGGATATATCTACACGGGTAGGATGGGAACACATAATCTGTGCAGAATATATCTACACGGGTAGGATGGGAACACATCATCTGTGCAGAATATATCTACACTGGTAGGATGGGGACACATCATCTGTGCAGGATATATCTACACGGGTAGGATGGGGACACATCATCTGTGCAGGATATATCTACACGGGTAGGATGGGAACACATCATCTGTGCAGGATATATCTACACGGGTAGGATGGGAACACATAATCTGTGCAGAATATATCTACACGGGTAGGATGGGGACACATCATCTGTGCAGGATATATCTACACGGGTAGGATGGGAACACATCATCTGTGCAGAATATATCTACACGGGTAGGATGGGGACACATCATCTGTGCAGGATATATCTACACGGGTAGGATGGGGACACATCATCTGTGCAGGATATATCTACACGGGTAGGATGGGGACACATCATCTGGGCTGGGGGCAGGATATATTTACAAGGGTAGGATGGGGATACATCATCTGGGCTGGGGGCAGGATATATCTACAAGGGTAGGATGGGGACACATCATCTGGGCTGGGGGCAGGATATATCTACAAGGGTAGGATGGGGGCACATCATCTGGGCTAGGGGCAGGATATATCTAATGAATGAAAGGAAGAAAAAATTGCAACGAGTTTCTTTATTAATATTATATATTATCTACACGAGTAGGATGGGGACACATCATCTGTGCAGAATATATCTACGCGGGTAGGATGGGGACACATCATCTGTGCAGGATATATCTACACGGGTAGGATGGGGAGACATCATCTGTGCAAGATATATCTACAAGGGTAGGATGGGAACACACATCTGTGCAGAATATATCTACGCGGGTAGGATGGGGACACATCATCTGTGCAGGATATATCTACACGGGTAGGATGGGGAGACATCATCTGTGCAAGATATATCTACACGGGTAGGATGGGGAACACACATCTGTGCAGAATATATCTACGCGGGTAGGATGGGGACACATCATCTGTGCAGGATATATCTACACGGGTAGGATGGGGAGACATCATCTGTGCAAGATATATCTACAAGGGTAGGATGGGAACACACATCTGTGCAGAATATATCTACGCGGGTAGGATGGGGACACATCATCTGTGCAGGATATATCTACACGGGTAGGATGAGGAGACATCATCTGTGCAAGATATATCTACAAGGGTAGGATGGGGGACACATCATCTGTGCAGAATATATCTACACGGGTAGGATGGGAACACACATCTGTGCAGAATATATCTACGCGGGTAGGATGGGAACACACATCTGTGCAGAATATATCTACGCGGGTAGGATGGGGACACATCATCTGTGCAAGATATATCTACAAGGGTAGGATGGGAACACACATCTGTGCAGAATATATCTACACGGGTAGGATGGGGACACATCATCTGTGCAAGATATATCTACAAGGGTAGGATGGGAACACACATCTGTGCAGAATATATCTACACGGGTAGGATGGGAACACACATCTGTGCAGGATATATCTACACGGGTAGGATGGGGAGACATCATCTGTGCAAGATATATCTACGCGGGTAGGATGCGGACACATCATCTGTGCAGGATATATCTACAAGGGTAGGATGGGGACACATCATCTGTGCAGGATATATCTACAAGGGTAGGATGGGGACACATCATCTGTGCAGGATATATCTACAAGGGTAGGATGGGGAGACATCATCTGTGCAGAATATATCTACAAGGGTAGGAAGGGAACACACATCTGTGCAGAATAAATCTACACGGGTAGGATGGGGACACATCATCTGTGCGGGGTATATCTACGCGGGTTGGATGAAGACACATCATTTGGGCTGGGGGCGGGATATATCTACACGGGTAGGATGGGGACACATCATCTGTGCAGAATATATCTACACGGGTAGGATGGAAACCCATCATTTGGGCTTGGAGGCAGGATATATATATACCCGGGTAGGATTGGGGCGGATCTACACTTTTAAGCGAGATATATATATGGGTAAGATATGAGGACAGAGCTAACTATTTGGGTTGAGAATAAAATCAACATGTAAAATTAATAAGACCAAAAACTCCTCAATGCAATTTTTAAACCCTTTTGGGTAACGCCAGCCATCATATCGACCTGCCCACTCTATGGAAAAAATCTCTCAAAGTCCATCGGTGGCGGAGTCTTTCCCGCAGTGGACGACACCGAGGAAGACTTTGTATATCTTTTATATATAAGTATATTTATCAATTATGTATATTTATCTTATCCCTGTGTTTATAATTATTTATTCACTGCTACAAGAGGATCTCACCAGTCCATAGAGCATCTCGTAGGTGACGGAGCCCAGGCACCACCAGTCCACGGCTTTGTCGTACGGCTGCTTGCGGAGAACCTCCGGGGCCAAGTACTGCAAGGCACGGGGACAACTCTGAGATGTTGGAGCTTTTTCTTCAGTTTTACTGTGAAAATAAAACTTGGAAACAGCACTAAAACTTATTCACATTTTCATTAACTTTCTGGATCTCCTTTATACAAATCATTCAATAAATCGGATTAATAAATATGTTACATATTAGATTTAGGATAAATTTATATTAAATACATCGTAAATATGTAAATATGTTTTTAGAATATTCTCATATTGTGAAGTTGATTGATATTCAGTTTTCAGATAACTTTTTAATTATTATTCAATACCATTTTATAGAGTCCCTACTGCAATAAGAAAAAGGGAAATACAGTGGTGAAATCCCTCAGTTTAATCCTCAGACTATAACCCAAATACATGTATAGCGGTTTGGAGATTGAACTTGGCGAATTAAACATTTCACGTTCATAAATGTGGCTTTAACTTGAGAGACATTCACTTCGATCAATTCCAGACATGTTCAGTACAATGCTTTGGGATTGAACAATAAAATTATGCCAATAAGATATGTATACTGAATGTTACTTTTATTATCAGATATATTGCCCGCAAACCGTTTATTGATAAATTAAGAAATGCCAATCACGTACGTCTCACATGCACTCGGACAAGGTGTGGAAAGCTGTGCCCCAAATGTCTGCCTAGGTGGATCAAAGAGGATTCTCGATAAATCAATGAAATAGTATTTTCGGGCCAATGTGCATGAGAACGCTAAAACTAAAAAGCTATTGACTATAAAACTTGAAGATATACCTCGCAGTTGAAATAGAGCCTACCTCCGGTGTGCCGCAGAACGTAGTAGTTTTATCCTTGCTGGACTCCAAGCCTTCCTTACACAGTCCGAAGTCCGTCAGCACGACGTGCCCCTGCAAGTCCACGTCAGCACATCCTCACTTCATTGACGAGCACCTACCGTGTTGTCCAGGAGTATATTCTCAGGCTTAAGATCCCTGCGCCATCATTAGGGTTACCATGTGGTGGTAATATTTAGGTCTATAAAAACTTGCAACAGCAATGGATTTTAAGATATTAATCAAACTAATGACTAGGTTAATCACAAATTTATAAACAAAACTGATCCCAGCAATAGAAAAAAAAACGATATTAATAATAATATTATTATAAAATTCTTAATATATATGTAGTATATTTTAAATTGTAATATAATAACACTGTTAGTATAGTTATCATATCGTCAAATTAGTTAAGGTAAAGTCAATAGTTTAAGATCATACCCTCCTATTAAAATGTACATTGCTCCTATTTGCTACCACCCTCATATTTTGTATAATATGCTATATCTTTATTAATATAATCTGCATCATCCTTATTTGTATTTAAACTCAAAATGATGACGTCAAAATAAAAGCATAAAAAGAGTGAGGTTTGGAGACAGTTACGAGTACGAGGGAAATTTCAAAGGACATGGCCGCCGCCCGCAGGAGCCCCTCCGGGGTTTTATTGGCAAAAAATATATATATAATAATACTACTACTAATAATAATAATAATAAGGAGAGCCCCGCCCGGGGTCAACTCAGCAGAGTCAGCTCAGTGTGTGATACAGTGTGTCCATCTGCAGACCGCTTCTGTCTCTCTCGGCCTCTCTCTCCTTGTCTCGGTGTTAGACGTCCAGGTTTGTGTCGTGGCCTCCACCTCTGTCCCGTGGGCTGTCTCCGACCCGCTCGGTGCTAACATCTAGCCCTGCCTCTGGTTCTTGTTGTCCACGTGCGGGAAGAACTTCACCACTTTCGCCTCACGACTGCCAGTTTATTCACACGTCGGCTTACTTGGGATTACAACAGTAGACCCGTTGAAGTCGACAGGATAACTGAGGACAGTAGCATGCGGAGAATGAAGAAGGTACCTGTTGTCAACGACACATGCATGTGGATGCCCTGCCTACATGCCCCCACCTTGACGATCCAGTGGGCCACTTCACAGACGCCATGCGAGGTCTAGCCATACTTCGCACCGAGGATGTCATCATTGCCCCCATCGACATCTCCAGCGCTACGAGCACCTTCCTCCATCGGCTTGAACAAGCGGACAAGGTCCGCTGAGAATTCCACGCAACGCCCGATAACCAGCACCAGCCACAACCACCGCAGCATGCCCAACATTGAGCGCCTAGCCTCTACGACAGCGGCTCCACAAAACCCATCCAAGACATCCATCTGGTAGGAGACTTTTCTCTGCAGAACTCTTTCAATGCAAAACTATCTCCGTTTTTTCGCACTAAAATTAACTTTATTATTGATACCCTGTTTATTACCATAGCATTATTAACTAAATTCATTACCATCTTTATTTTAACTGCCCCATTACTATTTTAATTAATACCCCTTAATATATACTTAACGTTTTAAAACTAGTCATAGATTTTTATTTTTCATAAATATAAATTTTAAGTCATCTTTTCTCCAAATACTTCCCATTTGTCCCATAATCGAAAATTCAACTATGAATGCAATGTACGCAAACCAATATCATACCATAATATCTCAATACTCCGTTGTATTTATTCCTGTACGTGCTAAACCTTTACTTAACGATACTCTACTAAATATTCACCCATGCAATAAATCTTTCCCTAAATTTTACAACGGTAATCTCCATAAATTCATTATTATATTTTTTCTAAACTTAATAACTCCATAACTCTGACTCTTAAACTAGATCTGAAAATAATAGTAGACCACTTAAGCCGTTACACCTGAACTTTCCCCAGTAAGTCAACTAGTATAATTACCTATATTCAATGCTTGCTATCACCTCTAGGATATACAGGTAGTCCACTACACTACAATACGACCACCAACTCACCTGTAGATAATCTCTCGACTGTGCAGGTCGACCAGTACACTGCAATACGACCACCAACTCACCTGTAGATCACCTCTCGACTGTGAAGGAAGTTCACTACACTACAATACGACCCCCAACTCACCTGTAGATAATCTCTCGACTGTGTAGATAGCCCAGTACACTACAATACGACCACCAACTCACCTGTAGATCACCTCTCGACTGTGAAGGAAGTTCACTACACTACAATACGACCACCAACTCACATGTAGATCACCTCTCGACTGTGAAGGAAGTTCACTACACTACAATACGACCACCAACTCACCTGTAGATAATCTCTCGACTGTGAAGGAAGTTCACTACACTACAATACGACCACCAACTCACCTGTAGATCACCTCTCGACTGTGAAGGAAGTTCACTACACTACAATACGACCACCAACTCACCTGTAGATCACCTCTAGATATGTGCAGGAGTCGACCAGTCAAAAGCAATACGACCACCAACTCACCTTCAGATGACCTCTCGACTGTGAAGGAAGTTCACTACACTACAATAGCAACCCCAACTCACCTGTAGATAATCTCTCGACTGTGTAGATAGCCCAGTACACTACATTACGACCACCAACTCACCTGTAGATAATCCCCAGGCTGTGTAGATAGCCCAGTGCACTGGTTATTTCCGCGGCGTAGAACTTGGCCCGTTCCTCGGGGAAGTGACGAGATTTCTGAAGATGGAAGAACAACTGGAGAGCATCAACAGCACGAAGTTTCAAAATATTGATTTCAATGGAGTTGGTTTCAAAATATGAAAGACAGCTTTTTATTAATGTAAGATACACAGATACCATTATTGTTTCTTATTATAACGGGAAATGCATTGATATCGTTGAGTTTTGAAGCTTTTAAAACTAAAGTTATTGGCATTCCTCTTAGTTATAGAGGCAAATTTCTTTATTGTAGATGTGTAAAACAACAAAAATAAAAAATCTATTTTAAAATATATTTATTAATTTGTATACAACGTTTATCATATTCCTATAGTGATTAATAAATAGGATTTTATTAAATAGAATTTTGGCTGGTTTAATATAGAGCAGGCTATCCAGCCACCTATACCCCTGTATATTTACTAATATAAATTGTACAAGTCTTATATAGTCCCAGTCTTGACTGAAGGTTGCTCAACGATTGACCCAGATTACATCCCCAGCTGCCACACCAGATCAACTTTGGCAACGTGTGGAAGCTGCTTGGTCTACTGTATCCCAAGAATACATCCAAAGTCTCTTTGAGGCGTGTGGCATCGGTGATCTCCAACAATGGTGGCTCTCTGGCTACTGATTCTGGCAGAAACCACACCACAGACAGAAGTCCAGCGACGGGTATTGGAGTGATTGGAGTATTGGAGACCCACAGATATTGGAGTTGCCGAGCCGTGCGCCCCCTGCTCCGGGAGGTGTTCGCTTCCTGCGACTTGCCCCTGGATTTGCAGGCCTGGCTCTTCGGCGTCGGCCTCCATCCCGAGGCAGTGAAGCTAACAAGTGTCGCAAAGGCTACCATCTACAAGTACCATCTTGGTCTTGAGTTGGGTAATGCCAGCCAACACCTCGACCTGCCCACTCTGTGGGAAAGAACTCTCGCAGTCCATCGGTGGCGGAGTCTTTCTCGCGGTGGGCGCCACCAATGAAGACCTTGTATATATATATATATATTTATCAATTATTTTATCTATTTATATCTTTTTATTCATATATTTATCATTATTAATCTTATTTATTCATTTTATGTATTTAACCTTATATAATCTTATATGGACGTTATAATAAAACAGTTTCAATCTCAATCTCTCTCTCTCTCTCTGAAAGAAAGCATTAGCAACTTTTAGTTTCCCGATCAGGAGATGTCTTTTTCTCGTAACTTTTTAATTAACAAAATGAAATTTAATTCTTGATTATTTTTTACCTTGGAGAGGTCTTAAAATCATGATTCTAAAAATTAGGTTTAGAAGTTTTGAAATATTAAACTCAGCCAACATAGTCACACACACAGTAAAGTTTTATTGACAAAATAATATCGAAAGACAGATCTGTAGACATCTACAATATTCCTCAGACTTTCACTGGAAATGGGATGAGAGGGAAAAGCTGGGGATCTACTGTATTAATGAGGCCATTTAACCACGGCAGTCAGTGTTAGGCCGCTACTCCCTTTCACCAACTAGCTCTAACGTGTTTCTGAAATATACAGACACTCGGACCTAGACAGGAGCTATACCCAATGGGTAGTAAGGACAGTTGGTTGCAAGTTATGATGATGACTCATTAGTAATTTCCTTATATTTTGTTTCAAAAACATTTCATAAAATACTGCAATCTAAAAAGCCTTTAATTTTCATAATATTTTAATTGTATTATTATTATTAATATTTTTTTTATGTATTATTATATCAATAATTGTTTTTGACCAATGAAAAATTTGTTTTCATGTCATCTACAATAATTTGTAAATTAAATTTACTGTGCAATAAATTGATAAAGAGGGAGCAATCTCTCGAAATATTTTGAGAAAAAAAATTTTTTTTTTTCTTTACAGATCCAGGTACGCCCTTTTATATAATCATTAGTAATTGTTTGTTTAAGGTAAACAATATCCACCAGGAGAGAGGGCTGTCTAGTTATTTCGAATAATTGTCGAAGATTCCGTCTAAAATAGTTAAAGAAGCCCGCTGTCTACTGTATCTACAGTAGTCACTCACCTCTCCGCCGTTGACGTAGTCCATCACGAAGTAGAGTTTGTCCGGGGTCTGGAAGGAATACCTCAGGCCCACCAGGAAGGGATGCTTCACGTTCTGTACCAGGACGTTCCTCTCGCTCATAACGTGGCTGCGCTCGTTCTTCCTGAGGATCATCTTCTTCTGCAGCACCTGTGCCCACAGTCGCGCCATTGCTGCAGCCATTGTACCAGCTCTTATTGACAAAGCCATGTGCGACCTCCAGTCTTAACTCTGTCTTTTTTAAATATTTATTTATATTCATTTATATATATATATATTCGTGGATGGCTTTTCTTGATTTATCAAGAAATTGGGTTGGCCAAATATCACGGAGCAAGCTAAATAAAGGTTTAGTTTATTTTTGCTCCATTAGATGGCGCTCTTCCATCTAAAAAGCACATGTGCTCGTGGTCAGGAGATGCCTTCTTTATTTTTAATATATATTAGAGTATGTGGAGAGTTATTCGGTCACACAACAACCTGGAGCTCGTAGCCGTGGTGACTTTCCATAATTTAACAAGAAAAGATTATGGTTTAATATTTGGAATATGAAATCAATGATCAGAGCTGATATTTATTTCGAAATATGGTACAAGCTATGAACAGTTGCATGATAGGCGATGTTCCTTCCCATCATCTTACCACCCTGATCTTTTTATTTCTATTTCCTCAATTTGGTTGTGGTATATCGTTGATATTTTATATAATCTATAAAATAACGAGAATGCAATTTTTTGTAAGTTTTACCTAAGTAAAGATACCATATGTAATTGTAAATGTTATTTGAGGTGGAGAGGAGCGTGTTGTGCAATAGTTGCATAGCTGTTGAGATCCCTATTCTATTTATATTGGGCATGTGCCCAAATGGAAGCGTGAACAGAAAGAATAATTTTTATGTTTAAAGATTATTTAGATTATACATTTCTCCATATATACTGCACCACGCTAACGAGGGTCAGCAATCCGAAACGAGTTCGTGGTTGGTTTTTCGTCGCTTCTGCCGTTCCTCTCGCTCGCCCAACGCGTTGTGCTCTGACGGCCTCCCTGTACAGCTTCTGCCGGCGTCTGGTGGACGAGAACCTGCACGGGACCTTCCGTGTTGGCACCATCGCAGAGGCCGTGGTGCTTCGCGGGACGTGGACGCCTTTAAGACGTGTCACCACCCGTACTGCCTGCCATATGCTGGAGCGCCTGTGTCTAGCTGCCTTAACCAGCACCAAAGTGGTGGGAGGCCAATCTGAATATTCCCATTAACATCGGCTGGCCGTCGCTCCGGCGTTGCGCCTTCTCCGGCACAACGCGGACATCGCATTGAAACTGGCCCTACACGCCTTTCTCATCCAGCGTATCCGGCGTGCCACGCCTATGGATCTGGCGACCTGTGGTTAGCCCGCCGGTACTGGTCCTGCCGTAGCATCAGACCTCTTTTTTGCGAGGCTTTCACTATCGTCCAGCAGCCCCCTTACCTGCAGGGCTGGATCTTCGGGCGTTACCTGAACATCCTGCCAGGACTGCCAAGACCCGCATATTCAAGCACTTCCTGGGCATGGAGATGCGGAGGGTCAAAGAAGATCTCTCCTGGTCTGTAAGAGGACCTTATCAAGGTAGTGGAGCCTTCCTCGCTCATGAATCATTGTAAATATTCCCAATTATTTTTATTTATTTTTTAAATGCAATATTGACTAGATGTCAATACACTTGTTTTAATTCTCTCTCTCTCTCTCTTCAGCTACTTCAGACCACTTTACTACAGGTAGAGGAGCTGCTCGAGAACTTGAATGCCAACACCATTCTAGAACCCCTTTATAAAAGTTATTATAGGGAGGAGATGTCTCCCCTTCTAACTGGGGGACATCCTCGAGTACCTGTCACCTGAGCAGAGGTCTGTTCAATTCCTCGACATGGCAATAGTCAGGGAGATCTGTCCGACTTCAGGACGTGACATCATACCAGACGACCATCAGTGGGATTCCTCTGATGAAAATAATATTTAATTTTACTTTTTTCTCCTATTAACCCTATATAATCATATATGGACATTGAAATAAAGTAGTTTCAATCTCTCTCTCTCCAGAGAGATGAGTTTATTCTTCAATTTTAAAAAAATCCTCAAGAATATATGCAAGATGGACAAATTCCAGAATATATCATGCTTTATATCTAGAGAATTACCATAGCTATTCAAATTAAAATACACTTTTCGCGGCCACAGAAATGTTTTTATTCTCTCGATGTTGCGACAAAAACATTTTTTGTCTTCGTCAGGAAATATAAGGCTTTAATTTTTACCTGACGAGGTCAAAATATTTTTGTTGAAACATCGAAAAAATAAAAACATTTCTGGCCGAAGTGTCTTTTAATTTAAAGAACTATAAATGTCGCGTTTCCAGGCAATCTCTATCTTCAATAGAATTACCTTAGGTTTCTCGACAAATTTATAACAAATACAGTTTAAAAAGACAAAGGTCGCCTCTCCCGTCAAAATAGATGTCAAAGCCAGACGCCATCTATTGACCGTCGCCAGAAACTAGCGGCCTCAGATCGGTGACAAAGCCACAACACCAGCTTTGGTAAACTGAAAAGCGTCCACCTAGAGACCATGGTTTCGGGCTAATGGCCCTCGTCAGCCTAGGACGAACTTTATTCCATGAGATCCACAAGGGATCTAATGGAATCTTGACAATCTGCCAAAGAGGTGTTTAGCTCGCTAAGTGGCTGGGCCAAATCTATGGCTAAAATATAGCTGGAAATTTTGTCGGGAGGATATTGATCTAAAAAGGTCGCCTCTCCCGTCAAAATAGATGGCGTCTAGCTTTGATGTCTATTTTAACGGGAGAGGTGAAAGATCAATATCCTTCTGGCAAAATTTCCAAAAACAGTTTAGTGGTCAAAACGGCCACTCAGTATGTAGTCACCTATGTGGCTATTTAAAGCACAACAGATAACTTATCAACTTATCTTCTGTAAGCGCAGATTTATTTTGGTCGTGAGGTGCTTAACTTTCCCCATAACTTACAACAGCACCAATTAACATACCTTTTAATTAGTCAACATTTTATCTGTATTAGAGATTTAATAGTTTTGTAAAGTTGCATTCAAATTAATGATTATCTCAATAATACGTTTATATTTTATATTGTAGCAAAGTATTTATTATATTTTACTAGACGGGTGACCCGGGCTTCGCCCCGGGATTGACCCGTGTGCATATCTACCCGAGTGATATATATTTAGATAAGATTTTTTTATAATTGTTTGTTATTATTAGCATTAACTATTTGTTTGCATCAGCATAATTTAATCTAATCTTTGAAAGAGGGCGCTGTTCGTGAGCTAAGTAGAATAATTTGAATATATAGTTTTAATAATTGATTTATATATATTTTTAAATAGCCTATCGTCTTCCCCGTATTTTCTTACCTATGTATGGAAATTTTGGTTTGAATTAGTGAACTGCTGCGAATTTGTATATCGGACATACATACAAACAAACGTACAAACATTGATTTTTATATATATAAGATATACAGATTATTAGATTTTTTGCTATCTATATTATTTATATTTTGCTACTCTGGAAACTTCCCTCATTGCTTCTCATGTCTATATATATAAAATTGAATGTCTGTCTGTTTGTCTGTCTGTCTGTACTCTATAGATTCAAAACCCATACATCCAATCGCCGTGAAATTTTTGGATATTATTAGCTATATCCCCTGGAAGGTTTTTGAAAAATAATTTCTTGAATATCTTGAATATACTTAGAGTTATTTGCAGATTTGTAGATTTAACTCGAAAGCAGCGCCCCCATTGCGACGATGATAACAAGTTTTTTTATCTATTAATTTTCTTATCACTAAGTTTATTACCTTGAAGATTATTTATCAAAAGTAAGATTTTCTACCTATTAATTGTGCAAAAGTCAAAGTTAGTTTTATCATTTATCTACAACATATATATTGGGAGAATAGATAAAATGATGATTTTGTAATGTAGAAAATTAGGAAAGACAAAATTCAGGATATCGCGGCAATTTATTTGAGACAAGAATAATGATACAATTCCAAGGCAAAGATACTATTCCTTTAACTTCCAATTACCGAGGGAACCAATTAATATTGATTTTATTCAACTTATCGAGTATTTTTCAAGGGACCGGGAAAAAATGTTCACTTTATCGAGAGATTCAAATTTACGAGTTTCAAATTATCAAAATATATATATTATTATTTTTTATAAGTTTATATACTAGAACTATATTCACCAAAATCAGCCCCTGCTCAGGGTGGTGTTATATCAAGGTCTGATGGATTATATCCATGGAATTCCCGGGTGTGTGCGGCCGTATTTTTATTCTTCTAGCTTCCTTTAATATAATACAACTGATTAGCAAGTGTTTATGTTCTACTAAATACAAATATTGTATTCCACCTCTTCCCTCAATATACGATGATCGCCCTTCGCCGTTTTATTTTGACTCATGTAAATATAATTGTCAAATGGCGGAGAGAGAGGATGAAATATTTTCAAAGTGTATTTTAGCTAATTGATTATTGGGACTTGGTCCCAAAAACCTGATAACGTTATATATGCTGATAATCAAACAAACCAATATCGACTGTGCCCCCCCCCCCCTCCCCAAAAAAAAATCGGATGCAATTGCGTTTGGTTTCTTATTATGATATGTGAGGTACCATTGTTTTCATATATGTCCAATTGCTATTGATGTAGAACGAAATATACGCTTGTATATACATAAAATCTTTATAGCGACGAAATATATAAGTGAAAGGTTACCTTGACAGCAAAGATGGTCTTCTCCTCCTTATGCCGGGCAAGAAACACCTTGCCGAAGCTGCCCTTGCCGATGACCTTCAGGAACTCGAATTGGCTTGGCTTCACTCTGCGCCCACATGGTCGTTAACAATATTCCAGCAGATTTTCCCGCGGATTCTAGTGGGATAGATTCACTTAACGGCTGTTAAGCTCGGTATTTTGAGGTACTGGGAGTACTTAAATTGTAGATAGAGAATGTCGG